>MU223065.1:190651-225057 GCA_018584345.1 Thuja plicata | reverse complement strand
AGTCTGACTCAGATATAAAATAAATGTCCACGTAGCACTTGTGACTGACTGGCATCCTCTGAAAAGCGGCCATTAGACTATCCGGATGGCTAGATAGGCTAATCAGGCATAAAATTGCATTACTGCAAAGAAGGGAACATTACATTGAAAAAACAATAATTATACCATTAGATAAAAGAGAGAGAAGAGATATTGTTACACAACGTAGACCCCTCTCGACAGGTGGTGATAATAATATGTTGCACAAGAAATCCAGTAGAGCTTTGCTTCAAAGAACCACGAGTGATCAAGAGGGGTGAGAGTGAGAGTTAGGGCCAAGAATTGGAGAGCTAGGAGAGGCAAAAATGAGGGAGATGGAGCCTTTTTGTTGTTGGGATGGGTGGTTGGTAGCTGTTTTGTCCCTGTCTAAGAGAAGGGACACGCAAAAGTGGGCTTAGATGCAAATATACTCTTTTTGAATTTGCATTTGTTGGGGATGAACGTGTGCTGCACTGTTGTCCGACCACATTGACTTCAAATTTGGAACATGGGTTGTGGATGTTTAGTTCTCAAGATTCATGATGTCAGAATATGGATATTCGATCATGGATCTGGGTCATAAATGCACGGGGTTAAATGATCAGGTGTCATAAATGCACAGGGTGCAATTTTGCAACACTACAAGTTGTTAATACCATAGTTTGCAAACTCTACGAGTACTCTCAATTTTTTTGTTGGGCAAGTTTACACATGTTTAACTCCTGTTTTTATAGATGCAACAAAACATGGATAAAAATGTCAACGCATGTAAAAAACTGGTTAAAATACGCTTTTCACATGTTTTTCTTGCAATAAAACCTTGTATTTTCTATTTTGAGATGTTAGTTTTTAATATAATAAAATTTGTTATTGAATTTTACATAAAAAAATGATAGGAGATTTTAATTTTAATAATTTCTAAGTTGGCATGTTTTTGCTGATTATTTTGTCAAGTTTTGCAGTGCTGAAAATTTTGGGCTTGCTCAGTACTCCCTGAGTATGAGTCTGCGAACTATGGTTAACACATCTCACGTAGAGATTTAGGAGTGAAAATAGGAGGGAGAGAATAATGATGGTTAATAACACACCTAGATTTAGTGTGAGAGTTTGGTGGTGTTGTTATAGGTGTTAGGAAGAATTTCATATATATGTGTGTGTGTGTGTGTGTGTGTGTGTGTGTGTGTGGGGGGGGGGGGGGGGGGGNGGGTGGGGGTTGATGTTGAGAGTTAGTGTTCACTTAGGTGTTAAAATTAGTATCATAAGTCTAATAAATATTAAGTTGTTGAGAAACAACTTAATATTATTAGTGTGATCAGTTAGAATAATAATGTGTGCTAAAATAAAAAGTGAATTGTTATTAGAATTCACGTAATTACTATTGATTGTTATAGTTTGGTTTATTTGTTTAGGAGTTGTTAGAACAACTCGTCTATGTAAAGGGAGTTGTTATAGGAAGTATACCAACACTCCCACAATGTAGGATATGGAAATCCTATAAATATGCAACCTGTATTTGATGGAAAATTATGAAGCACGATATTATTTTGTTTTTAATTTTTGCTGCATCTATTCTGCCTAAAATTTCTATTATGTGATTCGTATCATTGAATATGTAAGAACCCTTGCTAATTCTGACATGAATTTTCAGTTTTGGCTGTTCGTCAATTTGTCAAATGGTTGGCATGCTAACAGTCTGAAATCTGATTTATGAGTTTTGAATTTGTGTTTGATATTTGTTTTCAATGCCAAATTTTAGATAAACATATATAAATGATAAACAATAACTTGGGAAACAATGGATGAAGGAACACACCATAAATTTATGATTTCTCCTTGAATAATAATGGAAAATACAATGATATCAGATCTGACATGGGTTTGATATTACTACAACAACGATCAAGTTCCTTCAAATATAAGGGTTATAATTAATCAAAATGATTACGCACATACCCAAATGCATAAATAGAAGCCCATTACCAAGTGGATATTAGAATAATATCTTTATTATTCCTTATTTAATGGTGAATATTGTAGATTCTATAAATAATAGATAGTTTCTAATTCTACGATTGTTTCATAATAGAAACATCGTCTTTTTAAAATCTATAAATGATTGCTTGATCATTCATTCAATACATTCATTATTTTACCAATTACTTTTGTAATATGGTATCAGAGCGGGTCGATGGGATTTCTGAAATTTGTTTTTTGATATTTTAAAATACAAAATCATTGGAGGTATTTTATGAAAATTCTGTAGTTCGTCTTTGAAGATATTTGCTGAAAATTGCGAGCCTAGTCGAGGGTTTTGATTGTGCGATTTCTTCGTTTGAGCAAAAGTCTCTGATTTTCGAGGGTTGCATGTTGCTCACATGTGCTTTTTGTGAGTTGCATGTTGCTTGCATATGCTGTTTGCCACGCAAAGTCTCGTGTTTTCTCGCATGAAGGTTTTTCTGATGGGTTTTCATAATTATTTCCCTTGAAAAATTTCTGATGGGTTTTCATAATTTTTTCCCTTGAAATTTTTTTGATGGGTTTTTATAAATTTTCCCTAGAAAAATTTTTGATGGGTTTTCATAAATTTTTCCCTTTAAAATTTCTGATGGGTTTTCATAAATTTTTCCCTTCAAATTTTTGATGGCTTTTTATAATTTTTTTTTCCCTTTTAAAAAATTTCTCGTGGGTTTTAATAATGTTTTCCTTTGAAATTTTTATTTATTTTGGGTTTATAGTTTATTCCTCAAAAATTAAGGGTTTGCTCTTGTCACAAAGGGCTCTTTGGTTTGTAGAATGGTTTTATTGTTTCTTTCCTTAAAAACAATGTTTTGTGTGTTCATTCGTGTCTTGGATTTTGTGCCATCTTTCTGTTTGGTTTTTTGATTTTATCCTCAAAAATCATTTTTGGATTCTGTAATTTGCAAAGTTGCAGGGGATTCCTTTGTGGGTTTTTACCTTTTTTTCCAAAACAAACGATTTCTAATCATGGGTTTGGCAAAATTTCCCTAAAAAATTGTGACTTTTTGCAATTTGTTATGGGGTGTTGTGCTCTTCTGCAAAAGTTTGGAGGCTTTGTCGATTTTTCCTCAAAATCGTGGCAGCTGTTCTCGGTGTCTTTGGCTATAGGGAAGGACAACTCTGTTATCCAACATCAGGTTGGAGTTTTGTGATGACTTTTGGTCAGAAGTTTTGCAGATTCTCGGAGGGTTAGTGACAAACTCGTCTCAGTGGCAGAGTCAGTAGAAGGCTCTTGTCTCTTGTTGTCAAGCATTTGAAGAAGGGGGCAGCCTTCTCTATTTTTTTTGGATAACATAGATAACATAGATGTCCCCTTCTTCAAAATAGAGAACATAGATAACATAGATGTCGGCTTGAAGGAATCCAGTCATAGCTATAATAACATTAACACTCCCTCTTAGGTAGGGAGGAATTCTTCTCACCCCAGAGGGTGGGTTCACCATGGCTACTCCCATAAATGGAAATGCTTATGAACACAAGTGCTCATCACGGAATCACTCAACGTGATGTCGTCATCTCATCGTGACGTTCACCGTGGCTACTCCCAGAGGGTGAATAAACACAAGTGATAAGTCATGGAGTCTTTCAGATGACATCCACCATAGCTACTCCCAAAGGGTGGAAAGAACAAGTGCACAAGTAACCGTCACAGAATTACTAAACATGATGTTGCCATCTCTTCATGAAGTTCACCATAGCTACTCCTAGAGGGTCAATAAACACAAGTGCAAAGTCATGGATTCATTCTCTCTCATGACATCCACCATGGCTACTGCCAGAGGGTGGATAAAGGGCTTTTGCCTCAAACTTCTCTCTCACAGAGAAGAATGCTTTACAAGGGCTAGCACCTCAAATTTCCTTGTCTCAGAGAAAAGTGCTACAAGGACTGACACCTCAAATTTCTCCGTCTTAGAGAAAAATGCTACAAGGGCTTGCACCTCAAACTTCTCTCACAGAGAAGATTGCATTAACAAGGAACTGCACCTCAAACTTCTCCCTCATAGAGAAGAATTCTTTCTCTCTCACAGAGAAGAATGCTTTACAAGGGCTAGCACCTCAAATTTCCTCGTCTCAGAGAAAAGTGCTACAAGGGCTGACACCTCAAATTTCTCCGTCTTAGAGAAAAATGCTACAAGGGCTTGCACCTCAAACTTCTCTCACAGAGAAGATTGCATTAACAAGGAATTGCACATCAAACTTCTCCCTCATAGAGAAGAATTCTTTATAGTACATCTCAGGGAATCATTGATGCTAAGACTCTCTCTCAGCAAGGGCTTCATTCTCCACAACTCCAAGCTTGTCTCGAAAACGCACAAACTTCACTTTGGCAAAAGGCTTGGTGAGAATATCGGTTGTCTGTTCTTCAATGCTAATGTACTTCAATTGAATAAAGGGCTTTCGCCTCTCACAGAGAATAATGCTTTACAAGGGCTGACACCTCAAATTTCTCCGTCTTAGAGAAAAATGCTACAAGGGCTTGCACCTCAAACTTCTCTCACAGAGAAGAATGCATTAACAAGGGATTGCACCTCAAACTTCTCCCTCACAGAGAAGAATTCATTATAGTACATCTCGAGGAATCATTGATGCTAAGACTCTCTCTCAGCAAGGGCTTCATTCTCCACAACTCCAAGCTTGCCTCGAAAATGCACAAACTTCACTTTGGCAAAAGGCTTGGTGAGTATATCAATTGTCTGTTCTTCAATGCTGATGTACTTCAATTGAATAGCATTCCTTTGCACTATATCTCTAATATAATAATATTTGATCTCCACATGCTTTGACCTGTCATGAAATACAAGGTTGCAGTCTGCATCACTCTTGGTGAATCCCAAGCTCACCAAGTATCCATCTATCAGGAATATCACGACCTAGGTGTCAGCATAAAGGCCATCTAGCCTACATAAATGGACTCTGTCCCATGAATCATAGTACTCTGACTGCTACAATTTCCCAAAGAGGAAATCAATCAGCATATCTCAGTGATGCAACTTCCATCTCATGACATAACTGGAGAAGTCATGATCCAAGTGGAAGTATACCTAATCACTAGAGAAACCATCTCGACATGGTCCACTCTCTTTGAACCAATATGACCAAGATCCTCAGAAGTTAACTAAAGCAGATCCTCTAGCTGCTCCCTTTGTCACGAAAGCATATCCTACTCACATGGTCCCAATACTGCTGTTGAGAGTTTAGGACTTTCCTTCTGCGACAACTCTTCAGTTTGGAAGAGCAATTCTGCTGCGGTATGCATAAGAGCTGAATTTGTTGTAATAGGTCTCATCGTAGGCACATGATTATTTGTTCAATGATTACAACATTAGTTTCCCATACACAAATACACTTGTCTGATTCCATAGTAACATGAATGAATGTAATAAATTGTGGATTTATCCCCAAACTCCAGATACATTGGTGATCTTGCCCTTCCCACGACTGAGCTCCCTCCACGCACGCTCGAATCGCCCAACCCAGTGGACCTCCGAATCGAGCCGGGTTGCCCAAATGAGTAGCAGGCCAACACATTTAACAACTAGCTCTCCTTTTAGCACATTCAAACGCGACATAGACATTGAGCTGCGCCACCGAGCGCAATCACCGACATCGAGCATTGGAACCACAAACTTTCAAAAGAAATATCCGACATCACTCGACATCCCACCGTAGAGAAAATCCTCTATTTGATGCTGCGAGTTGTATTTAAGAGAAACTAATTGTACACAAGGCTGCGAGAGTATTAACAACTGCAATAATGGACAAAAATCTTCTGTGTTTAAATGGATGTTCTCTCATTGTTTCAAAGCTCACATTTTGCACAGGTGGGATGATGTTGGCAAAGTTCGTGGTGTTACACTTGCTTGAAAGTTTGTGAGGCCTAATCATAATCGTTTAGTCTTCATTTTGCACTCCATGAGGCGATATCTCTGCATATATTTGACAGATAGCTTGAAGAAATGGTTCTAGAATCACATTGTTCTTGACGCGGGTAAGATATATATTTAAATACTCTTTGTTTGAATTGGATATGAAACTCAATCTTGAATGGCGATGTCCAATTGTACAAGATAATGCAGAACTCAAATATGTTAAAAAATAAATAAAATCCTTAATAGGAAAGCCTTTGGTGGGCATTTTAGGATTGATCAACTCTCGAATCGAATTGTTTCAGCAATGACAACTCTTTCCAGCGCAGAAATCCAATTGACCATGCGCGATGATTAATATAGCATGAAGATTTAAATACAATTATCTTTGGTAACATAATTTGGTTACATTTGCCTTTATTATATGTGACTTCTATTAGTGCTAGATTTATGGCATGAAGAAGATTTGTATAACACTCATTTGTAATCAGGACAACCATCTGAAAGAAAAGCTTTAACGCCTAGGGATGATATTCAATATTGGTGCTCGTATCCTAGTCACAGAGGTTATGTGCCTTCTATAACACTGAATAATATTTATATGTATTGCAGGTGTGCCGTATATACATTTGTGGCTTCCTAGTATTCAACATCATCGTCCCTCTAAGCCACATCTCATCTATATGGTTTGTCATGTATCGGTAGATTCCTGCACCATGCAATTTTCGCAGATACTATATGTTCCCATAGGGATGCTTCAAAAATTATGTTATCTTTATTTCCGCCCCCATAGCCAATATCACCAAAAACTATAACACTCTGACTATAGTTCTCGATAAAAATAGAAGCCACATAACCTCATGAAATCCTCCACGATTTATGTATACTCAGAACTAAACAATAGCTTTACCTTAACTCCCTCGATGGAATCTCAAATATTATCCAGGATCCATGAATGAATTTGGCTTTTTCCAAATGTTGTTTAATTGCTAACTGTGTGGTATAAGAACTTTGGAGGATTGATTCTTGTTTCCTGTTTGTTGTTTACATCCCTACCCAGTGGCCGGCAGGAGAACACGCTCTGATACCATGTTGTTTTTCTTATTGTTTGTGTGATAGATACCAAAACAAGAAGTTGCAGTCTTCCTTTATACATATTGGTAGTGTCCCTTCACCAAGGGACATCACACTTCCAAGTTGGCCCTAATTATGTTATCATTATAATATAATAATATTATATTATATTATCAATATAGTAATTATATTATAATTATAATATAATAATATTATCACAATAATAATATAATAATTATATCACAACAGTATATTATCACAACCTTTATGTTATTTATGTCAGCGTGAAGGAATCCAACCATATATAATAATATTAACACATGACTTCCCAAAATCTCCTATAATTTTCTCATGAGGTTTCTGAAAACCTATTTAAATTTCCCACTTGTAACATTTTAATATTTAACTTGCATATGAGAAATAATAATAAAGTGATTTGTTATCTAAATTCTTCATTAATATAGTCACTTTAATATCCTTATACCTCCATATGTTGCATCCCATATTTAAATACCTTATGTTATTAATATATTAAATGCATACTTAACCCCTTATATCCCATTCAATTATAAAGATAATTAATTTAATTAATTATATTAAAGTCAATGCTAGATTAAAGTTTGATTAATTAAATTAAATCATCAAACTCCATTAAATGCCAAATATCAAACCAACAACTGATACTCTCAATTTTTTAGATATAATTGTGGTGCCCTCTGACCATCCAGATGACTTACCATAAATAGTATGAACCCAAATGTTTAAGTGACTTACTAAAAATAGTAAGTGTGTATAAATGGAGCCTGAAAGACCTCTGGAAGGCAAACCACAAGCACTAAGATGAAGATTACTAAAATAGACACCCAAAGGGTCAATTGAATAATCCAGTATCACTTTCAAAGGGCCCCCTAATCACCGCAGTACGCTACGAGGACCATTGATAATATGCTAACCTTTGAAAATAATTGACGCTTAGAAAGGTGCAAAAGTGGGGACAATACAAATAATAATATATTACTACTCTCATATGCTTTTGTGAAGGACTTTGACTTTGCCTCCCAGCATCCCTCATCTAGAGATGGTTGCCTTGACATTTCAATTTGATTGGAGAGGTTGATCTATGCTTTGTTTGGTAGTGGGAGATGCCTTGCCATCTCCTCTCACTTTGCCTTCATGCTATTATTTGTAGTGGAAATGTGCTATCTCTCTTGTCTATGATTCCTACTTACTTTTTGACTCCGACTTCGAGATGGAGATGAACTTTTGCTTTAGACTTGGGCTTTGACAATCTCTCTTAGTATTCTTTTGCATTCTCTTTGTTCTCAATCGTAGAATTCGTTTTACCTCTTGACCTTGACCAGGTTGTGGTCTCTTATCGCCTTTCTTGGGGTCTATGGGCTTCAATCTCTTATATGAAGGAAATAAAACAGTTTTTACTGCTCTATCTAATAAAACTAATACTTAAAATTAATAACAAAAATATTTATGTGAATCAAATATAGGAGTAAAATATAACTTTATTCGCACATGAAATCTTTGGAGAAGTAGACTAGAGATGGTCGGCCAAGGATCAAACTCCTTTCCTTGACATCGCTAAGACCATTTAAAGGATTGGATGGCTACCAAGAGGAGCACAACCATCAACTAACTATTATAAGCTCTCGACAGTCGACAAATTAATACATAGTTAGATAACCTATGTTTATCAAATATAATAATAGGCATCATTATACCGACTACAACACATGGTTGTCTTTATAAACAAAGCCATGAAAAAAACATTGCCATGCAAGAGTCACTAAAGAGAATGGAAATAGGAAGCAAATGCATAGAGAGAGAAAGAAAAACACATCATATTTATGTGCACACAAATTAGGTTAGTGGAGCTTCGATGTTATGAAATTTTTTCCCCAATATGAAACGAAAGTTATGAAAGAATTAAATGGAGATATAGAAAAATAAAGGATAACATGATCCTTTAGTTAAAATGGAGATTAATGAAGAATATTTTTGAAAAGTCTTAAAAAAATGAGAAATAAATGTATTTATTAAATAACATTAGGGAAAAATATTTGTGAAAGGGTGTGATGGTTTGGTAACCACCCATTAGAAGTTATCTAAAGTATTTATGTGAGACTTGGAAAGTGGGATGGAGACCACTAAAGGTAGAAGAAGGTGGTTTCGCGAGCTACGAACATTGGAGAAGGGGACACATTCCAACTCGGGGTACAAAGTACGGCTGTTATTTTTCAGAGTGGACACACATTTTTGTGCAAGTAGGCACATATTGTGTTTTAACATAGGTTCTCTAGATTGTGCCATATATATGAGGGTCAATACCACTGGAATCTTCTTCGAGGTGAGAATGACCTTTCCAAATGGTATGATTCAGATGAGTACTAAACTTATAATTCTTCAAAGATATTTATAATTACAAGTGAATGAAATAGAGTTGATGTAATTAAGTCCTCAACTAGTTAATATTGATAAAATACACATTTTTTTTCATTTGTATCGAAATTATAGATAAACTTTACAATCTTGAGAACTTAGATAATAATAATAAATCCATTGCTATTTAAAATTAAACTTGATATTATTGGTTAACAAATTTGTCCTCTCAAAGATTATAAACAAACTGACTCTTATTGCCAAAAACAAAATAAAGAAAAATTGATAGCAACGGTTGGGTAAACTATGGATTAGGTTCCCTTTGAATTTTGAATAAAGCTACAACTCTCATTGTAGGATTTAATACTTTGATTTTATAGATTTTAAAATGAGTATACTACTGGAAAGTAGGAACGGTATCTAACATTTAGCCATCACCATACAACAAATGCGAAAGGTAAAACTGGAATGGAAAAACAAATTTGAGATATCAACTTTGAGGCTCACAATCCATTGAATCTTTTGAAGAATAAAGGACCATTGATATCAACACATAGATTGGAATGTCAATATAGGAATATAAATTTTAAGAATAAAACTGTGGGGATTCCAAGGTAATGAAAGTTACTTATTCGATCAATAGTATTCACAAAGGAAATAACATTTAGAATGCTTAAGCGCACAAACTTAGAACAAAAAAAAAGCACACATTCAATTTCAATGTACTGATAACCAAATTTTCAGAAGCACAATACACAATTTTATTGATATATAAGTGTTATCGATTCTCGCTCTTACACTAAAATGTAACAGTGATTAAAAATTCGGACCCTATTGTATATTTATAATATTGCATCAAGTAACTTTCCAGAGTTCTTGTAAGTGATTTTTTTTATAAAAATAGAGTTTTTGAAATATATTATAAATTACATAACATTAAAATTTAGAACTTAAAAGACAACACTAAGGTTGAGTAGGCATTTGTTCTTGGTCGACGTGGGCCCTATCATGTTGACCTTTTTGCTGAGATGACAATCTCGCCTTGTAATTTTTTAAATCAATTTTTTGAGTTTTTTTTGCTTGGTAATGGGCTTAAAGCCAATAATATTTCAGGGAAAAGAGTCCATACCTGTGATTTTCTTTCTATTCCATCCGCTCCAACCTGTATACTTCCATACCAAACAACATTTTAGTGTAAAACTTAGAAAACATTATTGGATAACACATTATCCATTTGTTTGTCCTCTTTCTTAAATCCTCAACTGGGATGCTGCTTTCAGCAAACCCCTGTTTTTTAAGAGTGCACAGGGAATGTCCTACATGCCCTGTATATCATTTAAGTGTGTTCTTCTCTTGCTAACCAGCTTTTACACAAGCTGGTAGCAAATATGATTCTACTATAGCCATTTGCTATCACTGTCAAGCACGGATCCAAAGCTATATTAACCCATTCAATCCTGCTAGAAAAATGCTGTCGATATCTTGTTCGTATAGTGTTATCTGTATGAATCAGATTTATATTCCTACAATGTCAGTTCCTTCAGCTTATCCGTTCCAAATTAACCCAGATTAACCAAATGATATATGTATTTAGATATTCCAAACCATCCTATTTTACCGGTATTAGATAACCATATTTCATTGGCACACAGAGACTTACCCAGCTACTGAAACAAAATGATTACTCAGCTGTAATTAATGAACCAGTTGCTTAAATTCACATAAAGGAATTAAGGC
The DNA here is from genome assembly GCA_018584345.1 of Thuja plicata. Classification (NCBI taxonomy): domain Eukaryota; kingdom Viridiplantae; phylum Streptophyta; class Pinopsida; order Cupressales; family Cupressaceae; genus Thuja; species Thuja plicata. The sequence goes on along the minus strand of MU223065.1, from coordinate 213,952 downwards.
AAAAGTTCCTAATCTAATATTCCATACAAAATGACAAGAACGACTATAGGTTATGCTAATAACATCATTTTGTAATGAATTCAATAATTGGTTGTACAATCTGTATCATACTATATACCGATACCTATACTGTCCCGATTCAAAATATCGTCTCTGTGAATACCAAAATCCCAAAACCACAGAGATTCCCTTAGACTTTAAGCTGCCTATAACATATATACATGTCAAATTTTCCTAAGTACTACAGATGGCCTCCTATACTTTCAGTATATTCCCCATCTGCACCTGAATTAGTAAGTTTGTCAGCCAATGAATTTCCCTCTCTATATATGTGATTAATGGTAAAGTTCCTGAAGTACTTGAGTAATTTCGAGAGCACACTGTAATATTGAATTCATCTTCCAATTTGGTGAGGAGCCCTTTTTAATTTTTTATAATGAAAAATTCTGGGCTTACTTTTGGCAAAATTCGAAGGGTTTTTTGCTGTATCTTTGAGCAGAATTGTGGCAGATTGCAAAGGTTTTTTATGAGCAGTTTCTTCTGCCTTACTCGCGTAGAGGATTTCTGTGTTTTCTGGTGTTTTGCATGAGTTTTAAAATTATGGGTTCTTTTCCCTGATGGAGGGTTTTGTGATTTTTATCCAAAACAAATCATGAAGCGTTTTCTGATTTTTTTCCACAAAAAATCATGGCAGGGTTTCTGATTTTTTTTTCATAAAAAAATCATGGAGGGTTTTCTGAGTTTTTCCACAAAAAATCATGGAAGGTTTTCTGATTTGTTTCCATAAAAAAAGACGCAGGGTTTTCTGATTTTTTTCCAAAAAAAATCATGCAGGTTTTTCTAATGTTTTTCAATAAAAATTCATAGAGGGGTTTCAGATTTTTTATCCACAAACAAAAGTTATGGTGGGTTGTCTGATTTTTATTTCCACAAAAAAATCATGGCAGGGTTTTGTATGATTTTTTCCATACAAATCAGGGAGGGTTTTGAATGATTTTGTCCTAAAAATTGTGGTCTTTGTTGCTGTTTTTTTTAATTTTTACCGTTTTTCCACAAAAATGAAGGTGTGATTTCATTATCGCATCGAGGGTTGACGATTTTTCCACAAAATCGTGGTTTCAGTTTTTTGCCAATTTTTTTGTCAATAAAAATCCTAGCTTTTTTAGCCGATCTTAGTGTCTCTGGATAAAGGGAGGGATGACTTTGTTACCCAACACTGGGTTGGAAGGATTGTGGTAACCTTGGTCATATCTTGAAGTTCTGTAGAACCAGGGAGGGTCTCAGTAGCAGGTTCATGTCGTAGAGCATTCTGAAGAGAAGGGGGTAGCCTTCTATGAATTCATGGTGAAATTACCTGTGGATTATGTCAAGTCTTCTGTAGGGTAGTTTGTAGAATGACCATTAAGGGAGAGTGTTAAAGTAATTATGTAATGTTTCTATAATGGTCATTCAGTTTAGATCTTTCTGTTTTGTAGCTAGTTCTTATTTAGAATGTTTCTTTTTGGTCTTTTATCTCTATTTAAGGAGTATTTCTCTACTCTGTTTAATATTGAATATCAATTGATTATCATTTCACTGGGCTAAGAAGATAAGCATACCCAAGATTGAAATTTTTAGGACTAATTTATCTCTACGAAGACCTTGATAAATGTCATCCAAATGTCATTAACAACTACAAACTAATATTTTAATGCATTTTTTGAAGTTGCCCAATAAATCTGATGGATAATCAAAGTGCTCGATGTAAGCATGTACTATGCTCTCATACCTTGAGGAATCTGTTGTCTACAAATTTTCACTTTCTATCTATTTATTGATTAACACATTCCATAATAATAAATTCTTTGTGGAGTTTTTGTGTTCTTGGTTACTTATAAAATCTTGCCTTTGATTGAAGCAATCTCTCAACAACAGGGTTATCAAATTTGTAAAGATTTTTCTTCATTTCTGTAATCTACAACATGACAAGACTAAGGTTGTTTTGCAACTATTAGTCCTCAACCCATAGTTTTTGAGTTTCTCCTAGAAGCGACTTATGGTTATTTTAAGATGTTGAAGGTACATTTGAGTCTTGGTAGTAGTTAAAAATTGCAAACTTCTTTGCATTGAAAGAAATTTCAATGGCCGACACATCTAGCAATTTGTAACATTCATCATCCAAGGTGACATGGAAGGGGCTCCTAATTTGTACCTTAGCATTAAATATATTAAAATGTTGTCAATGGTTTCAAATGACACAAAGATTAGGAGTGTTGTTTCTACATTATCGAGAATTCGTTTTGTTTTGAAGTCTAGGTGGTTGTGCATATAAAACCAATGTTGGCAGGAAAGAAAAACAGTTTGATACAGTCCAGAATATCCTACCACATCTTGCAGCATCAAGTCTGCAGAGCGTGAGATTAGAAAGATAGGATCTAGGATAGGGATACTATATATGGGTTACTCCCATCCCTAAGATATAAATAAATTGTGAGATGTAAATGACAGAAGATGTCTGTAGAAGTAAATAGATGCATGCATAGAAAGAGATATAATTGATATATAAATAGAGGAGAAGATATAGAAGAGCACTGAGGAGGATATGATGCATATGGTATACTAAGATGACGTTAATAATGCAAATACTTTTGAGTTCTTCATATGATACGTGTTGTTCTTTATATTCTGTTAAGTAATTAGCTTCCTATCCAGATCTAATCACTGTTCCCTTGATATGATTGAGTTTGGGTGTAAACTACAACACTTAGAAAGTACTTGGGCCTCAAAATTTTAGTTTGTGTTCCCTAGATTTCTTGCTAATATTGGTTCCATTCATGGGACATGAACCCAGGTCTCTTAGGTGAGAGTTGAGTATCCTAACGAACTAGACTACAACGAAAATTTCAATCCTCAGATCCAAGGGCATTCATCACAATTACTGCTGGAGTAGTTGAGAAAATTTCGTTGATTGGATAATTAAGGAGACATCACAAAATAAAATAATGAAACAACAATTGACAACAGATTTTGAAAAAGTTCGGATGGATGAAGAGCGGAAGAAATGTGCTACCATACACTGTACTTTGGAGAACCAGAGCAGTATTATGAAGAATACAGAGGGGGACCTTAATGCCCTTTACCACTTTCGTTTGCAGTGGCCAACAGTAACAACTCCAATTAAGGTACATTTGGATCAGATTGAGGTATAAATACTTCAAAGAGCAACCACATATGATGCTCTTAAATATATAGATGGCAAATGTTGATTGGAGATAGAAGCACCACATGGGTAATTACTGATTTCAATAATTGCAAGATCAACGGGGTAAGTGCTGGCATATATTTCATCAACTGAGGGATGTAGTCTGTTTAATATTGACACACATTACTGGAGCCCTCCTAGAATCCCAACAACTTAGACAAAAGATTCATGTTGCATCTACACTTCCAGACGTAAATAAGTTTCTCTTACAAATCCAACCATAGACCTAGCCGCTACAATTTGCCAAGACACAGTGGGATAACAATTTTCCAAATCTGAGGGACATCTACAAGGATATTCTCCACGCACAGTAGAATTGACTTGAGGACGAGTCAAGGTTGTGAAAGGGGGATGATGTTGTTAGGAAAGATAACAGTTTGACACAGTCCATGAGATCTTGCCACCTCTTTGCCGCATCAAGTCCGTAGAGCACAAGATTAGAAAGATAGTATCTAGTGTAAGGATACTATATATGTGTAATGTCCCATCCCTTAGATATAAATATACCTTAAGATGTAAATGATAGAAAATGTATTTTGAAGTAAATAGAAGCATGTTGAGAAAGATATGAAGTATATTTAAAAGATATATGAATAGATGAGAAGATATAGAATAGTATAGATGAAGATATGATTTATATGAGGTTCTAAGATGACGTGGATAATACATATACTTTTGAGTTCTTCATATGGTATGTGATGTGATGTTCTTTATATCTTGTTAAGTACTTAGCCTCCTGTTCGGATCTAATCCCTATTCCCTTGATATTTTTGAGTCCGGTGTATAAACTACGACACTCAGAAAGTACTTAGGGCTCAGAACTTCGGTTTGTGTTCCCTAGATTTCTTGCTAACAATCAACTTGGCTTCTCTTTGTAAGCATGTTTAATAGGCAAAATTACAAAACAATTGTACTTCTTGTTTTGTGGCTTTGATTGTTCTGAAAAGCATTTGTTCTAAAATTGTATTAGAGTTGTTCCATTATTTTTGTTTGGTTCGAGGGGATCAGGAGCATTGGGTCATGTCTACACTGGTACGAAAATGTAATAGTTATTGCTAATACTCGGTTTTGTTATTGGTCATTAATTGATTTAATTGTCTTAAATCCAAATCTTTATATGTCACTAATTAACACATTAATATAAGAAAATAGAATATATATTACATTAATTATATTAAAATAGTTATATAATATAAATAATATATTTTGATAATATTTTAGTTTATAATTTATAGAAAAAGAGATATATTAAAATATATTTTGTAAATAATATATTATATTTTAGATAATATATAGATAAATGGACAATAAATAAATGGTCTATTATGTATATGTTTTTTGATTATGAAAGTGAGGGATTAGAGGCCTCCGACATAATGATAATATAATCAGAAATTTCTGAATGTTGGATCTATTAAGTAGTAAAGTGGTTAACTCTAGGATTTGCAATCACATTTTATTACCACTGTTACATGGAATGCTTGAAATATTGTTTATTTTTGATAAAAATATCTCAACTTGTTTTAAGAAGGGAAGGTCTCTTCCTCCAAAACTTTGGGTTTGTTGGTAGCTAATGGATTCTACGGTTCAAAGTTTGTGCTTCTCACTAGGATCTCACTTCTTTAAAGCATCATGGGTGATACTAAAAACAAATATAGAAAATGGCAGTATCTGCCACAATATGTGAAATTATGGATAAAGATCCAACTGAATAGTTCAAAATTTTGCTCAAGAGCATATTTTTGAGATTCCATTAACAATCTCGGAATTGAAAAATTTATTTGCTTAGTAGACTTAAAAAAAACTGATAGCCTTGTGGGTAATTACACCAAGTGTGCGCAAATATGTTTGTGCTTCCAACCATTTGCTTGTTGCACCTACAATCAGATCATGACAATGGGAAGTTCTTAGCCTTTCAGTCTTTTAGATCATCCTTTGGATTAGGCTGGCGCCTCTATTTTAAAACTATCTATAAATGCTAGCAGGGAAAGGGTGATTGAAAATACAGTTAATGCAAAACTAAAAGGCAATGCATTAGAGTCAAATGCTGTAATGTCCCCCTTTTTGAGCTAGTCATGTGGTTATTAGTCGTTAGCCTGTCTGCCGTGGTCCCGAGGGCTAACCTAGACGTCAGAGGGATCCTGTGACTATTTGGCCTAGGCGAAATCAGTATCAGGCCAAATGGAGTTATTGTGGAGTTTTTTGTGTATCTAGCTTACACTCAGCATTCGGGGATCGCTTACTATGTTTTTTAATACATATTTGTCGAAGTGGTTATAAAGTGATCTTATGAACTTAAAGTTCTGAAGTCAATAAAAGTCACTTTATTGAAAACAAATTCCCCTCTTTAAAAGGATACATAGTCGGCATTGTGGATAAAGCCTAACGTTTATTTATCCCACATAGCAGCGACAAGAGATGTCGACTTGCTAAGAAGGTTTTTTAAACGCCATTGGGAGTCAAGCTGACCATGCGAATGATAAACTAAAACATTGGTGATTTATGAATTTGTTTGGAGGCTTTTGTGGAGAAGGTTGAGAGCGTTGAGGACGATACCCCTTACTGCTACAACTCCGTCGCTGTTGAAAGGATACAGCAGGGAGTTCTTTGGCGTTGGAAGGCACATCCAGTGGTAACTGTTAGCCGTATAGTTTATTATGATGTCGGGTGTTAGTTATGTTATGTATGCACTGACGGTACATAGTTACTACTGGCGGTTGGGAACGGGTGACGACGTTTGGTTGCACCCCTTCGGGTTTTATATAAACACTGTACTTGCTCTTTGAAGAGATCATGATCATTGGTGGCTATTGTGAATGTACTAAGTTTTGAATGATTAATGAAAGCTTTGGTATTCTCTGATCTATCTTATGTCATTTGTATTCCCTGTATATTGTCTATGCATCAGTAAACTAGTCTACCCCAGTGGGTAAACATTTGAGGCGTCTCCTAGCCTTTGCACGAGTGGGTTGTGGTGCAACATTTGCAGAGTGTTTTGAGAAGGGGTTGTGGCCTGCTGAAGAGACTGCAGAGATGATGGTTGCATGGGTTGTTCCTATGCCAGTACTTGAGAGTGAGGTAGCATCTTTTGTTCGAGAGCTTGAGCAGACAATTTGGGATGGGTACTATGCGTTGAGGCGATCTGAGTATGTCTCGTCGGATTGTGAGACTGCCTTGGTGACAACACAAAGAGCTCGGGAGGAGCTAGGCACCAAGCTAGAAGCAGTGGAGGGAAACTTACTCCAGCGTACCCAGGAGTTGGTGGCTGAGCAGGCAGCACAGGTTGCCCTGGAAGAGCGACTGGCTAGGGAGACCGTGGCTTGGGAGCAGCAGTTGGCAACAACAAAGGTGGAGAATGAGGCCAAGGAGAAGGAACTTTTGGAGGCTGCTTTGATGATTAAGTCTGCTTTGGAGTTGCAGATGGTAGCTGAAGAGCACTTGCAGACTAGAACTACACAGGTGTATGAGCTTCGAGCTCAGTTGGGGTCATCTGCTGCACCAGTTCCACCAGCAAATCAACGTGCTTCCTCATCAGGGACGCTTCCTCTACCCCCCTCTTCTTCTCGATCCTAGTTTTTCTCTATGGTAGTTCGTCATTCCTATTTTGTTGTTCTGTCTCGGACATTTTGTTGTCGTCCAGAGACGACTTTTCTTTAGGGGGGATGATGTTAACCGTATAGTTTATTATGCTATCGGGTGTTAGTTATGTTATGTATGCACTGACGGTACTTAGTTACTACCGGCGGTTAGGAACGGGTGACGAGGTTTGGTCGCACCCCTTCGGGTTTTATATAAACACTGTACTTGCTCTTTGAAGAGATCATGATCATTGGTGGCTATTGTGAATGTACTAAGTTCTGAATGATTAATGAAAGCTTTGGTATTCTCTGATCTATCTTATTTCATTTGTATTCCCTGTATAATGTCTATGCATCAGTAAACTAGTCTACCCCAGTGGGTAAACAGTAACGAGAGAAGATATCAGTGCTGGACATTAATGGCTAAGAGAAGCTACAGTGCAGATTGGTGGTTGGAACTGGCTGAGAGCCGAGCAAGCATTGCACACGGGAGGTTTGGTTGTTGGAACCGGCTGAGAGACGAGCAAGAATTGCATACGGGAAGTGTTGACGTTACCACCCAAGCCATCATACCGGCTGGGAAGTCAAGGCACAACACTGGTGGACATGAGTCGCCTTAACAGGAGCTGTTCACGCCAGGATACAGAACGAAGGAAAACGCGGAATGAGTATAAAGACACCACCGCTTACTAAGACCCTATCGATTCCCTGTTGACATCAACGTGAGGTAGCAACAGTCTACCGTGCTGGCCACGCATGCATCACACAATACCAGGTTGGCCATAGTGTAGAGGTTATTTTTAAAACGTGACAAAGTTTATGCAAAAATGCTTAAGGATTGGATTTGATGTATGTTGTTCGAATAAACAATAGAAAACAATATGCTCGTATTTCTATGTATTCCTTCCTTGTTTGCAATTACTATATAGTGCATGTAATAAACAACCCAACTCTGAGATTTACTTGCAAGCACACAAACACCCTAATGAGAAACATTCAAACACAAAAATAAAAACTGGTTGCATAACCAGGCAGATTTTCACATATGCATGGTCACCCCCCATAGAACGAGTTATTCACCGAATCATAGCAGCAGAAATCGTTTGGGGAAAAAAATTGCAAATCATAAGTTTAATTTTTGTTTATAAATCAGGAAAAAAATCAGATTAAAAAAAAAAAAACGTAAAAATTGTAGAAAAAGAGACAATCTATTTAAAAAAAAATTTAAGTGCATTTCCATAGCATAGAGATATAGAGAGCAAATAAAAGAGTTTAACCCATGAATTGTAGAAATTAGATTTTGTCGTTTATATTCACATTTGCAATTCATAGGCAAATATTCAGTTTGACTTTTTAAGAGGGCAGTCACCAAATAGTTGTCTTAGTGTGAGATCAAATATTAGCTAAGTCTATGAAGTAACTCAGATCAAAATGAATTATAGAAAATATGTATTGTTGTTCATATTCATGTAGCTGATTACATAGGTGATTTTTTAGAGGGCAGTCGCCAAGTGTATGAAGTAACTGAGATCAACATTTATCAGATTTCTTAAGAGGGTGGTCACCAAATAGTTGTTTAAGTCTGACATCAAATATTAGCTAAGTCTATGAAGTAACTGAAATCAAAATTTATTAGACAGCAATCTAGCTACTATTAGGAATTTAGTAAAAGTGGAAGCCATTTTGAAGTGATCAAAGATTTTCATTGCATTTGAGGCAAGGAGTTTTGTAGGGGTAGTTCAATATTTGAGAAAGCTTATCAAATCATATTCCGCAATTGCAATGCGTTATATTCCGTGATGACAATTGGTAAGTCCATTATATGGGGTAGAACTCAACAAAAGACATTTGTTTAGTTGAAGTAAAAGATTATTAAGCCAATGGTTTTGGCAATACCTAGCTGGCAACTACTATTTTAGATGGAGACAAATGTTAATAATAAAATTATATATATATATATATATATATATATATATTTTTGCTTGGTAATAGATTATATTTTATTAATTATAAAAAAGGAAATTACATAAATATTTACATCTATATCCACACCCCATTTAAAATTGAATATATTAACTATATATTAAATATTAAATATTAAATATATACATTATAAACTTTACATTATTTTTAATTTATAATTTAATATATTTAGTAATACATATTAATAGAATAATTATTCAAATTTTAAAACTACTTTATAATATTAACTATAAACTATAGTGGTTTGCTCCTTCCCCATTGAAGTGCCATCTATAACAGTGCATAATAGTTATAATTTTAAAATTAGTGAATAATATTAATTTATACTTGTTCACATCAAAATCCATGGGGCAAGGTGCGTAGAGAGTACGGGCATATTGAAGCTGTGGTTTTGAGTAGATTCATCCTCAACAGTATCTTATTAAAATAATAATGTAATGTTTCTATCATGTCATCTTAGTTGGTTTAAGAAGTTTCTGTTTTTGCATTCTATTAACGAGTGTTTCGTTTAGAAACATCCTCTTGTTATCTTTTATAAATAGAGCCTTTTTTCTCTATTGTATATATCGATTTATAATAACATGGTATTAGAGCAGGTTGATGGGGTATTCAAGTTTTGTTTTTTGGAAGTTTTTTCTAAAAATTTTAATCGATTTTTAATGAAAAAAATCATTGGATTTTTTGGCAAAATTTTTATAATAAATTCGTGGGTGTTTTTTGTTTGTCGTGATTTTCAAAAGGGTTTTGGGCGTGTTTGGGAGATTTCCTTTTGTGGGTGATTTCTTTGTTCCTTGTGTGCCATTTTTTGTCTTCTCAACAAGGACATAGGTTTTGGTTTTTTTTTTTGATCTTTTGGAAAAAATGATAGTCTCTTAGCTTGCAGGGGTTTTCTGATTTCGCACACAATCGAGGATTTCAATTTTTGGCTAGGGTTTTGCACAATTTTTCTCAAAAATTGTGGTCATGGGTTTTATAATTTTTTTCCTAAAAATTATTGTTCGGTTTTATAATTTTTTCCTAAAAACATATTGTTGAATTTTTTTTGATTTTATCCTTAAATATTGCTTTTGGGACTTTTGATATTTTCCAAAAAAAATCATGATTGATGTTGCTAGTCAAGGTTTTTTGATTTTTTTGCAAAAAAACTCTTTGGAGGGTTTGGCAGTATTTTCCACAAAAATGGTGGTTTCTTGTAGTTTGTTTTGGGTCATAGTGCTCATATGCAATTTTTTCTGACGATTTATTGAACAAAATCGTGGCCATTTTTTTGTGGAGGGTTTGACGATTTTCTCCCCAAAATCATGTTTTCAGTTTTATAAGCTGAACTTGGTGTCTCTGGCTACAGGGAGGGACAATTTTGTTTCCCAACATTAGGTTGGAAGGATTGTGGTTATCTTGGTTGTCTCCAGAACTTTTGTAGAATCGAGTAGGGTCTTAGTAGCAGGCTCATGTCGCAGAGCGTTCTAAAGAGAAGGGGGCAACCTTCTATGCATTTGTGACCAAAATACTTTGCAGATTATGTCTTCTGTAGGGTAGTTCAAACGATGACCATTAAGGGAGGGTTTTAAAATAATAATGTAATGTTTCTATAATGGTCATCTTAGCTGGTTTAGGAAGTTTCCTTTCTGGTATTCTATTAACGAGCATTTTGTTTAGAAACATGCTCTTGTAATCTTTTAGAAATAGAGCCTTTCATCTCTATTTTATATATATAATAATAAATCTCACATGCAACTCATAATTCAATATGATTGAGCCCCTTTCAAATCCGATCAATAATTGCCATTGCTCCTCATGCTCCTTTGTTTAGTGTTTTCCAAAAGTCGGAAAGTAAACTAGGGACAAAATAACAAATTGTTTCCGTGCCAATTCTGCATTGAGTTTCTTACCATCTTGGAATTGACCTTATTTTTGAGTGATTAGGCAATTTCACGAGTGTTTCTAGGGTTTTGAAATGATTTTTTCACCTTTTTTTGCCAACTTTTTGGGATTTGAACATGATTTTATTCTTCTTTAAATGCAAAAAGTCATTGACATGGTAAGTTATTTATGATAGAGGCAATGAAATTCAACACTAAATGATTCGAAACCATTCACCTTAAAACCAAGTCTAAGGGCAAATTGTTTGAGGGGTGGCTGGTTAATCTTGCCAGAGTCCCGTTACTAGTTCTCTTCCCCTACCAAGGGATGGCCACATAATGTTTTTTTAAATGCCTTCAAAGATACACATCACTAAAGCTCATCAAAGTCAAGATTGGCTGAACACAACAACTACTACCTAGTCAAGGAAATTCACAATGGATGCAACCCCATGAAAACATAAATGCTTTGCTTTTTTTTCTACATTACAAACAAAGGTGCATCAAGATCCATCCTTGTCTTTGTTCAATCAATGCTACACATTCTTACTTTTCCAAAGTCTGCAAAATATCTTTGGCTAGGAATATCCTTATTCCATGCTTTTAATTGAGGAATAGTTCTCTTTAGCTTTGTTTTTTCTTTCAAATATAATACTGCTTGCTTAATCTCTTCATATTTTACTTTATGAGGACCATTTTTCATAGTTCCACAAAGTTTTGGAATGAGGGAATGGGTTTCAAGGATGGGGGGACTAGGGTTGTAAGTTTGGGAATGATGGTGCAGATATGATATTGCACTTGAAAAGTTAGCTATAATTTTTTTTAAAGAAATAACGATTAAATTGTAAACTACCTAATAGTAAACTAAATGCATTGATCAATGAACATTTTGAATATCAATATATTATTATATTCATAATGTCAATATGATGTTTAAATTCAAAATTGAAATGCAACTAACCACTAACCCAATGCCTCTTCTGATCTACCAAGTCCATACCAAACTACTCATACTAGAATTGTTGGACTCATTGAGCTCAAGTTTCTCCAAACCAATAGCAACCAACCTTGTTTGTGCAACGTTAGCATAAACCTATGTTGACTTTTTGGGTTGCACATCTTGTTGGGTTGTTGTGCTCTCTTGTATGTGCGATATAATCAATTAGGTGCAAGGTGCTACATATATCTATATGTATTTTTGCCCTCCTAGATTCAAGCTTGTTCCTCTTATTAGAATGAATGAAGTTATAAGTAGACTAGTTCCTCTTAGTAATAGAAGAATTAGAAACTTGGGACAACAAAGTAATGGTTTGTGCGGTTGTCAAAGAATGATGCCCTTGCATAGTCCACTACAATATTGTTTTTTGTGCCACAATTGCCCTAGTTAGATTTGTCTATTTTGGAGATCCCCTATGAGTGGCAAATTTTGTCCACTTAGTATGAATGATGGTCACATCCTTACCATTGTATATCTTTTTATAAACCCCACCTTCATGTCAACAACTAGTGTAGGAGTAACTTTGCAAGGCCTTTGTATGTATCATTTTAGGTTCAAAATTTCAATGCACAAGCCACCATGTGCAAGAGACTTTTGAACCTCTCCCACCTCAATTGAATTTTTGTTCAATATGTTCATGATAGAATGACAATGTGGCGTCTCTCTCTTGTACAATGACCATTTGGCCAAACATACTCTCAATGCGCTCATAACGCTGAAAGTTTAGAGTTATTGTAGAGACAATGTATTTGGCATTAGTTCAGAAAGTGTCACCCTTCATCACTTCCTTCACCCTGTCCCTTGGTTTGACTTAGAATTGGGCTACTTATCTCAATCTTGTGCCATGGTCATTAATTGCAATGCCTCTTGCAATTCAAGCATCCTCTCCAGCAAACTGAAGTATGATTCATATATGATGTCTATTGTTTCGATTATTTCTTTCTTGGAGGTGATCTCGAATAGTGCATGTGAAGTGTGGTAATTGTAAATAAACATTTGCACATCTTTAGCATCAAGGACATGTTTGATCTAATCAATTTTGGTTATGCCCTTGAGTGTATTATTCATGATATGCACACAAGGAATTCACCAAATATGTTTATATGCTTTATCATTCAACTTCTTTGTTGCTCTGCGTTCACAAGATGCACCTGTCATGACTTGCACTACATTCTTTGGGCCAACCACTTTAATAGCATCTCTAAGGATTTGGAATTGATAATTGACATTGTTGTAGTGACTTGAACAATCAAAAATCTCTTTGAGCATGTGATTGTAATGTTGATGAGTGGATGCTGCCTAACGCCCATCCACCAATCCATGACTAAGTTGCATCCACTAGTGACATAAGTGGCCTTCTTTTTCTCCATTTGAATATTAATCTTGGAATATATCTTGTCCAAGATTGTGATCCCCAATTTTGTTTTGCTTGGTGGAAAATATGAAGGCCCTATTCTTATTATCTCAGCCACACCATCATAATAAGTAGAGTAGGTAACATAGAATGGAATATTACTGGCAAAGAAGAAATCATCAATAGTATCATTTCTCTTTCTTTCATTTGCACAATGAATATCTTGACCACGAGGTTTTGAAAAACACTTGTCACCCTATGTTTCCCCTAAGCAACTTCTACACTAGATAAGAACAAGAGGAACTTGTGGCCCTTAGAAAGTGTTAGTACCCCTCAGTAGCATATTTTGAGCTATAGTTGGATTATACTCACTATTACCTCACAATTTAGTTATCTCGACCCTTTGATTGTGTTTGGACTTTCCACATACCTATACACCTTTGCATCGGATCTTAAGGAATGTGCATTAACTCTAGTAATGCTGCCCTGAAATTCAATTCCGCAGAAATAATATTTTGATATCCCAGTGCCAGCCCTTGATGTGCTAGCTAAGTACCAACTCTTGATGTGCTAGCTTGTATTTTGGCTGTGAATTGTTTTAGAGGGGGCCTCTTACTGAAGGGACCTTATACAAGTTTTTCCAATAATATGGAAGGGCAATTGAAATATGCACTCCTAGTAGAACTAGTTGTCTCACTTCTTTCCATATTTGTATTAACTTAGATTCAACTAGAATGTTTGGATTTTCAACTCCTTGACCCTCATCATCACTCATGTTGTGGAAGAACTCATAGTGACATTTTAATGAATAAAAATTATCGTTCAAATTTTATACCATATATAATGCAAGGGCTTAAGACCACGATTTTCTTTTTACTTTTCTTACTTTTTTTTGCATGAAGTGTAGAAGTGGAGGATACTAAAACTTTGAAATGCTTTTTCTCGAATGTTAATCAAATAAGTATTTCACTTTTGTTTTTCCTTACTTTAGGTCACATGAAGTGTAGAAGCAAAGTATACACAAGATGAAATACTTCATTTGACTTTCGATAGTGATTCATTTGTATTAAAGCTTAAAATAAAAGAAAATTAACAATTAGAAAAAAATTGGAAGTAAAACTGAAACAGGTAGTTTGATTTTGATTTTACTTTTTTTTTTGTTTCTTCGAATTGCACGAGGTGTAGAAGTAGATCATACACGAAAAGAAATGAAAATGAGAAAATCGGCAATGCCAATATCATTATCAAATTTGCAAATGAGCATATAAAAATATTTTAATTAATAAATGTAAAAACCTAAAGCAATGCTGTTATAAAAGTAAAGTTGAGCTCCTAAATCCTGTTTTAGGTTTGCAGTCAAACACAATTTAAATTTTATTTTATTTTGTAAACCTACTAAATACAACAATTAGACAGCCCAATTTAAGAAAAAAGTAATTTGAAAATCCCACCAATAATTTACTATTTGTACATATAGACAATGTATTGAATATTTAAATTGCAAATTAAAAACATTTGTCATTTTCAACATCGAAAATAGGAAATTCAAATGCCTCAAACAAAGTATGAAGTCTTACCTCAAAGGCTTGATGAAATGGTTGATCGATGAAAATTATTTTTTCCTCTTGGTCTCACTTGTTTCTTCCTCAATGCAATGACAAATGACAAAATGAGCATGTACATATATAGTTTTTATCAATGTTTAGGGTGTGGGTGGGACCGTTATCCTTTTAGGGTTAGGGTTAGAGGATGGAATTTCCAAGAAAATTCCCTTTTAAAGAATTACTTTTTCATGTCCCATGCCCATTAGTCTTGGGGATGGTGAATGGAGTTCACAAAGTCCCCACGCCATCCTAGGAACTCCTTGATGCTCCCCCAACATTCTCGTCATGGGAGAGGCCTTGGAAATGTTCCATCTTTGAGTGAAATGTCTTGGGGATGTGTCCACCCTGTTGAGGGTGTGTGGGTGGTTTATCCCTGGTATGTTGGCTTCCTAGGGGCACTCTCATTCTAGAAACAATAGGATTTAGGTGGGGGAAATGCACTTTTAGGGAACACTGCATTTGTAGGGGCAATGCATCCTTATACTCGAGATTTTATCTCGCTTCCAATTTATGCTCCCTATTTTATTTATAGGTAGTAACTCTTGACTCTTACATTGTGGGCCATTAAATCACAACTGGAATAAGCTTTTAATTTGCCTTATAATTTCCTACATGGAAAAGGTAAAGATTGGGAAACAATGAAACTAGTGAAATCAAACGATCAATATCTAGGTAGTGATTATTACAACAAAAATAAGATCAGGCAATTTCAGACAGACAATCATGGACTGTAGATGATGGATAATGTTTCACATGATTATTAACATGCTTGGGAGAACAGATGTCTATTGAATTATTTAATTCGATTCATTAGAATGATCATAAATAAAAATCAGAAGTCCTTTCCGAATACTTGGTTATATGTCGTATATGGATATTTATAGTAGATGTTTTGATAAATCCGTTAAGAAATGCAGGCTCGTTAATAATGAGAATAATTTTGTAGCTTACTTGTTGACTGTGCTTATCACTGTTGATATTCATGTAGTTTTTTTAGTCTTGGTTTTCATAGAAGCTCATTGATTTTCGTTTCTAAAGTTTAATTAGGGAGACTGAAATAATTTGGAAATTACTTGTTTTACTTTCACATCGCCTGTTTTATGTAGTTGTCATTACATAAGAAATATCACTTCTGCTGCTTCTGTACTTTGAAGTTATAGTCACTCTATTTGAATATGCTGAGATTTGCAAACTGAATAATATAATTAGTTAATAATTGTCATTGCATATGGCAAGTCATTGTTGCTGTATCTATTCTTTGAATTATTTCGAACTTGTAGCTGGAAACATGATTAGGCTTGTAAATTGGATAATGTAGTTGCTAATCAAGCGATGCTTTTCATTTACTAATCAGGTTCTTGAGTGTTTGGTGCGTCTTGCTTCTGTCCGAAGGTCTTTATTCTCAAATGATACAGAACGATCTAAGTTTCTTGCACACTTAATGACTGGAACCAAAGAAATATTGCAAACAGGACAAGGTACAGAGTATTTGGATTGGAACTTTAGTGTGGGTTTTTTATCTTTTTGTTTCTCGTTTGTCATGTGCACTTTTGCTGCTTTGTTTCACATTTGTTGCGTGCTCTTCTGTCTTAGTAACATGCGATATAGGTAAGAAAAACTCGTAGTTCCAATTGGAAACTATTGAAGAAGTGATACAATAGATGGAAACACAAACTATGCAAATGGTAGATCTAATTCAGAGGAAGAAAAGGAAGAATTTTATCTCTAGGGTTCAGCTTTGTTTGCTCCTCAAGGGAAGATGTGACAAAAAGCATTTAAACTAAGAAACCTTGTGTTTGAGATGGTGAGTAGATTTTTCTTTACTTGCTATATAGCATATATCTATCCTTGTGTTTGGCCACAAAATATATTCATGCTTGGTGATTTAGAGTTATCCTTAATTTAAACTATGGAAACATAAATAGGAGCGATTATTTTGGGCACTTGCAGATCCATATGCAATTGGTTTAATGATGATGAAGACAATAATCAATTGGCAAGGCATGCATGACTCACTAAGGTAAAGCAAAAGTTACGTTGATGCAAAAGATGGCTCAAACAACATCAAGGTTCCATTCCCACAGATGTTGTTACTAAGGGGGGGACATAAATTGTCTGATATCTGAATCGCCCCAATTGGATATTGATGGAGGGAGATGTTATTGAGCTGTCATGTTTATACACAATGAGGTCCTAAGATTAGACAATATGGTTTCTTAGCATATGTAATTTGCAGATATGGGCAAGCATAATGCTAGGTTTCTGTAGCGTATAAGATTCCCACATGAGGGAAATCTAGATGCTAGTGCATCTCAACATCTGCGGGTAATTTAGAACACACAGAAGGGAGAAGATTAGTTGTACTTGTTGATACTTAGCTAGCATCTTTATGACTGCAGTATGACATTGTTGAGCTCTTATACACTGTTTGGATAGAGGTGTAATGCCAATGAATGTGACACAAAATCACTATGATTCATGAGCAATTTTCTCTTCACAAGTGAATTATCCTGTACCTAGGTCCTAGAGTGTTTAAGAAGAATGCCTTGAAAGACATGACACTGCAAGCTTCTTACACTACTTGAACCACTGATTTTAGATTTTGCAATTTGTAAAACATCAGTACCCCAAAATTAGAGCTAAGCATCCGTCAAGATACTTGTTTACATTGTCAAGATGAGATTCAGAATTGTGCATATGCCATTTAAATGTTGTTATTGCAGTATGTTTCTTTGTTCTAGTGGGTTTTTTTTTTGTTTATTTTTTGGGTATGCAATGCTGAAACCATAGGCTGAATGAGTGTAATGGACGTGGGTAGATGCCCTCTATAGACACATTCTAGGAATTGATTCTTTTTCTTAGATGCAGGTGGTTAGTTTGCATATGCCTGCAAAATGCATGCCAATCTGTTCGAAAGGACTCTTTTGCAACATACTGCTTTCCATGGTAGACACATGATTCTAGGATGATCATTTTATTGAGTTTTTAAGCTTATATTGCTTTGTTATAGATGATTATTTTCCATTGTAGCTTTATGAGCTAGACATTTTTAGAATTTGATGTGGTGATCTTAAGTAGATAATAAGGATATCTTCAGGTTTTATTTGCTTATTTCTTTATTTCTCTGTTTTGGTGTAAAATTGAAACCTTATATTAGATGAAAGAAAGTAACACATCAACAGAATAGCATCATACAAAGAAATAAATAAACAAGTAATATTATTGTCCACAAATGATCAAAGTTACCATTGGACAGTTAATAATAGAAAGCTCTAGGAAGAGAGAATCCTGGAAGGAAAATAATAAAAGTTTATAGCACAAAAGAATGCATTGTGCTAGTAACAAGTAGCAATACAAATAACAGTGAAGGATGAACAAGAGCCGCAAAAGAATGTGTGAATGAAGACTGCAAGAAAATCTAATTAGATATCTCTATCCATGTTTGAAATGGAGGACATGTCTAAGACATCATTGTTACTAAGAAATATCTGATAATGCTCCCTATGGAGTATCCCATGTTGGAGATGCCAAACTGGAAGATCTTAGGAGGGAGCAAAGCTCTTTTGTTTGAAACTCGTCTAACATTTAGGCTAGTGTAGCTCCTATAGTAGAGAAGAAATCTGTGAAAGGAGTTTGCCTCTGTAGTTTGGGGGTGGCAACTAAATAATAGATATATTTTGTTGAATTTGTCACTATCATATGGGAAGG
Source organism: Thuja plicata (assembly GCA_018584345.1). Lineage (NCBI taxonomy): Eukaryota > Viridiplantae > Streptophyta > Pinopsida > Cupressales > Cupressaceae > Thuja > Thuja plicata. The sequence goes on along the minus strand of MU223065.1, from coordinate 195,628 downwards.
AGCAAAATATGATGTTGACGGAGAAGGGAAATTAAGTTAGGGACTTTGAGTAATCTAACTAGTAATGGTGCATTGAGAGAAGTGATTCCAATTTGCTTCGTTATTAACCTTGGCAATTTTAAACTTTTTGTGCTCATTTAATTGACATGTCTTCTCAAGTCGGTCTCCCTCATTATATGTTGATAATAAATTGTGTTAGGTTCCTTTGTGATGTCAACTTGTGGTGCAGTCAAGTCCAAGGATAAGCCCAGACAAACAGCAAAATATCAAACACAAGTTACTGTTCAATGTAATGTCCCCTTCTGGATGTACTCTAAAATTTGCCCACAAGATAACTGTTAATGATATTATTAGTTTGAACTTTGATCTAATAAGTCTGAATCTACTTCGTAATTAATCACTGATATATTTGAGACTCTTTCTTGCTGTTTGGGAATTCTGTCCTTTCATGAGGGGTCAAGTCTCCCCATGGATGTCTCTTTGTTAATTACTAGTCATCACAAATGGTTTTCTTGTAGTTGAACCTCTTCTGGGATCGCTGTTCGCTGCATCTAATTGCTGTTTATCATCAAATCCGTCTAATTCCTTTCCATTGTTGATGTTTCTGATCACTCTTCTAGATAATCATGAGGTCTTGAAGCAAGCCAATTTTTCTAAGGTGTCAATGTCCCCTTTATCGTGGGGGCATGATAGTCTGCCTTTCTCGAGATTGCTTGTCCTTAAGCAATCTAGGTTTCTATGAACTAAATCATGAAGGTTCCAACCCAATCCCAGGGGATTTGTACCCAATGTTTGCACAATACCATGGATACCTCCTTGTGTTAAAGCAAGGGTGATTTTAGGATGAGGATTAAAAGCATGACACATATCTATGATCTTAAATGCAATTCATATCTTTTAGGTTTACTCTAGTTTTTCTCATATCTAGAACATATTAGGTATGAACCAAACATGGAGTGTAGTATGTACACATAAAAACATGAAGTAATCACATGAATATATGCAAACATGGAGCATACACATAAAAAATGAAGTATACACATGAATATATGTAGACATGGCGTATACACATAAAAACAAAGTATACACATTGAGATGAATATATGTAGACATGGAGCATACACATAAAAATGTGAAGTATACATATAATATATGCAGATACGGAGCATACAAATCCCTTCTCTTCAACTAGAATGCATCCATAAATTTACCGTAGTATTCAAACACATTAGGATTTGGAGGAAGCATGTTCCTGCACTTAGCCCAAGAGTAGATGCTCAGCTTCTTGGCCCCAATGGCAGGCACATTTGACATCCACTCAATGGGGTGCTTGCATTTGCTTTCCCTATTCATGCATCATCCCTTTAAGTCAATAGTCAATTATCATGATGTCGGGAGAGGGGATTACAAAGGGGGACTAACCCCGCTTTATTGCTCCCATGAGTCGGGGAGGAGTTCTTTCCCCACCTTGCTGGTCATAAGCCATTTTGAGCAATTAGCAGCTCAAAAAGTTAGGTTGTATATTCTTGATGGTAAAGCCAATACTCATTATGGAGGACGTAAAGATGAAAGCTGAAGCAATAATCCTATCAAGGAAAAATCGCGTTATCTATAAGAATTAACGAATTTCCATCTACCTTGTTCATAAGGCATCAACTAAAGGATAGTAAGATGGATTGTTTGAGATTGTTTATCATAGCTGATATGGATCAAGCATGGCACCATTGAGAAATCCATACATGAACCAAGTGCTGTCGTATAATCATGGTTTTAAGTTAAGCCAACAAAGCTAGACAGTCTTGATATATCACCCAAAGACAGACTTCAATCCATATATCTATACTTATGCAATCAAGTTTCAACCCAAAAGTATTTTAACCACCACTTGAATTCGAAGGACTTTATGATAACTTTAAGTAATGAATGAATGCTGAATTGAATTTTTTTGAATATTTATAAGTGCCTCTTAAAAATCATATGGAGTGATGGAAACTCATAATCACATCATTTAATACAAAACTCTTCATAGCAATCAATAATTAGTTATCAGCCAGTTATAGACTGCATTTGGTGGCGAGCAATGTACTACTTAGTAAAAAATCACTAAAGGTAAAGCAATGTTCGTGGTTGACCACAACAATAACCTCATCGAGGCTATGGACGTCTGACTGATAGCGAGGCTCTATCCAGGATGGTTTGGAGTAAGGATATTAAAATAGATAAGTTTAATGGATCTAAGAAGCTTTATAGCTTCTTGTCGAGCCGGGAATAAGTCACTTGCACACACGTGGGTAACTGGAGATTTAGATTCTTAGCTCAATTCATGGTTCCTCCCATTTTGAGTGCAATTCCTAGTCATTGGATAGGTGAAAAGGGGATTAATCGAAGGTTATTGATTCTAAGTAAGTTCTATTCTTGAAATGTTCAGGAACATTTCTTTGGGTGGGTGCTAGATGTTTTGTGGCTTTCACACCATCGCCCCATTGCAAATGGGGACCCCCTCTTTTTGCTGCTAGGTTTAGTTGATTGAATAAGATTGGCAACAATTTCGGAGTTAGGTGGTATTCGTTGAAAATTGGAAAAATTGCCTAAGTATCAAGGTGGGAGTATAAATTTGCTAAATTTGGCTAAGTGTCGAAATGGAGAAAATTTGGCTAAGTATGGGGAGATAGGAATAAAATTGAAGTTGGGATAGAAAGAGTTTGAACCTGGCTCCATTTTGGTTCCTTCGATTTTGTGTTCGGCTCCATTTTGGTTCAACCGATTTTGAGCCCAGCTCCATTTTGGTTCAACCGATTTTGAGCCCGGCTCCATTTTGGTTCAACTGATTCTGAGCCCGGCTCCGTTTTAGTTCTATCAAATTCCTTCCCATCTCAAGGCTAGTTGGAAATAAGAGGATGAGCCTAGGGATAGCAACCTGATTCTAGAGAGATGAGACTTGCACCTCGACATTTTAAAGCCGTGGAACTTGTTGCAAAGAGCAAGCATGCAGCTCCCTAATAATGAAGCGTATGGCAATTAATGGAGTAAATCAGACTTTAAATGAATAGGCCCTGCCCTATAGTCAAAATTGTGGAGTATGGAGCACAAAGTCTGATGCAATTATAAGATAAGAAGTAAATTTAATACAAATATGGGCACAAAAGTCTATGCAAATTATGGGGCCCCCAAGCTTTTTTTTTTCAATTTCAAAGTTAATTCCCAGCCTCATGCTTGGCATTTTCGATTTAATTTAGGGCCTCTTGATGTATTGAAATTTGAAATTAATTTGGGGCCTAATTGGTGTAAAATTCAAGGTGTCTTATAGGGCCATGATTTGGCAAGTTTAAATCTCAATTAGGGGCAAGCTTGATCACTTTTTCAAATTTCGATTTTTGGGATGTACATCAATTTCGGATTTAATCTGTTTTAGCCCCCATGCTATGTTTATTGCAAAGTTCGATGTACTTCAAGAGCAATCTGAATTTAATTTTGATCCTCCCTCAATTTTCGAAATTAATTATGGGGCCATGAGTGATAATTTCAATTTCAATTTATTTGGCCACATGCTTGGTAAATTCGATGCAAATATGAAGCCTACATGGTGACAAACTCGAGGCAATTTTAAACCCCCGTGACTTGGCATTTTTAATTTAAATGTGGCCCCACATGCTTACATGTTCAACTTTAATTTAGGGCCTTATATCAATTTCGGATTTAATTAATTTAAATACCCCAAGCAAGTCGGCCCTATATCCAAGGGTTATGATTTAATTTTAAATATTTTTTAAACCCCAAACAAGTCGTCCCACTTTAAGCATTTGGCTGGGTATATATTTGGGGACATTGGAGGTCATTTCAACTTTTATATGGAGTGAATTTGGAGGAGTTTTATTGCAGGTCGAATTTGCAGCTAGGGCAGACTTTTGGAGGCTTTTTCAACATCCAAGCTCATCAATTATCCATGCCTAGGGTCTGCGATTTCATCTCCAGCTTTGAGCGACTTCATTGGACATCATTTTCAGCCCCTTTACAAGCGATTTCCATCTCCATTATGCTCAGCAAATTGAATTTTTTTTTGCAGATCCGAATTTGGAGTTGGCACATTGTAATTTTAACATCATTTTGTGGCTCCTAGGGCATCAAATTCCATGGATTCACATTCAGATCTATGCATCTAAACTGTCTATTCAATCTTGTGGCATCTAGGGCATCATCCTTTCGTTGTTTTGCAAGCCAATTCAGCCCTCTAAGCATCCAAATTTGCAAACTTAAGTCTCAGACCAGAATTAAGGAGTTGGTGAATTAATCATTTTGAGAGATAAATCTGGAAATTTAGGTGCCACAAAGCATTACCAAATCAGTTAGAGTGCTGAAAGTAATTCTTTTTCCAGCTTGCAAGGTAAGAGTTTGGTGGTTTGCCATGGATATGGTGGAGGTATTTTTCCATTGTTTACATGCGGATCTGGGTTGTATTTTACATCATCATTAGCAAATCTGGGCATGATCAGCATTGTAAGAACTTAAATTTTATATGTTTTGGGTTTGAGGAGGGTACTCCATTGATCGAAGTTCATCAACATAGCGATGAACTTCTCTTGATCTCTTTTCCTTTCCCAACATAGTTGTGTTGTTGCTTTAATTTCTATTGGCTAAATCATAACTAACACATACTAGTTCAACCAAAGTTGTAATGTCCTTGTTTTTGTCAGCATCCGAGTTTAAGAGATTAGCCAATTATTGTGATCCTCGTAGGCTAATTATTGCGGATAGAGGATCTTCTAAGGCACACACTTGGCTTGGGAGGGTCTTGTCTTCCCCACAATTCAGTGAGTTACAGGTTGGTCTTCGTTTGGCTCAAATTGGACTTTGTTTGAGCTTAGTTTTGGTGTGCTTACTATTTGTGGTAAGTCAGGTGTTGATTGAGATGGACCCTTTCTATTTTTGGAAAGTGCATTTGGCCACATGGAGAAATAATAGGTGTGACTCCTATTTCAG
>MU223065.1:152826-189724 GCA_018584345.1 Thuja plicata | reverse complement strand
TATCTTGTAAAGGGAATTCTATTAAGAACTATCTGAGCTTGCCTGCAAAGTGTTTGCTAAAATGCTTAAATTCTGAATTTGTTAAGAAATTGGAGTTATTAAAATTGTAGCCAAGTTGGGTTCTTTACAAAAGTTGACAATCAAATGCAAACTCTAGCTTAACTAGTTGGCAAGGGTAAATGAACATCAAATTGACATCAAGTGTAATTCAATGGTTAATCAATGAACGATTCATGGCAAATTTAACTTGATAATCAAAGGCTAGATCAATTGACAATCAAGTTGGAATGAATTCACAATCAAAGGATAAAATGAGCAAGTTAGTTGGATTGAAATGCAATTACAATCTTAATTCAACTCAATTAACTTGGTTTATGATTACAAGTTTTGATGACAATGTTTTGTCAAATCATGTGGACTATGATATGTTTTCTTGGCTCTTGCAGGTTGGAAAGGAGAGGGTGCCAATTTGAAGGTTGAGGAATTCACGCAAGAAAGGGAGGGCAACCAAAGCGAAAGATGGATATGAAGGAGAAAGAGGCTGAATTGAAATTCATTTTTGGAATAATGTAGAAAATCAGAGTGTTGCTAGTATACATATCCTCCATCATCTTGCCAACAAGTGAGCGCTTCAAGCTCAAGTTCAAAGATCTCAAGTGGGAAGGCAAGATCAAGTTCAAGAGAGATGCAAGTTCAATCAAGTTCGAACCATGGAAAAGAGAAGATTTCCAAGAGCAAAATTGAGAAGAAATTTCAAGAAGACAAAGCAATTGAGAAGGTGAGCTATCACAAATGATTTCTCATCAGCAAACAGAGGGGGTATTTATCAAGTTGCTGGATGAGAATGATGAGGTGGCAGCCCTTTCCTCAATCAATAAAAGCATGCCAAGTGTCACATGGAGACGATTTGATGAGATTATTTCCGGGTTCATTGAATGTGAAAAGAGAATGAGGATGAGGAGCACATTTCCCAAGGTGATGAGGTGGTGTTGTCTACAAGTGCTCTCGTCTCTTTGGTCCACTTGTCATTGATCCTTATCCGGTTGTTATGGATTTGAATTTTGTCATTGGTTGGAAAAATCATTGTAATTTTCTCACTGGCCCATGATGTGGTGCCCTCTTGTAATTGGTTGACAATTTGGCAACCCTAATTAGGGTTTGTAAGGATTAATCTTGGCCCTTGATCTTCAATCGATCTTGGCCCCTCATTGTAATTGAATACCTATAAAAGGCCAGGGCCTTCTCATTTGTAAGGGAATTGATTAGCATTAGATTGGAGTAGAGGAGTTAGAAGCTAGAGAGCTAGTAGAAATTTAGAGTAGGTTAGCCAAGGGAGACTTGATCAAATTGTTGCTATCATAATACCAAAATTATTCCTACTTTCATTGTTGGCTTTCATGGTGAATGTATGTGATGTTTGGAGTGTTGCATGGTTTCTTCAATCTTTTACTTGGAGTAGACTTCTTTGCATGTTGTTAGAAGTAGCTTAGTGGGATGATAGCAATTGTGAATGTTTTCTTGTTTGACTCAAGTATACTAGGCCACTAGCCTCCTTTCTGATTATGAGGAAGCCTTGTGTGGTAAGCTAGTCATTGTACTCATGTTCAATTGGTATTGGATCCTTAGTTTGTACTTCCATGTTGGATTAAGGAGAAGGGGTTGATATGAAAACCATTTGAGATCCTTAGAAGCTTGCACTAGGTGAAGTTGAAGTCGCTGATAAGATTTCACTTGGTAGAGTCCAAGCCATCCATGATTCCTTGCATTACTAGTTAGGAGTAGGAGTAGAAGTCAAGCCTAAGTTAGCAAGTTTAAGTTCAAGTTGAAGTGAAAGTTGGAAAAAAAAAAACTATATTTTCATTGCACATTGTGAAGCTCAATCTTTAGAAGTGCAAGTAAGTTGATACCCATTGAATGAACAGCGTAAGTCCCCTAAGTGATTACTAGCAAATCACATTATTTCACTGAGCGAGTATTCACAATAGAAGGAACCTTGAAGTCATTTCATGATCTTACATTGCAAGCTTAGCATGAGAGATGGCCTTATATCAAGAGAGGATTGAGTAGTTGATGTTTCATCTTGAAACATTGGGTACTTGATTCTGCATGTTGTAGTGAAACAAAACTAACATCAACAAAAATTGGCGCATGAACAAAGTTCATTCATGGCTATCAACAAGAGTGAGGTTTCAAGTTTTGAGATAAAAGATCTCTTCAAAAGTTGAAAAATCCAAAAAAAGTGAAAAACAAAAAATCCAAAAGGAAAGGGTTTCTCAATGGATAGGCGAGTGGATGTTCTTCCAATTTGGTTTGATTTGAACAAACTATTGCATCCACTCAAATTATCTCTTCTTGCAGCGTTAGGGCAGTGTACGATACATGGCACCACAGATCATGAGGAGATGCATTGTTTGATTTTTCTTTTTAGAGTGGATTTGGCATTACGAGGGAGAATTTTTTTTCAGAAATGTATGAGCCTGCGGTGCTTGTCAGTTCAGAGTCGGAGTTCTTTGAGTTCAAAGAGGATATTAATAGAAAACCAAGAAGTGGATATGGAGGAAATTCTTGGTGCAGTGTGCATAGCCTCTCACATTCAAAATCTACTTGTCCATTACGTCAAGACACCATGGACTTAATCAAGTTTCAAATGGGCTGGTATGAGGAAGTATCGGGAGGTGGCAAGGATTTCTTTCAGCTTTCAAGATGGACACCAAAGAATGAAGACACCTATCGCTCAAGTTGGGAACCAAAGGATGAAGAAGAATATGAGCTGCGTCATGAAATCATGGTTGAGTTTAATGATCAAGATAACCAAGTGGAGGATCAACTTTCGTACATTACGTCACAAGGATCAGGCTATAGTTCGATGAAATGAGGCCTCAATTGGGCTCCCAATAGCCAAGGCTTAAGCCTAAAGGGGCCCAGATCTGATGGGCAGCGATAATGCACGAAATAGGGGCCCTCATATTCAAGGATCTAGACTCAAAACTTGAGGTGGATACTTCCAATTTGCCATTTGTGAATTCAGCAAATTAAATAAGGCCCCATTTTAAATGCACAGCTATAAAATGTCCAAACACTAGACCCTAAACTCGAGGAGAGGGTCCCAAATGAAATCTAAAGGCTGGAGCAAGCTCAAATTTTGATGTAATAGCAAGGAGTAAATTTGATGCAGATCTGGAGGACAAAATTCAATGCAAGGCTTTTGTAATTTAAATTTGCCTCTTAAATACCAAAGGCCAAGCATTTAATGCCAATTTGCAATCACAAGGAGAGAGGTAGCATTAGGCCAATCAGAATTAAATAAATGGGCCAATCAGAATTAGGCATTTATTTATCAACCAATGAGCAAATCAGAATTAGGCATTTAATGCAAGAGGTAGCTGCTATTAAATAATGGATTGCAAATATTTAAAAATAAATTGCATTAGTATTTGTATCATATCCAAATGATCTTGCTATATAAACATGGCTATTCACCACAATTTAGAGATCATTTTCTAATTGCAAATACAAGAAAACTCAGAGGATTCGAACCATTCAAGGCAGATTGTAGAGTTCTTTTCAAACACTTTGTTTGCAGGAGGTGATAAATTTCAGCCCATAGCATTTCTCGTTCATATCTACAAGCTAAAACAACTTTCACAGTCACACATCAGAGAATTGGAACCCAATTTCAAGCAACTACCAGAAGAGTGACTCGATTTCAATCAATTGCCAGTGATAAGACTCTAATTCCAAGTCTTTATCAGCACTGAAACTCTGATTTTTGGACCTCTGAAAGTCTTTACCAGCTAGTTTAATTATGATTGTAGCTCTGATTATAACCATTTATCAGTAGACAGGACCTCAATTTCAGTAAGTTACTAGTAAATAACGATTCAAATCTGATTATCACAGGCTTCAAATCCATGGAAGATAGCTCGGAATCTGAGATTTCATCCTCTCATCATATTTCCATCACCATTTTCAGAACTCTACACTCATTTCCAGAATTGTACAACTTCAGATCAGACCTCATTCTTGGATATTAATCATGTTTTTTTTTTGCTAACAATGGGGTGATATCAGATTGGCATGAGTAATATGGCACTTAGAAGTGGAAATGGAACAGTTTTCTGAATTTCTTAGGGTGTCAGAGTCCTAGATCAATCAATTTTATAAGTTTAATGTAAATGTGTAGAGTTCTGATTTAATTTTCCAGCCACCATTAATCTCTGATTTTAATTCAAATTTGATTAAATGAAGCTTAATCCTGACTATAATGATTGTTGCAGGCCCAGATATGGAGAATGGAGCTGAAACCTCAAGGCCAAAGCCCCAGACCAAGGAAATGAAGGACTTACCAGTGAAGGACAGAGAAGGAGAAGTGCAAGAAGTCAAAGGACAAAAGATGTTTTCAAGATGGATTCGAGCAGCAAGTACAAGACCAAGATCAAAGGGCACCAAGATCAAGAAGAGCATAAATGGCTCTAAAATGTTGAAGAGAAGATGATACAAAGTCAAGGACAAGATTTGGTTCATGTTCAAGGAACACTATAAGGAACATCCTCAAGATATCAAGACATGGAAGAAAGACACAAGTTAGAAAAGAAGACAAGACTTCCACCCAAGGAGGAATGCTATCTTGGATTTCCCTTAGAAATCCAAGATCAACATGAAGAACCCAATTATCACTAGATGACAAGATTCAGGACAAGAATCATTTGAAGAGCAAGAGGAAGCAATTGAGGATACGAGCCATCACAATTGAAGGCTTAGCAATAATTTCTCATTAGCAAATAAGGGATATTTATAAAGTTTTTAGATTAGTATGTTGAGGTGGCAGCCATATCCTCAACCAATAAAAATGTGCCAAGTGTCCCCATGGAAATTATTAATGAGATTGTGTCCAGGCTCATTGAATGTGAGAAAGAAAATGAGACTGAGGGACATAATTCCCAAGGGGATGAGGTTGCATAAGCTCACATGGTCCTAAATTTGCTCATTGGTTGATAAATAAATGCCTAATTCTGATTGGCCCATTTGGTGCCAAGTGGCATAGGCCCACTTGGCCTTTTTTCTGATTGGCTCTTGGAAGCATTTGAATTTTCTCATTGGTTTGCTAGGTGGTGGCTTCTTCTAAAAACTCTCTTCTCATTGGTCCATTTGTTGGTGCACCTTATCTGTTGCTTCTACATGATCTATTTTCTTATTACCCATGAAGGCAATGTAATTTTTCTATTGGCCTACATGGTGGTGCTTAATTGTAATTGGGTGGGCATTTAATATTTGTAGCTATAGTTATGAAAACCCTAATTAGGGCTTGTGGTTTAATCTCGGTCCTTGATTTCAAATTAATATTGGCCATTCATTGTTATTGAGCCCTTAAATAAAGGCTTGCTCACATCATTTGTAAATGAGAGTTATGTTGGAGAATTGTCGCCAAAGTACTACCAAAATTGTTCTCTATTCATTGTTGTGCTTTGCATGGTCGATATATATGATCATTTTGGAGTATTGCATGGTTCTTTGCATCTCTCACTTAGATTAGGATTTAATTTCATGTTACGTAGAAGTAGAAGTAGATGAATGAATGATATTGTTGAATGGTGATTAATGGTGAAGCTAGTGTCCATACCTTTTGTTACTTGCTGATTGTAAGTAAAGGTGTAAGGTTAGTTTGGGCCTAAATTGCAATGTTTAACTTCTATTGGAGTCGTTCACTTAGATTGCGCCTTCATAAGGTATTTGATGAGCATTGCTAGTGTGAAAATCATTCCTGCATCTGTATAAGATAGCACCCTCCTATGCCTAGTTGATATGATGAAGCAAGGATTGGTTAGAGGCTCACTCCATCATCAACATTGTCATACATTCTTAGAATTAGATAGTGTTTGTTTCCTTTGCAAGTTAATTTGGTTGGAAGTGGATTGAAGAAGTAAAAGTCAAGTTGATATCCATTGATTTAACAACGCAAGTCCCTTTGTGATAACCAACATATCACATCATAAAAACTGAGTGAGGTTTACAATAAGAAGGAACCTTGAGGTTGTCTCATTTGATCACACAATCTAGATACATTGTTTAGCATATGGACACCCTTATTCAAGAGAGAGTTGGAGATTTGGTGTTTCCTCTCGAAATACTAAGTATTCGATTATGCATGTTGTATGGAGTTTTCAGCTCCTTAGAGGTAATTCCAGCCTAAATCTACCGCTTTGCCTTAAGAGGAGCACCCAACAGTTGCTGATCAAAAGAAGAAATCAATAGCAAAATATGATGACGCAACTCGTGAGGACTTAAGAAAGAAACAACTATGTTATTGGTGCACGGAACCCTATGATTGTGATCATACTTGACCTTTGAGGCCTAAGGGCAAGGCTAGCCGTTCTATGTGGGTTTACTATAATGATGATGAGGCTGGAATTCAGATCAGCCAGCTGATTCTGATGTTTATGAGACTCGGAAAACATCTCTTGAGTTTGGTCTGGATGCAAACTATCTCCGTTGGCATTATCTACCATTGTGCCACATACATCTGCTTTCAGGATTAGAGGATTATTGGATGGACAACGATGTGTTGCCATGCTTGACGCCAGGGCTACACTTAACTTCATTGATGAGGGATTTGTCAGTAGGTGTAGACTTTAGATAGAGGACTTCGTTAGATTCTGTGTCAGAGTGGCAGATGGTTATGTCTTGGCTTGCACTAAACATATATGCAATCTCACTCTTTCATTTGATGACTTCGAGCTACAGGTTGCTTTCTATGTAGTCAACTTGGGTGAGTTAGACATAGTGCTAGGTATGATGTGGCTTCAGGACATTGGGGAGTTCACCTTAAACCTACCGTTGATGGAGATGAGATTCGAGTACCAGGGCAGGAGTAATGTGTTGAGGGGAATCATAGAGGGGAGTTTACGCTCTGTTTCTTTGTTTAGAGAGAAGGGCAAGGGGATAGAGGAGGAGCATGATATGGTACATGAGTATGACACATCATGTCTTTGACAATTCAGGGATATATAGTTTTGATCAGCATAGAGGTGAGGTTCACTATGTGAATAATCCTTTGTTTGTGAATAATCCGCTTTTTGAGGTTGATGTTTATCACTCACCTGAGATGAGTCTTCATGATGTTTGGGATTCTACCTGTGCATTAGGGTTCTAGACAGACCTTGCAGTGGATTTTTTAGGGGTGTACATGGTGAGGAGTGCATACAGTTTTACATTTGACCCACATGTACATGATATTTTACTGATGCACAGTTCAGTGGTGCATGAGCTGGTTGATTTGTATGATAGCTTATCCTACGCGTTGTATGGGGGCAAATCTTGCCAGCCTACAGAGTTGCTCCCATATGATGTTTTTGTTCTTGCGACATCAAATGTTGTTATGGTTTCAGTTTGACAGATTTTGTTGATTGTATTGATGATGATGTCGTTACAGGAGTTGGTTGGTGATGATAGGGACATTACAAGGTCCTACATGTGGGATCTGAGTGGAGTTGCGATTTCTCTACAGGTTGAGTACAGTGAGATTTCAAATGAGAGATTGCTTGGGGACAAGCGATTTCAGGGAGGGCGAATTGTAATGTCCCCATTTTAGCTCACCATCGTTTTAGGTTTGGATTAGATTATTAGTGGCCCTCGTAGGCTAAGTCAGATAGTTAGAGGGTCCCAGTTGGCAGAACCAGAGGCCAATTCCCATTTCAGAGGACAGGGGTGTTTAGGACTGCTCTTCATTTGGACCAGTTTGGCACACTGTCTATTTCAGGAAAGTTAGGATTTCTATCTTTAGCAGAGCGCCTATAGAGGTTTGTGGCAGTTTTGAGATTCGACATCATTTACTGGGGTTGTTATTCAAGGACTTACTCTTTATAGTCAATTTCGCTCAGTTACCACTTTTGGCATGGCACTTGATTATTTGGCTTTGCAGTAGCTATTTGGATTATGAGTTGACTTTTGGAGGAGATTTGATAGCCTGAATTCATGATTATTAAATTATTAATAAAGTCCTACTTATTAATAATACATTATAATGGCTTATTATAATGTTTTAAATTATTGGCTCCAAGTTCTCTTTTATGAGCATTTAATGATGATTTAAAAGTGGGCGCCTAACCCAAGGGAATCATTAAGTATTATTTTATGAATGTCAACTTATAACAAAAGCAAATATCTGTAAGTTATTTGAATCTTGTTGAAGAAGCTTCATGGTTTGATCTTTTATGAGGAATTATAAAAGCCCAAACTAGAAATCAAACAATTGATGCATTGATCGTTTTGTCCTTACAATGAGAAGCATTTGGTGTATGCCAAGGTTTCAGAAAATTGGACTTGGAAGAACAAAGATTGAAACTGAATGGCACTTTGTCATAGAGTGCATGACATATGATGAGATCCGGGCTCAGTACGAAACCATTTCAGAGGCTGACAACATGCACAGTTTATTTAGGGAAGATAAGATCAACCAAACCACTAGTTTGATTGTCAAGATTCATAGTAGGAGGTTAGACATGGAAAGGAATTTGGAGTTTGCTTATGGCTATGATTCCGTGGTCACTTAGATTGTTTGGTCTTGTGGACATCATTAAAATCCTTCAATTCAATTCTTGGTTTTTCAGTAATTAGAGATGGTGAAATACCCATTGATTCTTGCAGATAACAATGGCTTCATCTAGAGGTCATGTTTATGCTAAAATGCATAGTAATTAGAGGAGTTTGAATTATCTTCACGGGTTTTAATTGCAGAAGTCATTATAGGTGGCTGGCTGTAATAAATCGCAGCCTTTTGACAGAGTTTGTGGAGGGTTTTGAGGCAGCTGATCCACATTTACAGCCCGCGTGAGTTTCTTAGAGGCTGGCATCAATCTTCTAGGGCAGACCGATAAGAGTTTGGGCCTTCATTCCATCACAGGCTGAGTGGCTAACAGTCCTATGCATTGTATGGCGAATTTGAGAGGATTGTGGCTGCGTTTGGTTCTAGGTTATCTATATTTGCTAGGTTTTCTATATTTGCTGCAAATTTCCATTTCTTTGTTTTTTTTATGGGTAATGAGCCAAAGCCGAGATTTAATTATTATTATTTGTTGATTTAATTATTATTATTTGTTAAGATTAAGTAGATTTGAATCAAAGACCTCTCAGATTAGAGGCTCACAACTTTACCGTTGTGTTGTAGGTTGTTGCCTCCATTTATTTGTTTTCAATTGTAAATGAAATGCCATGTTATTACCTATCAATAAAATAAAACTGCCTCCATTTCTTTGTTTTCAATCATCTTAGATTGCATTTCATGTTTTGTATTTCATTTTGCAAATTTCCAAAAAGAACTTATTTTCAAGAAGGTACAAAACATTGCAAAAACAACAAAAACTTGTCAATTATCGGGGTGTTTAGAGATTGAACTAGCAGGGCTCATCACAAAAATCCTATACAATGATTCTTTACAAATGGTTGGTGAAAACTTTCTAGTGGACTGTAGACTAGATGACTTTGGCAGCAGCAATTCCACTTCTTCAGCATCCCTTAGTTATGCCATTGTTCTACTGATTCGGCATCAAATTTTCCTACTTATGATCTATTGCAATTAATCGCAATAAATTCACAAGTTTCGTTTGTGTGGTGAAAACTCTGCTCAATTAAAGTTTTCTAAACCTTCTACTAATACATACTATTACTTCTGCAATGTTTAAACAAACTTCGTTGACCAAAAAATGCCTATTTTCTTCTTAAAAAATTGTGTCCCATGTTAAAATTGTCGTTGGAAATCTTTCTAGCAACATTTTGATTTTTACCTATATTTTGTGGATTTGTTTGTTGAAATTTTTTAGAATTTCTTGGATTTGTTCATTTTCTGCAGTGAATTTACTGATTTTTTTTCCGCTAACCCGAGCTTTTCTCAATTAATTGGTAAAACCTTTTCGTTTTTTTGCTAACTGAAATGCTCCCTTTTTTGATACCCATGTTCTTTCACAAACATCAATAACATTTGAATTTCCAAATCTTAATTTGTTTAAAAATTCTATTATGTTGTTCTCTCGGTAGTTAATTAACAAAACAATCTCAGAATTTCTTCATAGGGTTATGTCTGTTTCATAGTTCACAGATGAAACAATTTTGTTCACGCTATATTTTGTTATGTCTTTTAAGATTATATAAATGGAAGTAAGCAGTACTGAAAGAAAGGGAGAAATGTGAATTTAAAATTTAATCCATCCAAGTTACCGGGGTATGAGTAATAGATATAAAATGACATGGATTTGTCCATTCAATAATATAACACATATTTGACATTGGTACAAGCTTTCATAGTGGAGTAGCCAGTAGCATAAAACAACTGTCCATAAAACTTGTTTCTTAAATTTTCTGCAAGGAAGTTAGTAGGATGTGCTTTTAATGTTAGAGCTTTTAACAGTTAATATTATTTCTAAAATCATTATTTTTATGTATATTGGGCTTCTATGCATGCCTTTTACTTGCTTTTGTAAATTGGTTCATTCTATGGTAGATTCAGTAGTACTTTCTTTCTTTTTCTTTAGGATGTCTGATTATAGTTTTTCTCTATGGAATGCCATACTTAGCTGCAAGGTTTGAAAGTGGTTGAACTCTCCTGCAGGTCTTGCAGATCATGACAATTACCATGAGTATTGCCGCTTACTTGGACGTTTTAAAGTGAATTATCAGGTAACACGAGTGACCAATATAATCAATGTAGCTCTGCACCTTTTTGATGTCAACAGTTTGTTTTCATTGGATCTTGTCTACATTTTGGTTGTCTATATCATGTTCACAATTTGTCCTAGGTTATCCTAGCTACTGTATACCATTGATTCAATAATGTTTTGTTCTGCCTTCTTGTGTTTGATTGTTGATTATATAATAAATAACCAAAAGAACTGTCATTCAAGAAGCAAGTTTATGTCAGGGAAGGTATGCTGAATTGGGTTCTGCCAGTTCTGAACAATTCTGTAAGACACTACCTATATAAAAAGATCTGCTTATTGGGTATTCATTGTGTTCCTTGTTATTCCAATTTTCATTAATATTGCTGCAATCTGGTAGTGTAGAATAAGTAGCAAACATTGTGGCACTGTTGCTTTTGTAAACACTAGTCTTCAAATGTAGGTTAAAGGAAACATCAGCCAATAAATATTGACAAAGATGTTAGAAAGATGGAAAAATAAATGGGTCAACTGATTGACAAAGCAGTGGATGTGAATCATGAACACGAGGAAATTAGTGCAAGAGATCTTAAGTATTGTGGGTCCTCTCTTTATGATAACATGTTTCTGAAGAAGCTAAAAGAAACTAATTGCCTCAGGATGCCGTTCGGAATATTATGACAGTAACTGAAGGCATTGACACTCTGCTTGATTGCCTGCCCCAACTCCTTGCTTGACATTGTACTATGTTGGAAGATCTACCTGTTGAGCATGACCATGAAGCATTAACAACAAAGCCTACAAGGATCTGAAGAAAAGGGTTGCCCCGAGGAAGTGTAAAGATTACTGGGTCAATAAGAAACCCCAAGAAATTAAATGCCATTGTTTCCAAAGGCACAAAAAATAGTCAAACTAGTGAGGGAGTGGATCAAAATATTCAATAAACAATCTAATTACTTATACAACAAGAAAGAATACAATGGCTGTGGGAGGTGGCCTCTTATAGGAGTCAAGGCCACAAGTATAGGATATAGAAGTGAAAGATGAAGTAAATGCATAAGAGCCAAAGCCGAAGCCAAAACGAAGGAAATGTTTAGCCAATACCAACACACCATACATGAACTTGTAATGTCCCCTTTCTGAAATAAGATTTAATAATAAATAGTAATAAAATTAAAATATATAAATAAATAAATAAACATATACTAATATAATATAATATATTCTAATTACAAGTTTATTAAGTTTAATGAAAGGTCAAGAGCTAAGTTACCGGTTCGAATCCGGATGCGGATGCGGATGCGGATGCGGGTATGAGAACCCGGTTTGTGAATTTGTTTTGGGGTTTTTGGATGCGTTTGGGTATGTGTATATATGTTTTCTAATATANTATATATATATATATATATATATATATATATATATATATACGAGAAAAGTAAAGAAACTTAGAAATATATAGAATTAAATCATCTGATTGTATGATACTTCATCATTTATCACTGCCAAATGCCAAAGATAAATATTAAATGCTAATTGATAGTTCACAAATATTCAAATTTCAAATAAGCCATATCATATATGTCTATGTTGATGATTGCAATGAAAATCAGAAAATCATTACAATTACAAAATGTAGTTCATGATTCATCAATCATCAAAACGATTATCAAAAAAATCATCATCTACTGGATTTTCATCTTCAGCTGTTGCAAGTTCAGGATCATTTGAACCCCAAGTGGTTCCACTCGTAATAGATGCACCATGTGTAGGGATGTAATCATCATCATCATAAGCTGTAGTGAGTCTAGTAAGATCCTCAATGGTTGCATCCAAATTGGCACATTCAAGGGCAACATCCCAAAGCTTCACTGCCCCATCCTTGTATTGTTCCTCCTTACGTGACAAAAGATGCAAGTTTGAATGAATATAAACCAACTCTTCAACTTTTTTTGAACCCAACCGGTTACACGTCACTGAGTGGATAAAGGAGTATGTACTCCAATTCCGTTCAGCGGCTGAAGAACTTGCAACTTGGATAGTTCTCACAAAAATAAAAATAAAAATAAAAATGCAAAGTAAATTAAAGAATGTTAAGTACTAAATTGTAGAACACAAATGGTGAAATAAAAACAAAAAAAACTTACTTGTGAGAGGATCTTGATTGCAAGAGGTTGGAGGTACCCAAATTTTTGACCATGGAGATATCACCATGTGATAGCTTCCATGTTGTATTGGTCATTAATAATTGTTGGAGTATGAGTTCTTCTTGAGGCAACCATGCCAAATTATTTCCGAACTTCTTTCTCCATTTCATCTCGGAAGAGTCTAGTAAATGCCTACTTGTACCCATTAGCAACTTCTTCATCTCTATATGGTGCTAATCTCCCTGAAATAGAAAGTACTTTCTTGCTATAGTACCTCGGAGATAGGGCATATGCAAGGAGGTGCAATGGGGTGGTCATCTTTTCCCAACAATGATGAATGATTGATTTCACCTTATTGCATAAGGTTTCCCATTCTACAGGGTCATCCTCATGTTTTTGTATTGCCAATTTTACTTTCTCTACCATTGTGTCCATGCCATCATAGACATCCCCCAAACAAGGTGCATTTGTATCAGAAAATCAGAGCATAGTAATGATAGGCTCGGTCAATTCCAATATATATTCCACACGAGCCCTCCAGCTGTCATCCTAGACCAATGACATGAGCTTTTGGGCCCTCTCTAAATGTCAAGCCTTCCATACACCCCATTGGTTGCAACTAACCATTTGACCCAATGCCACTCGCACCTTGAAAAATTGTCTCATAACAATAGTATGATATGCAAATCGAGTGTCAGCAATCTAAGTTAATAGCAATATCAATATGTAAATAACACATTTAAAAAATAATAAATATTAAGCACATTTATATACAAATTGATAAATGAACATGACATAAATAAAATTAAATAAATAAATTAAATTTAGTATTTACCTTCAACAACTCCAATCTTGAGAAAGATCTGAATATTGATTGTGATATTTAGTGGTTCGTCACAAACATTTGGATCTCCTCGCCTTCTCCGTATATTTGTTTCACCCACTCTATTTGAGTGTCAATTTTCTGCATCACAATCAATTGCCTTAAAAAATATTGTCCCTTTGGGGGACATTGCAATAACTTTGATCAATGGAAGGTTTTTTGTATATTTCCGTCCATTGGAAACAATAGAAATTCTTGATTCAATCCAAGAATCTCTAATTGGTTGGAAGGAGGTCTCTATAGCATTCCTCTCTCTTTGCAACAAGGTGGTATGCATCTTTTCAAACCCAGGACTTTTGAAACCAGCCAGTGCACTATTGATCGCCAATACCATTTCTTGCCAATATGGTGATCTCACCAACTTGAATGGAAGACCATTAGCATAGAGGCAACGCACAATTTTTTGCTCAACAATGTCTCTTGCCTCCATTTTAAATGCCTTGTCCAATGGATCTCTTTTGCGGGTGGTAATTTGAACTTCATCTTCATTTTCCAGTATATGCAAGAATGGATATTTGGAGGCTGCAACTGAATCAGTGGCTAAATGCATTTTTGTTTTCCGGGTCCTCCAGTATAAGCACTTTGTTTTGAGATTAGAACCAATTTATCAAACTCTTTTTCTTTTTCAAATCTCGCTATTTGTGCGGGAGACAACCCCTTCTTATCTGGGCCCTTGACACATTCCCATCCCTTTACCAGCAGGGCTCATAAAGTGAAGTTTCACTCGAGAATATGAGCTATTTTTTTGGCTTAGTGTTACAATAATTACACTTCCAAATATATGTCCCACCTCCTGGAACCTGTTATATTCTTGTGGTATGTCTACATAAAGGAGATGCTATATCAATGTTGAATTTATCGGTTCCTTCCCAACCCATAACAAGATTTTTACGTGGAAAACCCAATGTGGGAAAAACCACACTGAGAACTATCTCACCATATGAAAACAAATTACAAAGTTTTAGGCTCTTGGGCCTTGGCCAAGGAAGCTCACTGCTCTTGATTTGGACTTGCACTTGATTTAGACTTGCAGGCTAAGGCACACAACCTTAGGGCAAGATACAATGGATTTGCAAACAATGAAGATCACTTTTGACAAGATACAATATGTCTTGATTAGAAAGAATTATGATTGTTGAACAGATGGGAAACACATTCTCGTCAACGCTTATTACAATTCACTGTTCTAAACATATAAAACTAGCTTCATAACTTCTCATTTGCAAATGCGGACCTTCACACTTACACCACACACCATACATGACACCTCTTACAATCCTTTAAATGATCTCATCCTTTATATATCATCTACAACAACCAGTAACATCAATTAGGCTGGCCTAATTAGATGTAACATGTAGAACATAGACAATCGGCCCAAAATACTTTCTCCAATGCAATGCGAAAGAGAAACGAAAACGGGTGAAGCATCACTCCATGTCGTCACACCTTCCTAACATACCCAAAACACCGCCTTCAACTCCGCATGCAATTTCACAAACCCAAACTACTCAAGTTGGCTCTGGAAGACTGGAACATAGAATCGCTAATGCAAGCCAACCAAACATACTCAAAACATGATGTAGATCTCCAAGACACTTGCAGATGCACAACATAGCATCACCTGACATCAACAAATGTTATCTGAGAACATCAACACACGATCTTCAAAGGGCAGAGGAATGCAAAGCATTCCATCAGTCAAGTACATTGTCTTTGTATGAACCGACACCATCACTAAATCAACTGCGGAATGAAGAGGAACTTAAAATTTGAGATATAACAATCCTTTTTCATGCACCAACATCATACTAGAACCACAAGAAAAGATGAATCAATGCAGAACAATGTGGACCAAATTATTGATACCTTGTCTGTCATACTGTTCATTGGAACAGCCATATTTAGCCAAATTCTGCTGCAAACACATGAATAATTCTTCAATGCTCCGGAATAGACATGAATCATCTAGATATATCATCTATTGTTATCACAATCAATCTCCATATATCTATGTCAACATATATATAATACCTCGATATACCAACACTCCTGAACCAGTAAGAACACAATTGAACTCATACTTCCAGATCGTAGTTGACATCAATGACAACACGTTTGACATCAATGGCAACTCAAACTCATATTTGCAACTGGTACTACAATAAGTTTTGAGGAAAAAATAGATAGATGATGAAAAGAGGATGAAAATGGAAATATTTATTTAATTACACTTAATTTTAATCTTATACAATTGTTGGGCAACCCATTATTGGCCAAATAAAGGGTGAACTTATAGCAGCCTAGTACTGGCAAGAGTGAACAACTGAAACATATGCCCTTTGTGCACAACTAAAGATCCTCAAGGCTGATTATGCTGAATCATCAGTTCACCACTTCTCAAACCTCCAGGGACAAGTCCTACTTCCCCACGTACAACTTTTTTGTCATGTTATTAATTTTGTCCGAAGGAACTTCAATATTTAAAGAAGGGGGGATATTGTCAGGAGGGACTTCAACATTTAAAAAAGGGGGAAAAATGTAGACTGTTGATTTAATAATGTTTTGTTGTAGCAAAATCATAATGTTTTGTCAGCATTAGGTAGTAATATGACTTTTTGTGTTGTGTTGTTGACCGTTGTATTGTTATTTAAGAAGCAAGTCCATGTCAGGGAACGTATGCTAATTTGGGCCCTACCTGTATTGAAGGCAAGTTCATTGTGTTCATTCTTATGTCTGTAATCTATTTTTGCTGCAATCTGGTACTGTAGAATCAGAAGCAAACATGTACATGCAGTAAAGTAGCTTTTGTGTGTTGGAAATCTAGTAGGCTTTTCATTACCTTATGAACCTTATAATTCTCATGGTGATTGGACCCTTTAATATTTTAAAATTCCAAATGAAGGTGGAATGCAGAGAATGAGAAAGAAAAATGGAGATAGGTGATAGCTCGTGCATGGTTTGCATGGTTGCTTTCTTAATCGTGCAGATGAAACTTTGTTTCTTTCATATTTACTTAGTACTACATGATTGTAATATTGTTTTGAGTCCCTTGTGAATGTGTTATTATGTGCAAAAGGAAACCAACTCAACCATGCATGAGAAAGTAAAATGGAGATAGGATATAGCTCATGCATGGTTGCTTTCTTGATCATGTAGATGAAACTTTGTTTTCTTCAGATTTACCACATGATTTTAATATTTTTGGGTCCCATTGTGAATATGTTTCATTGTCCCAAAAGAAACCAACATACCAAATGCCATTGAGTCATAAATTAGCATATAATCCTGTTAATCCATCATGGTTGTCAGATTGTACTTGGGGGCCAATAGAATGGCTGGTTCTACTAGCTAGCAGTTCCTTGTATGGCTTGAAACAACTACTTGGCTGACACAACATCAAAACTTGAGAGCGTGTTCAAGGATAATGTTCCTCTAAATATTCCTCCATAAAATCCAATTGGTGGTTCCAGTTTGTTTACAATTGGAACTGCACTAATTGTTCTATACCTTGGAACTTCCATGGGTGTGACAAAACGGCAGGTGGAAATAGTGCAGATGATTTTATTACCCCAATTTTAGTATATTTTTGGTTATATTCAAATTACTTTTGTTGAAGATATATAAATTAATTAATGTACACAAAAGAAGGTACATAAGAGATAAAGTAGCGCAATGATTTAATCGAGAGAGGTTATCAGCTAAATAAATAGGTTACATGAAGAATCTGTACAGTCAAAGTAATGATAGAAGCAATTGATCTCTCTTTTTGGGTCCTTGGTATCTTTTAAAGGACATCAGTAGATGGATAGGATGAGAAGGAGATAGTTTAGAACTGGTCTCAACACTCTCCAGTGATGTGTAGAGGACTTTAAAAGCATTTCCTATGGAATCTCCACTCATTATCCATCAATCCTTCTAATGCATTTTCCATGATATCTCTTTGAAGATTAAAGGATCCCTGAAATTACTCTTGACCGTACAACTGCTTTTAGTGAAATCATTATTTTAAGAAAACAAGAAACTACACATTTGTCCTTGTGGTTATAAATAGTCAACTGTGATAATGAGTGATTGTGAAAGCTCACTTTATACTGCTGCAGAAACCAATTGTTATGCAGCCCCTGTGTGTTATCTAGCAGTTTTGTCACCGTAAAAGAAATACAATGTTTTGAAAAATTGTTGTCGACTGATGAAGGTGTTTTGATTTTTGTACTGATCCTTATGGGCAATCTGAGTGTGCTCATGCTGTTTAAATTTTTGGTATTTTATTGTACAATAGTTATTCTGTCTTGTTTCCACAAATCATTTTGAAGAGAGCTTAAAAATTGGATTTGCAAAGAAGAAATGGCTGTTGGGCTTTTCATTTCTCTTTGTTTCTAATTGGTGAGGTTCTCTACTTCCCTGCAAATCATCAATCTACCTTGTAGGGAGAGAAGTTTACAGATGGTGCTTTCTTCATCTTTAAGGATGTCATGGCCAAATGATGAATGTTGGATTCCATGAGGCTTATTGTTCACATGAATTGGGTGTATTGAAGTCTGAGGATGATAAATTATAGTTGCCAATCACATGGAGCTAGATTGTGCATGTGTTAAATAAAAATAGAGAGAAATTCTTTCAAAATTGATTCAATTCCCTCAAAGTTTACCTTTTCATATAATCAGATGTGTTTGACAATATGTGATTTCTACAAGTTAAATGGAAAAGAAAATAGTTTGAAATCTTCTAAAATTGCTCATCTTCATTGATTTTTTATCTTGTACTCTATTTGTTTTCAAATTTCATCAAGATAAAAGAGAGAAACTCTGAGTGAAGTCTACTGTTTAGAGGCTTTTGAGTAAAATACAGAATTTTACAAAGCTTTATTGCCATGTTAAATGACTTTTGGTGCTACTCTTTCATACCTTAACATTGTTGTCAGTCTAACCCTAACTCCATAGGGTCACATACATTTAAATCCACATGGATTGAACCCAAAACTACCTTTGATCTTCATATCACACTGATATCTATAGAGGATGATTTATACTGAGGGATTATCTTTGAGCTATTTATTTTGTATTTGTTTACCAAATATTGTTATACGTGGCTTACTTTGAAAGTTTGATGTCAATCTGCATCCATTTTGAAAGAATATGAAACATGGGTAGGATGAAAGCCATTGAATAAAGTGCAGAGTTTTATAAAGCTATAATGCTGTGCAAGTGGAGATTTTGGTGTTCCTCTTTCATACCTTAAGGCTGTTGTGAGTCCAACCCTGCCTCCAAAAGGTCAGGAATGTTGTGAATTTGCATGTAATTGACTTAAAATTGCCTTTTATCTCCACATAACTATGACATGTAGAAGACAATACATTGAGTATCATTGTCGTGCTGTTTATTTTGTATTTATTTATCAAATATCCACACTTGGCTCTCTTTTATGTTGATCTCCATTTATTTTGAAAGGTGAAATTCAGTTAGAATGGCAATTGTTGGACATGATTCCAATTTTTTTGTTTTATGCACTTACTTTAATAAATGTCCTAAGCACCTGGATTGTTTTTTCTATGTTTCTATTGGAATATGTAAAGATGCACTTATTTGATTGTTTGTCTGTATTTAGCATGGTTATCATTTGGACAACAAAATAAATTGCTCCCAAGTGTGTATACGCGCACACACATAGACACAGACAAACACATACACAGACACAGACACAGACACAGGCATAGACACAGTGCACGTGTGTGTGTATATATATGTATATGTACACATACTGTGTGTGTGTGTGTGTATACACACACTTGAATTGCCTAGAAATAATGGATATTTATCCTGTTCCCATAGAGGTAGAGAGTGATAGCATTCTAATATTCAGTTCCTGTTGAAGGGTGTGTCAGTACCATGACATCAAGGGTGAATATAGAAAGTAGACCACATAATATTTTAGTTTTCTTGTGCTTGAACAATTTTAGCTGAGAATTCTTGATGTATGCATTATGTTGTCTTTATGTACAAAATAATTTAGCTAGTAATTGGTGATTTATCAAGCTCATTTTCGGAAAATGGAAATGGCATTGAATGTTATTGGCATTATTGATGATACAATCTTGATTTGGGATGCCATGCTAATGTTTTATGCTGCTATTCTTTATTTATGAAGCTTCATAAATCAAGAATAGCATTGACTTTCATTGCCATTGTTGGTAATGATTTGTCTTGTTCTGTAGATGCCATTTAATCTTTTATGCTACCATTCTTGATTTATGGAGCTCACTCTCTAAGAAATAACATTGAATTTAATAATGATTTATGATGATACTTTTTCTTGGTCTGTAGATGGCTTGTTAATGTTTTATGTGAGCTATGTTACTGGGAATGTTGTTTCTTTCATGGTTTGAGCTATACCTCTTAGAAAGATAAAGAAACTGTTTTTGTTACCTATCTCATGCTACTTGTGATTTTAGCCATGTAATTTTAATAAGATGTTTGTTGGCCCATAAGTTATATCGGAGCTATTTTATTTTAATCTTTGGATTACTTTGAACATGGTCTTTTGTCAGCATATGATACAACTTTCGATGTCTTTTATTCTTTTTAACATTCTTCAATTTTCTTTAGCAGCTGTCTGAGCTTGTCAATGTGGAAGGTTATAGTGACTGGATACGGTTGGTGGCAGAATTTACATTGAAATCTTTGCAATCATGGCAGGTTTGAACCACTTTCTTCATGTGTTTTAAGTCAACTGGCAACAGTAATTAATTTATAAGAGTATGCTTACAATATCTTGAATTTCCAATCTTCCAATATAAGTTTTCTTTTGTTGAATGCAGTGGGCTAGCAGCAGCGTTTATTATCTTTTAGGTCTTTGGTCCAGGTTAGTGACATCTGTTCCATATTTGAAGAGTGACATGCCAAGTCTTCTCGATGAATTTGTACCTAAAATAACTGAGGGATTCATTACTTCGAGATTTGATTGTGTCCAGGTATGATTATATTTGGTCATATATACTTCTAGGATTGATTTATAAAATGTGTTTGCTTGTGGATGTGTCTAAGTTCTTGCAGAAAATATCATATAAACAGCACACAGTATTAAATGCCAAAGTGTGTTTCAAATTTTCAACATTTGTCATCTTTTAGGCCATACTGCCAGATGACCTTTCAGAAGATCCTTTGGACAACGTTGAACTTCTTCAAGATCAGCTTGACAATTTTCCATATATATGCCGATTTCAGGTGCTGATATATTTTTCCAAATCTCTTTTGCTGGTTATGATCTTGTGACCTAAGAATTTCAAGTGTCACAGAATATTTAAGATTTATAGATATTGGTTGAAGTATTTTTTTCTACTAATCTTCTTTTGTGTGCAGTATGAGGCAAGCAGTTTGTACATTATAAAACTTTTAGAGCCTATACTGCAGACATATACGGTACATGTTTTGACATGATTAAAGGGCTTCTTGACCACATAAAATAATTGGCTACATCTTTCTTATAGACTCAAGTATGTATGTGCAGTTTCAGATAATGATTTACATTATCCTCTATGTAGGAAGGAACGAGGCTGCCAACAAGTGGGGACAGTAATGAGCTGTCCATAGTAGAAGGACAACTTGCTTGGATTGTTCATATCATTGCATCTATCATAAAATTCAAACCAAGTACAAGTTGCAGGTATCATTGGTTTGAGAAACATCAAATATTCCTACTCTGGATTTGCATTCAACACTGACAATATACAGTGCTATACAGTGCAGAGCCACATGAAATTATTGATGCAGAACTTGCAGCACGTGTTTTTCAGTTGATCAACATCTCAGATACAGGATCGCATGTTCAGGTAAATATTATCTGGTATGTTTTGATACAAATATGTAAGAACTGAGTAGTTTGAGTGATATATTAATAGGTTGTTTGTTCTCCCAGTGTATTGTGCCCAGTCTATGCTACAGAAGTCATTAAGGTCAACTCATTTAAGGTCCTGGAGCAATTGATCCCTCTTCTTTTTTAGAGTTATCCCTCTTGATAGTCCCATGCATTCTCCTTTTAGTTCACTCACGAGGAATACTCATTCTCTCACATAAACTGTCTCACTACATCCATTCTCTATTATAAAATTGTAGCTGGGGCCAGGAAAATCATTGTGTAAACAGAAAATATGTGTGGAAGAGTCAGTTAATGGACAATAACTGTGATCAAGCTATTGAGCACCATGGACAACATTGAAAAAATCATTGTAGACAATTTTAGGATGCACAGAAATAAGAATTCTCAACTTGATCAACACAAGACAGTCAACTCAAAAATCATTTATTTTGTTATGGTTAGACAAGGATATATAGGTCACTATTCAAATCTTTCAGATGTAAATTACTAAATAATCTGCTCCAAGGGTCAATTGTGCTCTAAGAAGCTTTATTAATTACTTAAAGTTTGAAGATGGCTGCTATTTAATTTCAACCTAGATTTGAATAGGTATTGACCCACTAAATACATCTATATCAAGTGTTACATACCTTTAATTTAATAGTGTTCTCAACTAGAACTTGTGATCCACAAAACATAGCTTTTTAGTACAAATCAGTTCAAGCTTCAAAGAAAAAATCATGGTAACTCTTTTGATGGTCATAATCCATGGGCAAGGCCACCTTCCTACTTTTTAGATGTTATTTTGAATTTTAATCTTCTATATTTCATTGGTGAAGCGCTCTGCTTCTTTTATTAAAATTGTGTCCTAAATTCTTGAGGGTATATAAGTCTTGGATTTCTTAATTTTTGTGTATTTATTAAATATTTCAATCACAACAATTTATTTTGAAGAGCAATTATTGTGATTCGGAATGAATAATAGGCCTTAGAATGGCGAGATGGAAGGTAACTTAATAACATAGGCAGTAAATTTTAGAGTTAATAGGATGAACATGTGAAAAAAACACATGCACATTAATTAACTAAAGCATTTGAGATTAACATATGCCACATCCGAGAATTGTTCCTATCAGAAGAGGAATCAAGAATCAAAGGAACCGAACCAAAGACCCTAGGATGAAGGCAGTACAGGAACGAGTCTGAAGATATCTAGAATGTAAGGGAAACTTAAGCAGGACGTGTAGAGGACTCGTATGTGGCTGTGAGTGTAAGGCACTAGAACATGGAGATCAAGACAATCCATCTATTTCCAACGCACAAGGACATAATTAGGGGAGAAAACTGCTAACTCCCCCATGGGGTTTGAATGTGGAAAAATAGAATCTCCCTAAATTCATAGTGAATGGGTGTAAAGATCCTTTGAGGCACTGCAAGACATGCAAAACCATTTAGATAGGAGCGGCCAATAAGACAAACTATTTGCAGAGAGCATTTCCAACAGTGCTACAGGGTATAGCCATCAATTGGTTCACGAAACTTGATGAAGAATCTATAGCATCATGGGATGAGCTGAAGGTTAAACTATTGAGAGACGACAATGAGATCGTGGTAGATACCTACAACTCTAAGCAAGCATAAAATGAGAACATATGAGCTTACAATTATAGGGTGAAGGAGTTACTAGTGAAATTGGAGAACCAATTGGCCAATGGATTGAAAAAGTGGTCGTTTATTGAGGGATTGATCCCCTAACTCCGCAAGAAAATGAAAGTGGTGCCTACATCCTCACATGTCGATGCTTGCAATTGGGCAATGGACATTGAGAGCGAGAATAAAATATCAATTTGAGGGAAGAGGGAGAGAGAAGACAACAAGAGCATCAAAGGTATCAACAATGAAGAATTAAAAATTATTCATGCCTCATGACAAGATATGATGAAATAATTTAAGGCAAAAAAAGAAACTAATATAGAAACTAATGAACTATGGTGCATTGAGTGCAAAAGTGAAGGGCACATGAAAGCTAATTGTCCTAGAAAAACATTTTGTGAGATTCGCCAGGTGACAGGGCATTCAATAAAGGAGTGCCCATACAATTTGAAGACTAGAATTATGGAAGTACTCTTCATTTTGGGGGAGTCCACTCCATTAGATCCACATAATGCATTGTTTGACGGTTATCAAAATCAATGTAGATGGCGAAATAAAATACATTACAACTCTAAAGAATGTCATGTTATATAGGGCCGATCATGTATTGAATGGGGATACCATGCGAGAGACTTCCATAATAAGAAAGACTACATACTATTATTTTGTAAATGGTGTGGACTAGTTGACCATGGAGACACCAACTGCTCAAAGCAAAAGGGTATTAATATGCTGGAAATGGAGGCACAAAATGTAATGAGCCAGCCTGGCTCTAACCCTTGATTGCAAGAAATTCAACTGCAAATCTATTCCTGCTCTGAGAGTAGTTGTTTTTGGTATTTTCCTCTTAAACCAATATGTAACTTTCTTTGAATTTTCAAAAGTAAAATAATAATAAATGCCAGGCAAGAAATTAACTTTTCTGATAAATTTTCAGTACTTACAGTAATTCAGATTACATCAAGAAATGCTTCGGATTATTCATGAAAAATTTGCAAGCAATGTGTAAGGGCAAATACCAACCATTAGTTATAGCCCAACGTGGAAGATTGTAACATCTTCACAGGTGTCCATGACTGTAAATAGGAACGGCTTCCATTTGGCAAACAACAACCAGTGTTTAGAAGTCTCTAACGTCACATTGGCTGCAAGACATCTTCAGCCACACATATGCTAGTCTCTATACCTCCAAACGGTTCCACAAATCAACAACAACCCCCCAAAGATGAAGGCATAACCAACACAATATCACCAACATTCAACGCTGGTTCAAAGTCGAAAGAAAGTCTGAGAAGTCACGTTCCCAGCTTCAGCATCAAACTTCAAACCCTCATTTCGAACCAAGAACCAAAACTCCAATTTTCATAAGTGTCAAAAGGTAATAACATGAATGCCTTGCCTTTCACAAAGCATTGCTTATATAATTAAAAAGTGTCTTCTCTCACACACTTTCACTTAAAACGCTTTTTATACGTAGGCGCATATTGAGTAATATAATTTATTAACTCATTTGGCTCCAAAAATGACCTTTTCATCAATATCATGAAATTATGACACGCAACCCCGTTTCTTGTGCCCAAGATTTAAAACTTTTCATCCTGGTTCCAACAAGCTATCACACTAAGGCTCCCAACATATAATACCAACAATAATGGCAACCTTAGCAAATTTAATTAAATAATAATAATAATCCACCCGTCTTGCGAAAACAACTGAAGAAGCATCAGAATCGAAATCTGTCTACACTGGAGTGATCCTGATGATAAAAGATGATGAACGAACCTGACGGGATGACTTACTAAAAATAGACGCTCTCTCCAAGATTCTTGGAGCCCAAACCGGAAGCCAAAAATGAAAACTGAGAGCATCATTCAACTCCTCTAACTCATTTGAGCTCATTGGAACTATCCATTGACTTACTATAAATAGTAAGCTCACACCAATGACCCTCTAAACATCTCGCCAAACCACGAGGATCACAATAATGACCTTGCACCAACAATTCGATGACCTGCTAAAAATGGGGACATTACACAAAATGATGCAGTTTTAGCAATCACAAGAGTACAGACGAAGAAGTCAGTGTATCAGACTGTTGTAAGAGAAGGAACAAATTCAATAAGCCAAAGCAAAAGTAGAACAAGCGATGGTGAAGGAATGAAGAACCTCCAATGGACCTTGAGAAGAACATAGTACAACAGGTGCTATAGACAATCATACCTATCAAAGTTATTGACCACCTTCAAGCCATTTCACAACTAAGAGTGACACTCACAAAAATAGTCAATGACAACCAAAGTTGGTGATAAGAAGACCGAATTAAAGACATGATTTTAGAGTCGCTACTCGAGGGTGAATAAGTCATTGAGCCATGGCTATTGACAGTGAACATCGGGAAGAAGACGATTGCCATTTTGATTGAAATCATGGGGAAGAATCTGACAAACACCATTGTTTATGTAGGCTTCGAGTAAGCATACTGTCAGAAGATACCTGGACGCTGCAAGTACCTTGGGAAACCAAATTTTTAGCCGCTAAAATTTCACCTAGTAGGCATCGACCAACATGGAATCAAGCCTTTGGGGGTGTTGATGGAACAAAAGGTGATGATTGGGACCCAACGGTTTTTTCTCTTGAATTATGTAGTCATCCTATTGTAGAAGAAAGCATACGATGCATTGCTTGGGAGAGAATGGCTTGTAGCAGCTAAAGTTGATCATGACTAGAAGAAGGATACAATCTCCATTGAAAACAATGGTCACAATTATGTAATTTGTTTACAAAACCAAGTTGTCAGTGAGGAAGTGACTTCCTTGGATTCGTCAGATTCAAACTCTAGAGAAGAATGGATAGAGTCAAGGATAGATGGGATTGAACGACAAAGGAATCTTTGAATACAATAGTGCTTGGAGGATGAAAAACATTGTATGGCCTATTTCACTAGCAAATGGAGCACTATCAGATATAGCAGTAAATTGTGGAGGTTCTTTGTAATGTTTGAATTATGGCTCTTATTCTCTTTAAATGCATTAATTTCTTTTTGTTTTTTTCTAAAACTACGGTTTTCTTCTTTGCCGAGTCCTAGCTGAGTTTTTTCGCTGAGTGTTGTATACTTTGAGAAGTAAGCAAGAAAAGAATGTTTGAGGATATGATAGGATAAACCAAATCTGATTTATATCATAAATAGAAAGATTGAATGTGACACAAAAAGAAAGATTTAATTTGACATAAAAAGAAAGATTTTATGCAGATTTAAAAGCAGATTTGATAAGGTTTCATGATCATATTTTGGTTCCCAAGATATTTTAGAAATATTCTATATTGAGTATCCAAACAGCACCACCATTTTTAAAAGCTTTCATTCTTGAAGAGCTGTATGGATATTTATGAATTAAAAAAGGAAAGTGCAATTTAAGAAAATGATTTTTTTAGTAAGGAAAATGCAGTGTAAGAAGATGATTTTTTTATTGATTCAAGGAAAGTGCATTTTGTGAAGATGATTTTTTAGCGATTTAAAAAATAGAGATAAAGTGATGAAAAAACAGAAGAATGACAGATTTATGATTATTGAGCATAGTACATAGAAGTTTTTTCTAGCAAACTTTATTGGAGCTCGGTGTGTTATATTGAATTGGGGCTCAGAGGGAGTTGGTGCTTGTAGTGAGTTGGAGCTCACATTTGTAAGATTGGTGTCTTATGTGGGTTGTTGCCTACAGTTTGTAAAAAGTTAATAAAAGCAATATTTTTCCCCTAGGGGTTTTCCACTTATTTTTTTGTTCATACATGAGTTGTTTTCTTGATGTTTTTGAGGTTATATTTGCAGATTCGAAACAAGTGTTATAATTCATCCTAACAGTAATTCATCCCCCCTTGTATTATCGCTTTCTCTTCACCCTAGTTATTTGTTACAACGTACGACCAAACACTTTCATTTCATGACTCCAAGTTGTATGGTAAGTTTGACAAGCTTCTCGTTCTTGCAATGTACGACCTAATGAGTGTTTATTCACACAATGAACAATATTGACACCCTTGAATTTCAACATCTGGAGGTATGAGAAAGGAATTTCATCTGGAGAGCAATACACCCTTTCCACGCATGACTCAAAGGAATTCACGTATGGGTATTCTCATTCAGTTACATGATTTAGGACTTCTCTATTTCTAATCTTTCATGTCTTACTAAACATAACAGTAGTAAGGTCTTTAATTAGTTCCATGCTTATAATTCTACCACACCTAGTTCAGACCCAGGTGGACCAAGCTGGAAAACATCGAACCACCAGCGAACTTGGTCTTGTGGACGGTCAAAGTCAGTGGCCAAGTTGATTTTTTTTGCGAATTTAATTATTTTTTGACATCCATTATTAGGGTTAGAGTACATTGGCTAATAGAAAAATAACTCCCGGTGGCCCTAAACCCCCATTAAAAAATCTGGGGGGAAATTGCGCTGATAAAAATGGGGAAAAATTAACCTATGAGTCTGATTAGGCTCCATTTAAAAACATCCACAACCCTAAAAAGTGGATTCTAAAGGCTTATGTTGGCTTCCTCTTCTCAGCTTGCACTTGACGAGTTTGAAGATTTTGACACCAATAATGTTGTTGGTGCAGCTGATCCCATTGGCCTTAGCTCTGTTTGTGAGTTGATTGATGACAATGTAGAAGAAGAAGATGATGATGATGAAGAAGAAGAAGATGATGATGAAGAAGAAGAATATTAATAAACTTTTAATCCATTAGTTGAACTTGAAACAATGATACTTGAACTTGATGTTATGATTTATCTCGACATTTTAATGTTTTGAATCTTTAATGTTGAACTTGAGTATATGTCAATATGATGCTATGATCATGATTCATGATGCTATGATTTCAAGTTATGGTGTTTAAATGTTTTTATGGTACTATGTGACATTCTAATCTTAATTCATGCTTCTAGGCTTCATATATATATATATATATATATATAATTTTTACATGTTTTTGTACATACGAACCCAAATGAACTCAAACCCTTTTTCAAAATTTTGCCGTACCGTCAACCCGATTCTTCGAACTCTAACTGGAACCGACATCCTAGAATATATATAACCACTGTTTCATGAAAACCAGAAACATAACATCTAGGGCATCAAATGTATATTAGTTTTTTCAGTAGTCAGAGGGGATGTGGCATATCCTTCTGTTTGTGAATCATCGTCCTCGATGATTGAGATTCCATAATATTAATGATTAAAAACATTGTTTATCAAATGTTTAAATTCAATTCAACCATTAAAAGCATTAAACAAAAAGAGAAATTGCTGGTGGATTTCATCATAATCTTCCCAGGTTGCATTGTCCTCAGTATATTGCTCCCACTGGACCTTGCATTGTTTAACTTCTTTGTTTCGTAAGCTGAGCTTACATACCTCGAGCACTTTGAGGGGCTCGATTATGACCACCACTGGGTCTTGCACCTGGAAAGAATTCCAATCTGTCATATGTGCAAAATCCGATACATACTTCTTAAAAGGTATGAAACATGACAAACATTATGTAATTGGGCAAGAGCTGGAGGTCGTGCAATCTTGTAGGATCTCCAAAACTTCAAAAGGTCCTACATATCTGGGTGCTAGTTTGGAGGACCTCCCAAACATAATGACACTTTTTGAGGTTTAACTCACAAAAGTACTTTCTCTCCCACCTCAAAGTGTCTGGGCGTTCGCTTTGCATCTGCATAGCTTTTCTGCCGATCGTTAGCCTTTGCTAACCTTTGTCGGATCAATTTAACATGCCCTTCCATTTCTGAAAGCATTTCTGAATCGAGGATTATCCTATCTTCTAACTTATCCCAACTTATATGAGTTTTGCAACTCCTTCCATACAATGCTTCAAATAGTGCCATCTTTATGGATGATTGATAAGTATTGTTATAAGCAAACTCAACTAGAGGCAAGTAATCTTCCCACTTGTACTGTTGATCCATGTAGTACATTTTTAAAAGATCTAGATTCGGGCTGACCTGTTCTGTTTGACCATCTGTTTGTAGGTGGTAGGCTGAGCTAATGTTCTACCATCCCTATATAAAAATATCTTATCAGGTATCCCGTGTAGTCTAAATATTTCTTGGATAAACTTGTGAGCTATGATAGATGCTCCATCTGTCAAGTTTCCAAGATTAAAGTGGGCTACCTTGGTAAGTCTATCAACTACTATCAGAATGAAATTATGCTTATTCTAGGAAATGGGTAACCCTTGGACAAAGTCCATACTAATTTCTTCCATTTTCATTCTGGCATGACATGAAGTTGAAGCAATCTTGCTGCTTTTACCCCTTAGCATTCTAAACAACTGGCTACAAATCTCGATGTATCTTTCTTCATGCCCTTCAGAAGTAAAGGGGTTTAACGTCAGCTAAAAGTTTAGTGACTCCAGGGTGTCCAGAGTAGGGTGCGGAATGCACTTCTTTCCAAACAAGGTTTCTCAATTCAGGAGATTTTGGCACATACATTCTGCCTTCGTATCTCAACAACCCATCTGGTTCAAACTTGAACCCACCATATCTATAGTCTTGTGGATTGATTTGAAGGGCTTCTTTAATTTGCTGGTAATATCTACCGCCTTCTAACTGTTGAAGAACCAGTTTCCTAAACTAGTGTGGACTAATGTCATATCAGATATGTGATGTCTACGATTCAAGGCATCTGCCACACGATTCTCTTTTCCCTTGATATAGCTAATTTCAAAGTCATAGCTGGAAATTAATTCCAACCATCTTCTTTGGTGTGCATTAAGGTTAGGTTGACTGAAAATGTATTTCAACCCTTGATGGTCAGATCGGAGTTCTAAGGGTTTTCCCATCAAATAATGACACCACTGCTGCAAGGCATGAACAATTGGAACTAGTTCTAAGTCATGGGGTGCATAATTTAACTCATAGTTCTTGAGCTTTCGTGATTCATAGGCAATCACTCGTCCATCTTGCATTAGTATCCCACCTAAGCCTTCTCTCGAGGCATCAATCACTACTATAAACTATACTTATTTAGTACCTTTAGTATCGGTGTCGAAGTTAGCTTCTTTTTAACATGTTCAATGGCCTTCTGGCACTTTTTTGTCCATTTGAATTGCTTCGCTTTTCTTTGAAGTGAAGTAATGGGATATGCTATTCGAGAAAAGTTCATTGCAAACTTCCTGTAATATCCAACTAGGCCCATAAGGCTTCGTACTTCTTTCACATTCCTAGGGACTAGCCATTCTGAAATAGCTTTTATTTTGGTCGGGTTCGCAACTATGCCCTTAGTAGATATAATGTGCCCCAAGTACTATACTCTTTGGAAGAACGTGCATTTAGACAACTTTTCATATAGATGATGTTCCCGAAGTCG
This sequence comes from Thuja plicata, assembly GCA_018584345.1. Classification (NCBI taxonomy): domain Eukaryota; kingdom Viridiplantae; phylum Streptophyta; class Pinopsida; order Cupressales; family Cupressaceae; genus Thuja; species Thuja plicata. The sequence continues at coordinate 159,169 of MU223065.1, read as the reverse complement.
TTGTAGGACTGTTTGCAAATGTTTTAAGTGTTCTTCATTCATGGAATATATTAAAATATCATTGAAGAATACCAGTACATTTTGTCGAGACAATCCTGAAATACATTGTTCATTTTTTCATAAAAGCAGATGTAGCATTGGTAAGCTCAAAAGGTGATACATTGAACTCATAATGCCCATAGCAAGTCTTGAATGTTGTCTTATGAATATCTTCATCCCTAAGTCTCAATTGATGGTATCCTGATCTCAGGTCTATTTTAGAAAATACTGCAGCCCCTCGCATTTGATCAAACAGATCATCAATGCGAGGCAAAGGATACTTGTTTTTTATCATTATATTGTTCAACATTCTGTAGTCAATACACAAGCGAAGGGAACCATCCTTCTTGACAAATGTAAGAGGTGGTCGACATGATGACACACTTGGTCGTATTAATCCTTTATCCAACAACTCCTACAACTATGTCTTTAATTTCATGAGTTCCGCAGTTGTCATTTTTTAAGGAGCTTTTGATATAGGCTCAACTCCTAGTACTAGTTATATGGAGAAGTCAAAAATCCGGTTTGGAGGTAGCCCTGACAACTTTTCAAGAAACACATTTATCTTCAAAGGATTCTTCTTGACTTGCTTTTCCTTCTAAATCTATTTTGCCTTGGTATCTTGTCTCTTACATAAACATGTCATCATGGTAGTTATTTTCTTTGGGCTCATTCAACTCTTCCATTTGGATAGCAAATAACTGGCATCCCTTCTTCTCACATCTTCTTAAAGTTGATTGGCAGAGAGATGTCTAAACTTGACTTCGCGTTGAATGCCTTGCAGATAAACTTTATTCCCCAGGTTATCCAAACACTCTACTGTCTTAGTAAAACAATAGAGCGTAGCTTGGTGCCTCCACAACCGGTTCATGCCTAGAATAAAATCATACGAGCCTAAGGGCGCTACAAAAAGTTTACTTCCGTCGAAAAGCTTGGAAGTTTGACTTTGGCCTCAAACAAGCATTGCTCTACCCGAGCCCTTGATTGGTTCGCATATTCTATTGACCATGAGTTAGCCATAAAACCAACTCTTTTAGGAAATTTATAACATTTTAGGTGAAATAAAACTTTTTGTTGCTGCCGTATCTATTAGTACTGTTACGGGATTTTTATAAAGCATACCTGTAGTCTTGATTGGAGTGATTTGATACTCCGCTTGCCTGTTATCCACCGTCGCGTGGATTCTTTGTTGGAAAGTTGTTTGCTGGCTTGGTAGTGGATTCTTTTGAGTTTGCCCACCTTGAGCTTTTGTCGGGCACTGATTGGTGTAATAATTGCCTCCACAGGTGTAACACCCGCCTGGAGGACCCTTCTTCTCAGATACATTGTTTAATGCTTCATTGCCCTTCCTAACATTAGAGAATCTTTTCCTGTCCCCCCTGGAATCTTGTCGATTCCCTTTAATCCCTTTTCCCCTCATACTGTTATAATCAAATCTATCCCATTCCTCTTAAAGGGTTGGGAAGGTTGTGACCATTTAATCTTCTTTCAACTTTTGTCTCTGATGGTGTCATCCTTTCTAAGTTTTAATTCCTACTCAACGACTTTCTCATAAGCTTCAGCTGCGGTGTCTGGAGCGAGAACGTCCATAGGACCACTGATTTGGTTATTAAAATCCATGCTGTATTTCCTCATGCAGGATTTCTCATTTGCTTGGAGCCTAGGTACATACTTAAGCAGTCAGTTAAATTTGTCTGTGCACTGATCAACTGAGAGTTCCCCTTGCCTGAGGTCTTGAAATCTAATAGTTTCTGCTCATAAAAGAGCTTGAGGTAACCACCTCTGTCTGAACAATTCCACAAACTTATCCCAACTAATTCCTGCAGACGTAAGGTTTAACTCAACTCTCTTGTTTTCCCACCAGCTGACACTTATTGTGTTAGTTGATGAGTTCCTCAAACCATTTTCTGGAACTCATTGTAGTCATGGATATCAAAGTACTTTTCTATCTCGGTCAACCATGCTTCTGCAACATCTCCAATGACTGTCCCATCATATAGGGTGGTTTGACTTTCTTCATATCTTCTAATATGATTCTAACCCCAGGGTTTCTTTTGTTAACTTGGGTTTGGGTCTGGGACTGTTCCCCCCCAATTTCCCTGGTACGTTCTTGTTTGTCGTCTCTATTCCTGGGTTGAGACTCGGTTTTCCCATGCCTGCTGTCATCTTGGTTTCCTATACATTTCTCTAAATACGCAAGCCTAGTTTGGGTATCCAACATCATTTGTAAGAGTTTATCCAATTTCCTAGCAGATGTTGCTGGTGTTTCAGACCTGATATCAATGTCCCTTGTGTTTTCTATGATATAGTTTGTTTTCAAAGTACCTATAAGGAAAGATTTTATTTAACACGCAATATGAAATAAATTGAAGACAACTAATGCATTTGGTACAAATTAAAGTTTAGTACACAACCAAAATTTGATGTATATAAGATCACAACCGATATTGTTATCACATGAAGTTCCTAAGCAAAAATTATTTTTTTGCATGAAGTTTCCAGTCAAAAATTGTTTTTCCGAATTTACATGACTGTAAACATTCTAGAGTTCTATCTAAGAACCATCTTCACTACCCGCAATGGGCTCTTCTTGATCCTTTAATTCTGAGTATGAGTGTAGCCTGTAACCCGGGGTAGGTACATGGTGATTAACTGGCTCTACTAGTTCAACAACACCTGGTTTAACTGGTTCAATATCACCTGTAGTATGGTTTTCAGAAGATGGTTTGGGTTCAGGTTTCAACTCGGAAGGAATTTCAGAAGTTGGTTTGGTCTCTGGCTTCAGTTCAGACAATATGGCTGCCTTAACTGTTGCCCTTCCCCGAGGTGTCCATTTAGCCTTTGTTTCTTGAATCTGTCAAATGGCTTCAACAAAAGTCTCAGTATCGGATAACGGATCGCATTGAGAGTAATCATACTCTCGGTACAATTTGTTTCCCAGTTTGATAGAGATTGGATCTCGAACTTTCTTCCATTTTGTTGTAAAAATCCGCATCTTGGTAAAACCAAAATGCTTCGTTTTAGTTTCGCATTAAGTTTTGTTTATGGTGAGTCCTAGGTTCAGTGTAGAACCCAGTTCTCTGATACCATATGTAACATACTACAAAATTAAGGACTTATGAAATGAATTATTAATAAGAATTCATGCACTGTTAACTGAATGATATATAATAATAATAATAATAATAATAATAATAATAATAACAACAATAATAATAATAAGAAACAAGTAACATAGTGATATCATCTAGAACCAAAATAAATGCTGTTAAGAAATCATAAGCGATCAAACATTAAATTAAACAACTAATAAAAGTACGAAGAAGGGTTAGAAATTACTGTGTTATGTGCTTTTAGTTTCTCCTTCTGAGCTTCTTTGCGATCAATTGCAACATAGGAGGGAAAGTATCAGCAGGGCATTTTTACCATCCAACCACGGATCTACTGATCCCCCTTGCTCACTTCTTACTCGAAGTGGGCCCGACCCTTCGTAGGGGTGTGAATATGGTTATGAGACAAGCTATCTGAATCTGGTGGATGTTCCTACATAACTAGTCGGTCATACACTATAGTCTTCTAACTAATCTGACCTATGACTAGGTTACGTATTTGGAGACATTGAACTGACTATCACTAAACTTAGCTTAGTGTACTTTGGCCAAGGTTTCAAAATGCAAGCACAGTTAATCATGCAGTCAAGTTCATCACCCTAATCAGCTTGGGTTACATTACTCAAAGGTTTTCCAGTATGGGTAATCTCATTTCATTACATGATTTAGGACTTCTCTATTTCTAATCGTTCATGTCTTACTTAACATAACAACAGTAAGGTCCTTAATTATTTCCATGCTTATAATTCTACATGTTTGTCATTTGTAATTCAACAGTAACCACTAATTGTTCTTCGTTGCTAAACAAACTTGTTTGCTGTTAACATTTTCTCATAGGAGTTGTGTAGGTTTTAGGCTTAGTAGCTGTGAGGCATTATCTTAGTTGATGTCAACCCGGGTGAGTATAGGATCACACATGCACCTCTTCACTTATACTACCACAATCGTGCCTATCTGTACACTTCCTTATGGATACGTGTATAAGCGACTTGCAATTTCATAATCCTCTACTCACCTTAGTTGATTCACTATATCTGATTTTTCCCAAAGAGATGTAAAATCTTATTTATGTTTAAGGGTTATTACCAACATCAGAATAGGGTAGAAATCCCAAAAGAAGTTTTAAGAGTGATTTCATCAGATCTATTATCAATCCTTGTTATACTTTACAGAGTTGTTATTGATCTTGGCTTAATTCCTCAGTTCAAGCTACTGTATAAACCAGGTATGAACAACAAAATTCACAATTGAAGTACCAGAATGAACAACATAAACGTTCTTTAATACGCTGGTAAAACAACAGCATATCCACCATTTTATATGTTGGGTATGAACAATATACCCACTATTTAAAATGCTGGTATGAATAACATTTTATACAAGTCTAAGTGCTTGTTAAATTCCATATTGCACAGTTTAGACATCCTTTTATGTACTGGTAAACACAACAGCATAGCCACCAGTTTAAATGTTGGGTATAAACAATATACCCACCATTTAAAATGATGGTATCAGTAACATTTTATACAAGTGTAAGTGCTGGTAAAGCAACAGCATAAGCACAGATTGGAATGATTGTGAACATAATAAAGCTCACTTACAGGTGCTGTATGAGGAAAATAAAATCTACTGGCTTAATATGCTGTTTAAACTTCAGTAAATCCATAATACATCACCATTTCTAAATGTTGGTAGATAATAACATCAACACAAACCCTAAGTGCTGAATGTGTACAGTATTTCCACCATTTAAGTGCTGGTAAGATCAAATTATGGACAGATTCAAGTGCTGGAAGTGAACAGCACGTCTACAAATTAATGTGCTGGTTATTTAATAATATTCCCACAATTTTCTAACATTCATTGAGCAGCATAAACCCAAGTTTAGAGTGCTGTAAGTAAACAAAGAGTAAAGAAATTAAAATTCCTTCTCATTTCGTAGAAACCCTCTTTTAAAACTGGAAGGAAACACATAAAATACAGTCCATGAATAGCAATAGCAACAAACAACCATGAAGTCTGAAATTCATGAGGAATGCATAATGAAACCAACGAGATTGAACTTATTTCCAGTGAAGGGAAAATGGTGAATTGAACTAGGAGCATATTCTAAACCAACATGCCTGTATGGATGTTTGCAGCCTAGAAGACCACAATAGACTGAACTTTCTAATTTCATTTCATTTGACATTTGTTTTCAACAAATTTCATTTCTATTTCCTTTTTGTTTGAGTTTTCCATAAATAACCTTTTAGGCATTTTTCTTCAAAGAGGAGGCACATTTGTTGTTTAAAACGCTAAACAAATTGCAATAAGTATTTATTCAAAGCATTCAAAAAATGATTTGAATGCTATAAAAGCATTAGGAAATTTATTTCCTTAATTCTATTTCTCATTTCCTAAGCGTTGAATTGAATTCCATTTTCATTAAATGAATTATTCTAGTTAATTGCATTCAGATCATTTTATCATTATATGTAAGACTTAAATTGTACTCCATTCTGTTATCATGATTATTCTGTAATTCTTTTGACATCAATGACAAAAACTTAGAGAAAGGCTAACAATTAAATATTCCACAAGCTATAATAAAATGCTTATTAACCATATATATATATATTGTTGTGTACTGTATCGCTACGATGCACCATTATATGTTCGAGATTCAGGTTCGAAATTCGTTCAAAATTTTTTTTGGGGTGGGTTTGATTCATTTTGGGTTCGTCCGTACAAGAAATTTTTAAAAATAAAAATAAAAAATATATATGTAAACATATGCAGCAGCATATAAGTTCATACATGACTATGCTAATAATAAAGCAACATAGCAAAATAGACCACCACATATATTGTTGTTTTAGTTCAAATGACATAACAAAATGCCAATATACACCACCATATCAATGTTTCGGTTCAAAAACAATAATGCCAACATTAATAATCACTGTATCAGTCATTAGTGATCAAAATATCATCAAAAATCATCAAAAAACTCTTCATCATTCTGCTGTTGCAGATTAGGCAGCAGATTAGAAGCACAAACAGTGGCACTAGCATTAGTACTAGTAGTGTCAGGCCCAGCCTCAGGATCAGCCTCAACATCACTAGGTAGCTCGCAATCACCATCATCAATTGCAAGTGCATCAAAGTGGCCTTCCAACTCCGCAGACTCTGGTTCAACATCCCAATGTTGT
>MU223065.1:134688-145786 GCA_018584345.1 Thuja plicata | reverse complement strand
AACATACTAAATAAAATAATTAAATATAAATATAAATAATAACATACTAAATAAAATAATTAAATATAAATATAAATAACAACATACTAAATAAAATAATTAAATATAAATATAAATATATAATATATATTATTTATGATAAGTTTTATGTAATAATATATATTATTTATGGTAAGTTTTATGTAATAATATATATTATATATTTATTATTTATCATCCCCCTATTATTCATTGAAAACAAATACCGAAGACCATAACAAATACCGAAAGATTAAATTATTTAAATATGATAACATCGTCAGGGAAGGGCTATAACAAAAGATTAAATATGATAACCGCGCATCACAGGGCATCCACCCCGCATCCGCTCCCGCTTCCCGCATCCGCCCGCATCCGCTCTCGCATCAAGCCTTCAGGAGCCCGCATCAGTAACTAGGCAAATCTAGGTAGAGAGTCGCTGCAGTAAGGGGGCCCTCCGAGGCCTCACGGATCTGGATTGGGAAGAAGATTCAAGTTGGCGCTTGGTGTCGTGGTTGGGTGGAAGCACGCAGAAGAAGTAATGAGATGACATGATTGTGGACTCCTTTGCCGCTGTAGGGAATGATCTCAAAGCCTAACGACCTCCTGCAAATGGAGGGGAAGCCACGTCCGATCGACGAACTTGAAAAAGGTGGAGAGAGACTAGGCCTTCCTGAAAGGGCAGTAAAACCTTCCTCTAATTTGATAGTAAGTAGGGCAACAAAAAATGAAGTGCGCCTCAGTCCCAACCTCCCCCAAACTGCATAACTAAGGAATTCTATTCACCTTGTCGAGGTGATGATCTGTCTCAATCCGAAGCCTATGGGAACCCACTCTGAAAGAACAAGAGAGAATTTAAGGGAATGTGACCAGTGGTACGATATTTAAGGACGACGGATAATGAGCTTGTCCTCCAACTGGAGAAAATGCTCTGCATATAAGGCCATCTTGTGTCGAAGACCCCCAAGGTGGTTCACTATAATGTCTCCTTTCTAGGCGACAGGAGATGAGCAGAGGGTTAACCTATCCCACGAATTCTCGTAGGTCAACGAGATGGTTAGGGTACTCATTCTGGGGTTCATAGAGCATTGCAGGGGCTCTATGAGCCATTTTGAGCTTTTAGACGACAGTTCCTACTTTTTAGGGAGGTCTCCTATTTTTTAGGGAGAACTGGTAGTTGACTGGATGACCACGCGGGGAACCATGAAGTAGATCAGAAGCCTCTTGAGCAGTTTCTGGAGTTTGGAGCGAGGTTCCTATTTTTTAGGATGAATTGTCAGTTAGCCTGCAGGGTTCAGTCAACACTAGAGATCACAGTGTTTCAGACAAAATTCAGATTTAAGCCCTGGATTGCATTTTATGAATAAATAAGGAAATAGTTGTGGATATGAATAAATAAATAAATATTAAAGTGATATTATAATAACTTTATAATTAAGTTATTATAAAATATGCCCCTTTTCCCTAGGCGTATAAGCACAGTATTGTAATAAAGGGGGGAAACATTATAATAATAAAATATAGTGCCTAATGGGTCAATTTTTTAAAAGGCTTATAATTTATAAAAAATATTAAGGTGAAATCATGGAAACCGTAAAAGTGACAACCTAGGGTTTTGAGCCTTTAAAAAAAGGCATTGGGGGTCATTTTACACATTCTAGGTTATTCAAAATTTCATCTTCAGCATTGTGGAGAGCTCTTGACAGGGTTTTTAGCAGATTTGGATCTCAAGAATGAAAACTCCTGAGATTTTGCTAGGTTGGAGGACACCCCAGCCTGCAGGAGAGAGGAAAAACATTGTTTATTAGCTTACGAGAGCAGATTGTGTTTAAATTTGTTTTTGATAATTTGTATTGGACAGGAAGGAGGCAAAATTTCTTCACAGAGCGTACAGATCAGACTCCTAGTGAATGTGAGCCTTCCAGACCAGCCGTTCCGGTCTAGAGAGTTAACGCCATTCATTAAGGAGGGCCTTTGTCATAGTTTAGAGTTTGTGTGGGGTTGAACAGCCACCAAAATTCAGATCACATGTATAGAGGACAAAATTGGTGAGTTGGGAATCATATCTCAGCAAGGAAGCAACATCTAGGACCTGTCGTACAGTCCTAACAGATCTGAAAATTCATTTACAACAGTGACATCAGACTTAAGTCAACGCCAGGGAGTTGGTAACCAAATTTATTACTTAATCAGCCCTAGTGGACAATCTGCAGTGCAAATTGGAAGAAAATCAGAATTATATTGTCTCAGACTTTCAAATTTAATCAATATTTGCCTGGTACAGTTTCATAATTAGTTATTTGATTTGAAGAAGTAAAGAAATCTGATTTCTCTCATTTCTCAGCATAGGATTGGTTGATTTATAATTGCTGCAGTAGCTTCATTTATTCAAGTTTATTTACCTTCAGCATTTGCATTGCATTATTATTGAAAAATCCCCCAAAAAATTGTAAAACAACAAAATACCAAAAAAACAGAAAATAGAAAAAACCAAAAAATATATACCATTCGCTGGCCAAAGACGAGTTTGTAAACTAAACTTAGCATTTTCAGTAAAAATCCCAGTTGGCATCTTTCACTCACTCACGTGTAAGGATGAATTGTCTGTAAATATCCGTTCTGACGCATCTATTTAGCTCTTGTCTAGAGGGAAGGAGGTGCTGAGGGGCATCAAGAGAGTATTGGAAGTGGGGGAGACGATCCATCTCAATCCCAATAGAACCCAGAAGGGCCGATGTATTGGCAAACCAACCACATAGATGACCAGAGGAAGCCAAAGCTGCAATGGACTCAGAGGAATAGTAGGCAAGGTAGGGGTGCCGAAGGCGTCCCCCACTGGATTCCGCAAATCCCCGAATATGGTGCAAGAACCAAATAAGTTCGAAGATGGCCTCAAGTCTAAACGGGCGGACCCCATACTCCGCATTAGTCAGTCATAGAATCCTACCTTATGTTAAAGAATCCTTCCAACATGGTGTAGAATACCTTCTCTTCCTCTTCTTGCTCTTCCTCGTCTCTCTTGCACTTGCAGCACTTCACTCTCACTGTTTCATTCCACTCACTCTTTTGCTTCCCTTCGACTTTGCTGTTAAAATGAATTCGTGAGTAAAAATAAAGATTATGGGATTTTCTATAGGGTTTGGGAGGCATTGGTGGGGCCCATTGGCCATTAGTAAATTTTGGAAAACATTGTTCACAGTTGCAGCTATTTGAAGTGTTCAATTTACATCACCTTTAAATAAATATAAATCATCAGAGCGATGCAGCAGAAATGGCTCCAACCTGGCAACCAGAAAATAGATTTTTAAACCTTTTTTACGATTAACAGTATGGAGTATTCAATACATTAGTGATTCACGTCAGCCCATTGCATCATATGAAGCTCATAGGATTGAAGAGGTAGGCATCTTAGAAGTTTCAAAAACAATCTAACAGAAACTTTCTTAAAATTTTCAAACAATGCTATGTTGATATTAGGAAACCTGGAAGCAATTTTCACTGTCACAGAAATCCACAATTCTTTTTTGGAAAAATTGAACAAAACTATTTTACAGATTATCACGATTTTTGTGGTAAAAATAAGCAAAACCTTGTTGATATTTTCCAGATTTATGCTAGGAATATGTCAATCTATAAAGGTCTATCAAAACTAAGCACAGGATATAAAATTAATCACAAAGATGGATAGATATTACCCGGATTGTAAGCTCTGAAATCCAACTTTGGGAATGCCTTCAACCTCTCCAAATATGAATGTTGTTTTAGCCCACTTAGGCCTTCCTTCAATTTGTCTTTAGATAACCCTCCTAGGGCTGGATCTGATCTAGAGTTTGTCTTCAAATTCCTTGAGTGTGAGTGCTCGGTATGCAAGTCAAATCTGCCCACCTAGGGGTGAAATATCTGATGTAGATCTGCCTGGTGGTATATTTGAATTCTCCTAGAATTCGTTTGGTAGAGAGCTGGAAGAATTCACTCCATATTGTAAGTCAAGGTTTGCTCCAAGACTTGCATAATTTCGGCCCATAAGCAGAAATGTTTCGGCCCTTATGGAATGCTATAAATAGCAGAGATCGAACTGTCCTAAATCAACCAATAATTCGATCTAAGACTTGCTTGAAATCTCCTTGAAGTCATTGTTCAATTTGCTCAAGAAGTCTAACTATATTCGCTTCTCCAATGCAGATGTAAAACACACTCTAATGCAGGTATGAATCGCCTTCCAATGTAGCTATGATTCGAGCTTCAAAGCTGAATAAATTCGCTGCCTAGTAATTGCGAGTCGAATCCATAAGGAGAGATCTCATGGTATGTTTTTGATGATTCTCTCCTTTGGATTCGATCACCTTATATATGTGATAAATTCATCCACAAGGAGGCCGACTTGGACTTATAAAATCCATTTTAGTATTAAAGCCAAGAGGCCGACTTTGGGCCCTCGATTAATTCAATTAACATATATATCAATTTTGGTGATAAACAATAAATAATAAATATTGCCAATATTTATTATTATTATTATTTATCATATCGATTTATTGCTTAAGCAAGAGGATGTTTGCTGAAAAGGCCATAATATTAACAAACCCATCATGATTTTTTGTGGAAAAAACTCAGAAAACCATCATGATTTTTTTGTGGAAAAAAACAGCGAATCCTCCATCCATGATTTTTGATGAAAAAATTGCAAGAAACCCTTTGCAGATGTAAAAAGAAAGCTGGAGAAGCTACGACTCTTAAAAAAATTGCCAAAAAGTGAAAACCCTCCATTTTATTAAAAAGAATCGAGCAAAAAAATCTTCTGAAAATTTCTTCATAAATGTTTAGGAAAAACCATGATAATGTAATAAGGAAATGCAAAAACAATGTCTCTGAAAGAAGCATTCGTTAACTGAGAACTGAAATAGAAATATACTAAATTATCTGACCGCTAGATACATAAACTGACCAGATCCATTCAGTGACTTAAATGACCATTATGAGGTAAATACTACAATATTATTCTAATATTATTAAATTCGAAAGGGCAACTTGAGTGATCTAAAAGTTCATCCCCTTAGTTATATCATTATGCAAACTATATTTTATTTACATATGGGATAAGTCCGAGTTATTGCTTTGGCATTTGTATTTTAGACTCACTTTTCCTTCTAGGGAGTTTAATGAAGAGGTTTTCCCTTCATCTGACTGAGGAAAGATATCAAATCGACCCATTTCAAATTTTTCTGTTGAGATCAATTGTTATTGATTGGATAGAATATTTCTAGATCTTGAGGATGTTAGCGAACAGTTTGTGGATATGTTTTGTAGCATACAACATTTGGACATGTCAGTTTGTAATTGGGATATTGGATACAAATTTTGGGGACATTCCAAATCTGTGTTTGAGTATATCTTACATTATCAGATTGATGATGGATTTGATTACTTCGTTTTATTTTGCTTACAAGCACATATACTTCATGGATTCACAAGATTCAAGTGATTCAGTCCAGAACTCTGTATGTGTCTTCTTGACAGATTCGAAAAGTTCAGTATTTTCTTAGAGTTTGTGGTTGTGATTTGTGACCTTGCATGATTTCCAGCTGAGAAACATGGTGTTTCCTTTTTTTGAGCATTTGGGCTTTGCTGATTGGATTGTTGACAATGGTGATAATTACTACTCTATAACAATGATATCCTCGTATAAACAAATGAAGTCATTCATTTCAGTAGTGTAAGGGGTGAATGTTTACTCATTAACAATACATACCTTAAACAAAATTCCTGGCTATCATATAGAAAGAATTTGTAGTGATTAGACTATCACAGGGAGTTCATGGGAATCTTCATCGTAGTATGCTTTCATAATATAGTAATGTTTAATACTTATTGGTAGATGATTGGAGAATTTGCAGCGATTAGACTATCGCAGGGAGTTCATGGGAACCTTCATGTTAGTATACTTTCATAATATAGTAATGCTTACTACTTATTGGTAGATGGTTGGAGAGTGTATCTGACTTCTCTTGTTTGGTTATGATGGGATCTTTGGGTTCCTTGTCGATCTCTAAGACATGACTGGATTATCATCTGACTTAGAGACAAAGATGTCTTGCTAGGAGAAGTGGTCCAGATTGCACTAGGAACCGCGTGCTTCAAGGGTTTTGTAATGCCCGATATCTTCTCTATAGCAGATGCTTGTATTCAATGCCTAAAATAAATAATTGTTTCCGGACATAATCTTGCAAAGCTATGTATTTAATTTTTGGGATGTAAGGATCTAGTAAGGTGGATTTTTGTGCATTATAATTCATATGAGCACCTTGTTAACTTGTTTGTATGACGTGTTACTTCTAATGTGGCACCCTTCCGAAGATGCCATGCATTTCAAAGTTTGAGTAAAACTGAGGGTCACAATTGCAGTGACTTTACAAGTTTACATATCATTTACTAGACAAAAGTGGCTTCACTCACTTTCAGGTAAGACTGCAAATGGTACCATGTAACACCTCGTTGTTTTACTCTTATGGATGTATATGTCGGCTGTGCAGCCATTCTGTAACAGAGCATGCAAGAGGCATCACACCTGGTCAACCAACAAGTGGCAAGCTATAGTTTTTAGGTACTTTTGTGTTTGATTTTATCCATGGGCCTAGACTGAGGTTACTCTAAGTTTGCCATTTCTAGCTTGAATAATGTAAATTGCGTGTTCCCACAGGGATCAAATTAACAATCATCCATATGAGGTTCCACCCTAACTAGCCCCATATGTTGGTTAGTTTAGATATTGATTTTTGGTCAAAAACATGCAGCCTATTTTAATTTGGATGCAAGATTATGGCTTTTTGAAGTAGGAAAACTACCAGGATGTAGCATTTTCATAACACACATGGAGTAAACATGGTGAAAACACATCAGGCATGAAGCTGACGCTTAAATACACGTAAGACACAGAGCATACACTTCATACATGTAGGACACAAAGCATACACATAAATACATGAAGGATACGAAGCATGCACATAGATACACGTAGGTTACAAAGCATACACATAAATACACATAATACATGAAGCATAGACATAAATAAACGAAGACATGAATCATACATGCAAGATATAAAGTGTACATGAGAAAGGCACAGACATATGGAAGTGCATTGTTGGCCACTTGATTTTATTTTTGATTTACTTAAGAGGGCTGAATAGTAACCCTAATTGAATGGTGGTTAAAGTAGGTTTGTCCCGCATGCTGGCAGGAACTTAGCATTGATACCAATTGTACGAATATGCCAAAATGGTTTATTACACATCTTTTGAACTATATTAATGCTTAACTTGTAAGCACTTACAAAACTACAAAATAAACTGTATATTCGGTAATAAAATAAGCTAATACTAGATCTTCCACATAACAAACAAAGCCTGTAGAATTTATTGAAAATTGTATATGTGTGGACGATTTCTAAATAGATATATACTTTGATATGCCCTACCAACTAATTTGCCTAAAAGATATCACATGCAGCTCATCTCATCTCATCTCATCTCATAGTTACAAAGTTGGAAGTTAAGATATTATTGTCAATAAAAATGATATGTATCTACTGTTTATGTATCCCTCGTAATTTTTTAAAATAGTTTTTATTGGCTACCATTTTGCTCAAGTCTCATTTTGACTTCTCTCTGTTGCAAACATTTTCCCCTTAAAATAAATACTTTATTTTCAATTTTCTGAGCATGAAGAGGAGTATTGTTCTGAGCTTGAGCTATGAAGTTCATCATTGATCTTTTCCTGTACAGCGATATTCAACAACAAGTAAGCAAAGACTTGATCGAGCAATACTGACTTTTTTCCAGCATTTTCGGAAATCATATGTGGGTGACCAGGCCATGCATTCTTCAAAGGTAATGCAATCCTTTCCCTAGGAAATACTAAATTTTTGCTTACACTTTTTAATCCAATGCTTAAATGTTCGACTAAATTACAGCAGCTTTATTCTCGTTTATCTGAGCTTCTGGGACTGCAAGACCATCTTATGGTACTGAATGTCATTGTCAGCAAGATTGCCACTAATTTAAAATGCTACACACAGGTGAGGTTTCCTTTTATCTTATTCTATTTAGTTATCTGTTTATTTGTAGTCAATTCAGATTGCATTGCTCTATGACGCAGGATTTTCATAATGCTATGCCTTTTATTGCAGAGTGAAGATGTGATTGAGCATACATTAGCCCTCTTCTTGGAGTTAGCATCTGGGTAAGTTTACTTTTTGATTTGTTAAAAGTTGTCTTTTCCAGTAAGGGAATACATGCATCATTAATTCCTAAGCTTTGACACGGCATTTGATTAGGAAAAGGTCCTTTCTACAAAAATGATTTTCATCAGAATTGTTTGTAGCTGTATTTCCAAACCCATTTCTTCCCTGCCATCAATATGGACAGTGAGAACAAAGAAAAACATAAGTTATATTCGCATTCATGCATGATGGTGAAAGGAAGGCCCCTCAAGGAAGCTATCATAAGGGAGACCAATAAAGACTAAAATTGGTGCTGATTCGTATGAAAGATTGGAATGAAAGGAGGACTAATGATTGTCATGCCTCAGACGAAGGGCCATTATGGTATTCGATTATGTCCTTAGGAAATGATTGGGGCTAAGAAGATTTGGTGGACAATCCTAAGTGGAAACACAATATTCCCAATAGAATCACTGATAGAAACTGAAGGAATTCATTCTTGTATTCTGTAGTTGTGTGATTCCTGATAATTGAAACTACTTGACCATGGGAGTTTATAATCCCCAGTATCCTTTCAAGTCTTTATATGTCCATGCAAAAAGTATATTTATATTTCAATTTCTTTGCAATTCAATAGCCTGAAGTTTAGGATCCCAATCATCTCCTACCATAATTACCTTGGATCTACCTTATCCTAGATTGTTTTTTGTTGTTGGTTCCTTGTATTTTATCACTGTCTTGTTCAAAGTTATGTGCTGATATTTCATCTTGTTTTGCAACTTTTGTCCTTGTACTCCTTGTATTTTTGTAGGAATTGGCTTGTTGCCCAATTGTTTTCTTACTCTTCCCCTGTTTCTCCAATTGGTATCATATTACCATCTTGTTGGACTACTACATAATCTTCTAGTTGCCATTGGAAAAGTCTTCTTAAAGTCATAGGGTTTATTGCTCTATTTGATAAAATATATACACGAGTTAATAATGAAGATGACAATGCATACCAGATATGCATGAAATTATTACACAAGAAGACCAGACATGGCCAACTAGGGATTAAAGTTGATCCGACTAGATCATACTTCATTCCTTGATGATACACATTCTATTTAAAGGACCCAATGGCTGCCAAGGGGAACACAACCATCAACCAACAAACACTTATAATTACACCAAAAGCCAACAAACATTTACTACAAACAATTAATATATAGTTGGATAACCAATTTATTGAAACATAATAGTAGACATTGTACTCTGACTACACCTAGTTTTGTCTTGTGAGCAATGGTGAAGGTCAAGTGCTCTACTATTTGGCTCTTGGGGCAGTTTTCTTCTTCTACACATGTTTCCCTTACATCCATGTTTGAATCGGAGGAAGCAACTTCTTTGCTCACTGCTTGATTTCTCAATTCTATACTGTATTTCTTCCTCTGTTTTCTATTGATAGGGTATTCTTCATCCAATTATGATCACTCTCGGTTGCTATCAGCCATCCTCTAACTAATAGTGCCTCATAGGCTATTTTCTCATATGGAAACTAGTACTTTCTGTGCCATTAAGATTCCCAATGGTTTGATTGCATGTTGGGTTGCTTCTAGTAGTTGGAACACCAGTGGCCAAAGGGTTAGTTTCCCTTGGCATTCCCATGTGTCTTTTGGCTATACATTTACTCTAATTACTCCTTCAACAATTGTGTTTGTCAAACTTTTCCCTAAACTATGCATATGTACAATGAGTAGTCTCTTCCCCTTATTTATTGCTAGTAGCATTAGATTGATGACTTGCTCGTTATGTAGTGGTGGTTCTATTATTACATTTTCACTTTTGTCTTCTTTAAATTTTTCGCTGACTTTGATTTTGGTCATTCTCCACTGTTTTGGTTTTTGCAGTCTCAGTTGTGACATACTGCCCGAACAGAGTTTATTTTCTTTATTTTTTTTTCTGAGACCAAGTTTGTAAAAATTTGATGCACTCTTAAGCAACTAATACCATTGTAAGATTCTGCCTCAATTCTGACCTCAAATTCTTAGTTTTGATTCAAGTGCATTTCGTCAAATAGTTAGCATGTGAGGTCTTCTAGTTTTCTGAATTCTTCATCCACAAGCTCGATATAAATTTCTAGTACCTTGCCTTGGGTTTCTGCCAAATATTTCACTGAACAACATAGAATGATATAGCTACAAATCTGATGCAAATTTTAAAGGAAGTTACATAGGAAATGATCATGCATTTGGACAATTAGTTGTCTGCCATTTAAACTAAGACATTACAGAGTTTTACATTCGAACATAACTTCAAACACTTCGCATATATGTTCAGCAAAATGCCAATGACTGTACTACCAGGTTTGGAAGCTCATGGATATAACAAACAAGACTCAAAACAGAATAAAATCCATCAGCATAATAACATATACTGCAAACCCTTCAACTCTGATTTTTTGTACAAAATAATATGCTTTTGGCCCAGACGTGTGCACCTGTGCTCTACAGATCTCCAGCTCATGTAGACTGCTCCTGAGATGTTGGTACCATGGTTTAAGCAACCTCATCGAACCCCCAATCTGCCTTGTTGGTAATGAACGGTTAGTTGTTGGTGTTTCTCAGCAAATGTTTAGATTCAAGGATGTGTATCCCAAAGTAACGAGACTCGGACCCGGCTCGGACCCGGCAAGGGTAACTCGACTCGTGACCCGGCTCGGACTCGCCCGTGACTCGGCAGTGACTCGGCAAAGTGACAAGACCCTTGAAATTTAGAGATTTTTTAGGATTTAAAGAACATTGCATGCGCCCATTACTGAATAAAGCTTAAAGACACAATAACATCATGAAATAGAAGGTAATTTGATAATTTTGATCACAT
>MU223065.1:120941-131562 GCA_018584345.1 Thuja plicata | reverse complement strand
CCATAAGCATAGAGAAAAAAATCATCAAATGGCAAAAAATCAACTCTTACCTCTTTGAAATGAGTTGAAAAGTGCTGAGAAGAGCTCCTATAAACTCCTTGATGATCCAAATGCAAGCATTTAGTTGTTCCAATGTCACAAATGCAAGCTTTCCTCCTCTTCCTTTCAGCTGGTTGCAAAACAATGGCACTCAATTTCTCTTCTTCCTCTCTCTATCTTTCTTTTCCTCACAATAGAGTGTTATGAAAGCCCTTTTAGGGTCTTAAGGATAAAAAAGAACCAAAAAAACGAATTAAAAAATCATTGTTTTAATACATTTTTTAAGGCCGGATTTTAAACTGCCGCGGCCGGGTCACGAAGCCGAGTCACGGCGAGTCACAGCCTGACTCGCGAGTCAGGCAAGTCAGACTCCCTGACCCGCCGAGCCCGGGTCACGGGTCATTCTGACCCGGCGAGCCTTGCCCGACTCGCTGACCCGGGAGACTCGCCCGACTCGCGGCGAGTCTCGTTACAAGACCTCACAAGCAGATCGAAATAGTTAAGAACTCTTCAGCCTGGCTGTGTTTCTTACCCAATGACTGTGTGTATGCCGTCTTCCTTCACAATAGAGTTACGACAAACATAATAATGAAATGCTCCCAGCCGCCAATGATATTACAGGCAAATAGTTGACAAATTCTAATGTTTGATTAACAAATCTTTGATGCAACGCGCACTTTTGTTCTCTCACGGCAAATCTGGAGTTTTTCACAGACTAGAGAATATTTTATTAATACCTTTCCAGCCAATAATTAAACAATCCAACTTGGCCCGTTAATGGGCTTTCAACGGTTAATCCTAAACAAAAAAGGAAGAAGGTATTTTTGGCAAACACGAGAGGAAGGATGGGTGAAAATTAACTTTGACGGAGCCGCTCGGGGAAACCCAGGGGTCTCTAGCTGTGGTTGTATAGCAAGAGATCATCAGGGAAACACTCTTGCTTTTGTGGCCAAACGATTGAAGGATGGTACGAATAATGTGGCCGAATGTGTAGTGGCTAAAGAGGCTTTAGTCTTAGGAGCCAATTTGGGAATCCGCAGAGTGCACCTTGAAGGGGACTCAGAGATAATCACTAATGGAATAACGAGAGGAAAGTTGGTAGCGTGGCATCTTGACAAACACATCAAGCAGATTAGGTGCTTGTTACAGGAGTTCGAGGACTTTAAGGTTTCCCACGTCTATAGAGAGGCTAATAAGATGATAGACAAGCTGGCCAATATGGGTGCGAATGTAGCTCTGGGATTCAGTATGAAATTCATGAAGACCTTAGAAGTCTCGACTTGGAATAAAAAGAGGAAAATAAAATGAATACCCCATTTAAAGCATCTTAACTGATTAATGAAGGAGTACTAATGAACCACTAATCCCGATGGCACTCAAGATATATCATGTCCTCTCACGTGATAGTATTTGCAATTATTTATTGGCACCCCGTGAAGCAAATCCATCCAGATTGTTCGAAGGGTGTTATTTCAAGAAGGAAAGGCAGAGCAATTCACAGGGTTTTCAGTGCAGAGTAGGAGATGGAGGCAAATTTTGCGCTCGAATCAGATTGTCAGACGCAATTGTATGAGGGGAAGATCACGGTGAGGCGTCTGAGGAACATTTTCATGTTCGATGCTTCAGAGTTCATGGAAGGCGTCTAGCAAATGTTTGGTGTGGAGTATTTGGACTCCTACTGGAGGAGACGCTCCAATTTGGATGTGGCTTTGCTCTTTGTGGCACTGGCATTGATAGTGGGTGAGACCTGTAATGAGCCTGCCTGGCTCTTCTTAAAAATAACAATGCAAAGACTGAATTCTAAAGAAACAATAGACAATATACGCTTTCTTTTGTATTTTCATCATATATAAAATTGACTGCAATTACATTAAGCAAATTTCACACCTAGAATGCCACGCTTTGAAAATAATAATGAAGCACCTTAATAATGGTTGGCAAACAAGGTGAGACTACCTCAAAGTCTTCCAAACTTGCTGGCCGCAACTCTCCCCCACTACCTGCGGCAATTACATATTGCTGCTAAACTTCCACTCTCTCCACGCGTTACAAGTTGGGTGGGCTGGCAGTCTAACGTTGATGCCTTAGCAAGGTGACGCCCAGTCATTGTAATTTCCCACGCTACAGGCAACACTCAAACACCATTAACAATCCGCAGTTCTGTCCACAAGAAACGCTGCTACCAAACCAAGCCTGTAAATCTCCTTCAATGGCGTGATTGTAATTCAGATTGAACCGCTGCAATTCATTGGTATTTAGCCAATTCGAAGAACACAAAACCTCAAGAAATTTCCAATTCCTTGCTGTCATAAATGAACAAACCCTTGTTCTTTTTCCAGAATTAATTCGCACCCTCAGTGTACATACAAAMTTTCAGCATTATCTCTTTCCTTCARCCAYAGGCAAAACAGTATGAAGGAAGAATACAATYGATTATACAACAGCAATCAATTGAAGACAATTGATTATACAACAGCAATCAATTGATTATTAGCTCCAGCAGAATCAGTCTACTAGAAACTAATTTGACCCTTCAGCTAGGGCTCAGAAAACTAGGAACAATTCCCGAGAACAATTTTCAATAATCAATATTCGATAGGCGATGAATGAATGCCTTGCCTGTTGCTTTTATAATAAAAAGTGTCTTCTCTCACACACTTTTCACTTGAAGCACTTTTATACTTAGGCACATATTGAGTAATATAATTTATTAACTCATTTGGCTCCAAAAAATGACCTTTTCATCAATGTCAGGAAATTTTGACACGCAAGGCCCCTGTTTCTTGTGCCCAAGATTTAAAACTTTCCATCCTGGTTCCGACGAGCTATAACACTAAGGTGCCCAACATATAATACCAACAATAATGGCAACCTTAGCAAATTTAATCAAATAATAATAATAATTCACCCGTCTTGCGAAAACCACTGAAGAAGCATCAGAATCGAAATATGTTTGCATTGGAGTGATCCTGATGATAAAAGATGGTGAACGAACCTGACGGGGTGACTTACTAAAAATAGACGCTCTCTCCAAGATTCTTGGAGCCCAAACCGGAAGCATCATTCAACTCCTCTAACTCATCTGAGTTCATTGGAACTATCCCTTGACTTACTATAAATAGTAAGTTCACACCAAAGACCCTCTAAACCCCTCGCTAGACCACGAGGATCGCAATAATGACCTGGCACCATCATTTCAATGACCTGTTGAAAAATGGGGACATTACAAGACCAAGGAGGAAGTCGGAAGGGCAGTGGCAGCATGTGTTGATCCACAATGGTTGCAGGGGCTGGAGGAAATTGTGGACAGAGCTGTTCTGGGGAAAGGGTTGGAGATGGGACAAGAGCCATGGAGGCTTATCGGGGGAGGGGATACTTCGGTTCAACCCCTGGTCGTCTGGTCTTCGGCAAACCCACAAGGGGTGCATGTACCGCAGGCTGAGAAAGGGTGGAAGAAGGTTGTGGCATTCTTGCAGGAGAAGATATGGGTGCAGAATGAGGAAAGGAGGGGATTTATGAAGTCGATGCCTCACAAAAGTGTGACAGCTCAAGGACAGCCGCTGCGACACCAGATTGAGAGGAGGGCTCAGAAAGAGGTGGGCACAAGTGAAATGGGTAGCATGAGTCGCCAGGGAACCAGTCTTATTGGCACGCCAAGGTCAGTTCAAGACAACCGGACCATTCCTAATTTCTCAAGGGAGGAAGCGGCATAGTGGTTCAAACACTAAGCACGGAGGGCTGGCGGAGGTAAACAGTGCCATTGTTGGGGCAGTTAAAATGCTTTTTTGTGATCTTTTGTGTGTTGGATGTTGTTTTTTGTTAGGGTATTAATGCCCTTTTTTATGTATAACGTCTATATATGTTTGTGGGGTAGGGATGATGTATGTTTGCAATGCGTTGGCCAACCTTTGCAATTGGCATTATGATGTAATTCCTCTTTTTATTTTCAATGAATATAAAAATTGTTACCGATCAAAAAAAATTAAACAATCCAACTTTAGGAGTCAATGATATATTTCAATGAAGTCGACCCCAATATAAAGCATTCATAATAAAAGTTTGCGGGAAAATGGCTTAATCGCCTCCAATAATTCACCCAGCAAACATTAATTCATGCCACTATTTAAAAGACCAGATTATTAATTGGGTCCCACGCACCAATATTAATTTCTATTAATCTTTCAAACTTGCGATGGCCTTGAACAATGAAGATTGGAGACAATCAACTGATATTAATGCCAAATATGAAACGGATCCACGAACATTCAATGACATTAAACCTCAATACCAAAACAATAAACTAGATATATGCTGTGGTAATGTCTGCAATGCAAGCCCAGAAATAGAGTCCGTAATCTCAAATGATTTTTTAATGATTTGTATTCTCTGCAACTATGCCAAATAGCTTAGTTTCAAAATATTCTTCTTCTCTGCATTGCATGACATCCAGGTGGGTGCAGACAAAAGTGTTCTACCAATGAAGACGACTTCTTAATCATTCTCCGCGGCAATTACAGTTCTTGGCAGAAAAATCTTGGAATAGCTGCGCAATAAAAAGCTCAGGCAAATAACTATTCACAACACCACCATTATAAAGTTGATGTTTATTGGCAAATATTTGTCCACGACAAACTCCACGACAATGATATACTGAACGCTTGGGAAATATTATCCTCAATGGTGATGTTTGAATGAAATGTTAATCTTTCAAAGCCAGAACTATATCTCCCTTCTTCCTTCGAAATGTACCTTCTCCAGCCAATAGAAAAACAGCTTCTTGAATATTTAGCCCAAAACTATATAAATTCCCAGGTATCGATTTGAATATAGAGCTCATTTATTGAATTCAGAAACTCTCACGCCAATAAATATTTGTATGTCATACGCCCAATATAGTGAAATCTCTTTGGATTATCGGGGCCCATCATTGATATAATATAGTTTGTAGAACATTGGCTATATTTTTTTTTTAATATATCAGCCTACATACTTTCCCATAAAAAATTGAAATTATTCACCTCACGACAATATACATTTTATACATATGCACCCTTTAAGGTATCGGGCCCACCGAGTATTACAATGCCATGGATATTAAGCTTTCACAATTCATTCAATCCTCGGTTCCGAAAATATAATGGCCCGTGAAACTTAATAACTTTGGAATCCAGAGGGTGGTAATATTATTTCACAATATTATTTTTGAAGCCACATCATCAAAGAGACAGGCCAACACCAACATATTTGTCCAGAACTATGCTTATGTGCGATGATAAATATTAATCTTCCACTTTTACTTCACGCACCGACATCACTCTAAGGCAAATAAGAATCCACAGGGGCGCTGGTTGACGCCTTAGATATATCCATATATCAGAAGAAAATATTTCTTAATTTTTTTGAATCAGATATAAATATTAGATACTAGTAAATGCCCTTATATTGCAAATTTCTCACTTCTTTTACTTATGAAATCTCATAGGCTGGCAGGAAAACTAGCTTTGATACCACTGTAATATCCCGGGTGGGATATTGTTTTCAAAGAACTCCAAAATATTTCCAGAATTTACACAATGATATAACTTGCATCATATACAAAAAAATACCAGATTTAACCAACAATATACTCCAATAAAACCCCTAGAAATTGTTATTGCATTATACAACAACAATGGAATTAAAAGAAAATCCAATCTCTAATATAATATGCAATAGTGAGATCATATAACATGAACCTGGAAGTGCAATGGTGAATCCTGATGTGAATCCACTTTGCTGATGAACTGGGGCTACATCCAATCCACCTTTAAGCCAAAGGGGTTTCCGTCCTCAAGGCTAGAAAGCTAAAAGCTTCCTAGTATCTCCAAGAGATAAAAACAATTCCCAAAACCAAGCTCCTCAAATGAGCTCCTCCTTTTAAGCACAACCTGTTGACTCTTCACCTTCCCATTTCTGTCTTTCATCTTGTAGCCCTTTTGTCTCTTATTAACTCCTTATAATATTTAATTGACTTTTATATTGACTTTTATAATCTCCCTGTTTAAGTCCCCTTAAGTCATTTAATTTATTATAAGGTTGGCTAATGAAATCTCTAATTTCCCAAAAAAAGGGGATAGTACATGTTTGAGCTGGATGATAATAAGCCTTACTGAAGGAAGACATAGGCAGTTATCTTGAAAATAAATTCAGCTTCATGCATTGAGTGGAGAGTAAATTATCACGTGTGTGGCTGAATAGGAGTTCTGTGTTTTTTTAATATATCTTCAGCTGTTTTTTTCAAAAGGAGATTGGTGCGATAATTTTTGTCAGGTGTTTGTGAAGAAAAGGTGAAGTCATGTGTTGTTGGGAGGGAGAGAACATAGGTCATGGAAGATAGGACTCTTAGGCTCAGCCTTAGGGTCCTTTGCTCGTCTCCTCGCGCTCTAGCCTCCTCCTGTACCATCGCTACTGCCTCTGCCTCTCGATTCACTTGATCAACCCATTCCAAGTCTTCATCACTGAAGACAAGATCATCAATCTCAGTGTTCCACTTTGCCTGTGGATCAACCTCCTCTAATTTGATAGATGTGTCAGTGCCCAAGATTTGTATGTGACGAAGGCGAAGGTTGTAATGAACAAAAACTCAAGATCATTCAACCTTTTCACTACCAACTTGTTGCACTTCTTCGAGTGTATATGCTCGAACAAACTCTAATTGCGTTCGCATCTTGAAGCACTACATGGTTGGCTCAAGATACGAACTGCAATCCTTTGTAGATTTGGCACCGTTGTACCAAACATCCCCCACCATGCATCTGAAACAAGAAAATTTAAAAATCAATTTTATAACTTTGACTTTATCAATGTAAAATGGTAATAGAATTAGAAATTAGAATATAGAATCATAGTTTTTTACCTGGCATCCATATTGTCCGATTTTTCGTGCATAAGTCTCATGAGAATAAGTCTCCTTGTGCATTCTTATACATTTTTATCTCACGGACTACATTTGGTCCAATTGTTTCACTAGGTGACATTCTCTCTACAACATCATAGAGCCCACTCCACACCTCATCATTGACCTTGAAACCTGAGTTGAATTGGAATGCCGGATTAAGGTAGTGGGCAGCTGCATGTATAGACTTGTGAAGTTGATTGTGCTATCGTCGATCAATGACATCCCACATGGGACCATATTTATCCCAATTCCCTTTATAAAAAGATCTAATGGCCTTTTTCACCCTCTCCATGCCCTCATAAATGTAGTATCCCATTGTGGGTTTCTCTCCATCAACAATTCATAGGAGAACAACAAGAGGCTCTATGAACTGCAATCATTGTGAAAGTGTAAACATTATGCTTTAAGTTTGCTTTTAAAAATGAAAAATGAGCATAAATAAGTGTGAACAAAAATGATGAAATGAGGACAAAAAGCAAAATTACTTGCACAATCTCCTTGATCGGTTGCCAAAAGCCACCCTTATCAAAAACCCAATCAGTCGTCTCTTTCCTTGCATTGGTCTTCGCATATGATGATACGCTCCACTCCTCACTTACAAACATGCGTTTCAAAGCGGCCTTGGACTGAAGCAAGGATTGCAACATGATAAAATTTGTTGCAAATCAGGTGACCCCTGAATGAGCCAACTTTTTTTATTTGTGAACTTTCTCATAAGGTGGAGGACCAAGGTATGATTATATATGAATTTACAAATACTCCTTCCATGCTCTACACAATTTTTTATCCAGGGAAGTTTACCAAGATCCTCCAACATGAGGTCAATGCAATGAGCAGCACAAGCGGGCCAAAACAAGTGGCGGCGCCTCTCCATAAGAAGTTTACCTGCAACAACATAATTTGGTGCATTATCCCTGACTATCTGTACCACATTCTCATCACCCATCTCCTTGAACACTTCCTCCATTATCTCACAAAGATAGTCAACATTTTTTGTTTTCCTTGAAGCCTCAATTGATTTCAAAAACATTGTGGCACTTGAGAAAAAAAAAGCAATTTAGTACAATCATAATTTAAATTCTTAATCACTGAATCAATGCTTTACTACTAGTAAGTACTAAGTACAAGTTCTGTTGTCTACAATTACTTGATGAGGAGATAAGAAAATTCAGCAGTGTTCTATTTCTTCTGTCGGTCCAACCATCAGTCATGATGGTGGAACCCTTCCTCCTCCTTACCTCACGCTGCTCGCCAATTACAACTTTTACATCAGCCACCTTTCGGGTCAAAATAGGACCTTTTAGCTACTCATCATTGGGGGCTTTGAACCCCGAACCACAAACAATAACATCTATCGCAATTTGCCAATAAGGAGATCTAAAAAAAAAAAAAACAGAATAAGTATATTATTAATTTTTACTTTCAACTTTAAAAATTGATATAATCAATGTGGCATATAAAATAATAACAAGTACCTTGCTGCATTAAATGGAAGGTAGTTGTAAAAAAAATCTCCAAGTGCCATTTTCACAGCCTCATGCTTCTCCTCATTCCATCCCATGCTCTCAAGCGATGGTTGGGCACCCAGAGTCGTGCGTGGAACAAAAATGGAATCTAGTGTGGATTTCTTTTTACGAATCCGATCCCCAATCGTCACACTCACAGTACCACTACTAGATGGAGCTAATGGAGAACGAAGAGGTCTCCCCACCTAAGCTTGCCATTTCTTCTTGTTGCTTCTTGATTAATTATATTTTTCTCTTCAAATCCCTCTATATGAGCTTGCATTTCATGTCTAACATCTTCAGGTGCTTGTTTGCATGGTTTAGGATCATGCCCTGGTATATGTGAAAGGTGATATTTCATCCGGTTATACCTCCCCCACTATATTTAACACCACAATGCCAACATATAACTACTTTTTTTGGGCCGGGGATGGCATGTTTCCAAGCCTTATCCCTTGCTACGAAAACCGGGTCTAGATTTGGGTAAAATTTAGTGTATTCATATAAAATAAGGAAGCCATTCTTTATTAAATATATGCATACATATATATAATTATTATATTATTAATTTTGTTAATAATAATCTTGACATATGGAAAGACTTGTGCTTATAGTGTGATTATTCCGACTGATGCTACAAATCATCAACACTCCCTCTTAGCGAGGGAGGATAATTACATAATGATGAATTATGTCCACACAAGGTGTGCAAAGATATTACTTCAATTTAAAGATGTTGAGACCCATTCTCAATAATTACAACCATACCAAGCTTACCTCTGAAGTATTCTACCTTTGTTTTGGCAAGAGCCTTGGTAAGGATGTCTGTTGTCTGATCATTTGTACTAAAATACCTCAACTGAACTACATTTTTCTCCACCATGTCTCTAATGTAGTGATAAGGTATCTCAATGTGTTTAGATCAGTTATGAAATACTGGGCTCAAGGAGAGTTTTATGCAACTCTGGTTGCCACAGTGAATGATGGTAGGTTCTAGTGGTTTCCTGAATAATCCAACTAGAAGCTTCCTCAACCATACTGCTTCTCGTGCACCCATAGATGCTGCAATATACTCTACGTTTGTGGAGCTCTGAGCAATTGAAAATTGTTTTCTGCTGAACTAGGATAGCATAGCTGATCCTAAACTGAAGCAACATCTTGAGGTGCTTTTATGATCTACAATATTTCCAGCCCAATCTGAATCAGTGTACCCATGCAAGTTAAGATCTACATATCTTAACCCATATCTGATTGTGCCACGGAGATACCTTAAGATGTGTTTAGCTGCTACTAAGTGTAATTGCTTTAGTTCACACATGAACTGACTAAGTGCGTTCACTGCATAACAGATATCTGGTCTGGTGTTCACCAAGAACATCAGATATCCAATTATTTGTGTATAGAGAGTAGGATCTGCAGGTTCTTAGTGAGTAGTTGCTTCTTTTAAGTTGTGTAGATTTGTTTCCATTGGAGTAGACATCGGTTTGCAATCCATCATCCTGAATTTTTTCAGGATGTCAATAGTATACTTCCCTTGATTTAGGATAATGTCATTTGCATGCTGCCATACTTCTAAACCTAAGAAGTGAAGAATTCCTAAATCCTTCATGTCAAATTCAAATGCTAGATCTTGTTTGCACTTAGTGATGAGATGATCTTCTCCTGTGAATAACAAATCATCAACATAAAGAATTAGAATCAACATTTCTCCATCTATTACCTTGAAGTAGAGATTTGGGTCTGCGTCATTTTTGGAGAAACCAAGTTTTGACAGATAATGATTTATTCTTTCATTCCACGCTCGAGGAGCTTTTTTGAGACCATATAGTGCTTTCTTCAATTTGCAAACATGGGACTGTTTCTTGTGCACTACAAATCCTTCAAGTTCTTCTAGGTATTCTTCTTCAATCGCACCATTTAGGAAGGCAGTCTTTACATCCATCCTTTAGCTACAACAATAGCAATTACAGCTCTGTGAAATGACCCTAACCGGTCATTTACTGATTTTTCCCCATTAATCTCATGCAGATTTAAAACAGACAATAACATGCAAATAATCGTCGAACCTAGAACAATAACCAGCAGATATATATATTTAAATAACCAGCAAGTACATTCTCATGAAAACTTCAGAAATATG
>MU223065.1:95160-114249 GCA_018584345.1 Thuja plicata | reverse complement strand
GGGGGCTGCATATCTTCCAACTTCTTCAATCATCTTCCTAGCCTATAGAGGTTTTTTCTTATTTACTCTAGATTCATCATAGGTATCCATAGGTTCAATGAAATTATTGTCTTCTATGATTCCTTGAGTCTCCCTCTGAATCTCAGGAGAGGGATCCTTTTGAGGATCTTCATCATTTATTTCATTTTCATCCTTAGATCTTCTAAATGCAATATCTTCTTCAAATTTCACATCTCTACTTAGTTCAATGTGTCTTTGTCTTGGAATGTAAACTCTGTAGGCTTTAGAAGTTTCACTATACCCAACAAGAATTCCCTTCTTCCCTGAAGGTTCTAATTTAGATCTTTTTTCTTTAGGAATGTGAATGTAAACTGGACAACCAAATATTCTTAGGTGATTTATATTAGGTTTAGTTCCAGTGAATGCTTCTTGAGGGGTTTTGTTTTCTAGATGAGAGTGTGGGCACCTATTCTGGATGTATACGACAGTACTAGAAGCTCCAACCCAAAGATAAGTTTCTAGGTTTTGATCATGCATCATGGCTTTTGCAACTTCAACAATAGTTCTGTTCTTTCGTTCTGCAACTCCGTTTTGTTGAGGGTTGTAGGGAACAATGAACTCCCTCTTGATCCCAACATTTTTACAAAAGTTTTGAAAGATTTCTGAAGTGTATTCCCTCCCATTGTCTGTTCTTAGTGTTTTAATACTCTTCCTAGATATGTTTTCTATTACAGTTTTAAATTCTTTAAACCTCAAAAGAATTTCTTCAGACTCTTTATGTTTTAGAAAGTATATCCAAGTCTTCCTAGAGTAGCCATCTACAAAGATAATGTAATACAAAAATCCTCCAATGGAGGGAACAAACATAGGTCCACATAAATCAGAATGAACAAGTTCTAGTCCATTTTTAGATTTACTTTCACTATTGTGAAAAGTACTTTTGGTATTCTTCCCTAATGCACAACCTTTGTAGGTCCCTACATGTTCAGGTTTGAGCTTAGGTAGTCCTGTAACCATCTTCTCTAAAGAGGGTAAGCCATGAAAATGAAAATGTCCTAGTCTCCTGTGCCAAATTTCACTTGCATTGGTTGACTCATGAATTAAGGCTCGAGATGGAGAAGTACATAGCTTGTAGAGGCATCCATGCCTTATTCCAATAGTATGAGCATTCTTGATGTTTGAGTTCTTGGGCCAAGCTAGTACTTTCCCTTCCATGAAAGTAATTATGTACCCTTTGTCTTCGAGTGCTGAAATAGAGACTAGATTTCTTTTGATCCCGGGTACAAATAATACACCTGTGAGTTGGAGTGAGATACCTGTTTCGAGGTTGATGGTACAAGTTCCAATTCCTTTACTGGATAATTTGTATCGTCTCCAATGGTCACTTCTTCATCAGAACTTTCATCTATGGAATTTAGATGTTCTCTGAAGCTTGTTATGTGTCGGGAAGCCCCATTGTCTATCACCCAGGTGTTTAAGTTGTTTGAAACTTGACTACATAGGGCAGAGTAAAATTCAAGTTTATCTGAATCCATATCCATGCTTGTTTTACTAACTTCAGTGAAGGAGGCTTGAGGTTTAGGTCTTTCAGGACACTTCACTGCAAGATGACCATATTTATCACATCTATAGCATTGCACTTTAGATAGGTGCCTCCTATTCTTGAATGATTGTTTCCTTCGTGTGTCCATGTCCCTTTTCCTTTTGAAGTTAGTCTTCTTCCCACTTTTGTGAGGTTGTGAAGTTAGAATTTGAATGTCTTCTTTTGTGGAATTCATACTAATCCCTCTAGTCATTAATCTAGACTCTTCTTGAATGCAATCCATTTTCAATCGGTCAAATTTAGGGAGTTTGGAGCGAGCGCTTACTCCTTGAATAAATGATTCCCATGAGACAGGTAGTCCATTTAGGGCTATCATTGTTAGTTCCTTACTATCAAACGTATGACCGATTGTGGAGAGTTGATTTCTGAAATCCGTTATCCTCATAAAGTATGAGGTGATAGTCTCTGCATGATTCATCTTCATGCGGTGAAGTTGATTTTTAAGAGTAAGAACCCTACTAGTATTGTTGATCTCGAACATGTCTTCTAGGGCTTGGAACATAGCATATGCTGAGTCTAATTTGATGATAATAGGTACTATGCAATCTTTCACCTTGTCTACCAATAATTTCATTGCATTGGTGTGGTTCTTTTCCCATTGAATCTTTTCATCTTTCCCACTAGGTTCAGGGTCTGCATTTTCCACCATAGTGTTTAACTCATGTTCTTTTAACGTAAGCATCATTTGAAATTTCCATCCAACAAAATTTGAGGCGCGCTCAAGTCTGTCTTCAAGTCTAACTCCATTCTCCATTTTGTGAAATATAATATTTTCCAAAAATATGGTAGTTAGATTGCTTTATTGAAAATCTGATCCGATCTTTTCTTATACCTGCTCGGATACCATGTTAAATTTTATCAGATTTATATGTGATAGGATAAGTTCAAAATTTTATCTCACAACTCTAATTATTAACTTATTGGTGATAACTTTATATCACAATTAATTTCAGTGAATTAATTGTCTTCTATATATATAAAAATATTGAACAACATAAATATATATTGAGGTGAAATAATATTTAGTATTAATTATTAATATGTTGCAATGATCGAATGCCTTTTTCACTTATTAATTTCTGCGTAATAGTCATCGACCAGCTTTGCATATTATATATGAAAGTGTGGGGGCATGTCCACGAAGGGACATGACTCCACTCAAGGTTGTCGGCCCACATTAAAATCTGCAGATTGACTTTCTAGTCAATCTCCCTTTTCTGTGACTTATTAAACAATACACATAACCACTATTCACATATATGATAATATCTATTAACATAATTAATATATTTTTCTTAATTACATATATATATATATATATTTATATAAAATAAGGAAGCCATTCTTTATTAAATAAATGCGCGCACACACACACACACACACATATATATAATTATTATATTATTAATTTTGACACACACACACATATATATATATATAATTGTTATATTATTAATTTTGTTAATAATAATCTTGACATATGGAAGACTTGTGCTTATAATATGATTATTCCGACTGATGCTACAAACCATCAACAACAATAATGCCTTAATTTCTCCTAGTTTCAGTGTTCATTTTTAAGTAGGCCTTAGCATATTCATCAAAGTCATTAAGGGGTGGATTGGTTTCTGTTTTTTCTTCTCTTGTTGGCCCTTGCATAGGTAAGAATAAGGGTCTTGTTAACCTAGGTGTTGACCCTAGTGGTGATATCCTGTTATTCTCCAGGTAATTAGAATTGACATCTCTTTCATCACTTTGGTTGGTTCTAAGAGTATTGATTGTGTTATTCATGTGTTGTAGGGTTTTGAGAAGTACTTGAGTTGTCCTCTTGTTTTGTTCCATGAAGGTCTTCAACTCATTTCCTTGTTGTTAACCCATTTTATATCCTTGAGTAGGTTTGTACTTGCTGCAAGTTTCATTCTTTCTCTTTCCAATGACATTTGACTTCATTGGCTTAATTGCATAAATTCATATTTTGATCCTCAAGCTGGCAAGATCAAGATTTTGATAGCAATTGTAATGTACCTTATTGGGATCTTCCCGATTTCTGCCCAATAATAGTAATTCCAATTTAAATCTAAGGCAGTAATTCATTTACAAACATAATGCTATAAATATTATTAAATAATTTGAGATAGTCTTGGTTTAGGTGCTACAATAATGTTAATATCATTAAGAAGTAAATGATAACATCTAAATTTACAAGGAATAACATTAAATATCAAGATTTCATGATAACATATAAATACATATAAACACCATTCATATTTAAACCAAAATACATCAATAGCATTATTATTTATTCCAAGGTATATTCTTATAGTAACTGTATGAGGAATTCATTGGAAATATTTGCAAACCGCAATCTCAAGGATGGTTGTCCTTGTATTGCAAGAGCATGGGCAGATTCCTATCCATCCATCTCGGGTTGGCATACTTGAGAAAACCCTCAAGCTTAGGAGCACTCGTATGCCTTCTAGCCTAGGAGCACTCATTTGCCTCCTGATCCACAAACATGATAGGATATCAAGTCCACTCCATCTGTCACTCCACCTTGGAGGCGCACCATCTTCCTCAATTAAGCCTAGGAGCAGTCATTCACATCCCAACCCATGAGCATGGAATCATCTCCGATCCATTCATCTTGGGGTGGCGTGCTTGATAAGATGCATGAGGATTGCCTTCCTTAACAAGTCCAGGAGCACTCATATGCCTTCTAGCCCACGAGCTTGAATCTGAGGGTGGCATGCTTGATGAAGGAAAAGTTAGTACCTCACCTGTCATGAACATGAAACATTGGCTGTCCTTCCTATTTGCAAGCCATTTCTAATATATTCAAAACTGACTGCTAATAGAAATTACCTATATGAGTTTTCTATAAAATACTCATGAAAGGAAATGCAATAAAATTAATTACAATGAACAATCACTTAATTTCTGCAAGGTATAGCTATGCATCTATCTATTTGTACTCTATTAATTTTCTTAAACTTATCTCATTATATTATTATTGCTGAAGACAGTATTCATTTCTGCCTTTTATGACTTGACTTCCTTTTTATTTTCCAATTTCCACTTCATGCCTTCTCTGATTGAAATGACTCCCATTTTATATCCGTGTTTTGTGGGAGTGAGACACACCCATTTATTAATTATTATCTCTCTTGCAAGGGACAGCTCCCTTCTTAACTCAAGCTCTGTCCTTTGGAATGTTAAAACACTGCCTATTAATATTAATTAAAGGAATCGTTGCCCAAATATTAGTATCAGTCAGTCTTTTTTCCAGCATGCCTATTAACCCTGGATCAGCTTTCTCAAGTCTATTTTGTTAATCAATTGCATTTAGTCCTTGGACAACCTTGAACATATTGCTACTACCTTTAATAATAATATTTTTCTTTAATGAGGTCATCCTTCATTTAATTTGCCATCACCCAATTTCAATATAAATAGAAGCTTTGATTTTAAAGGTTTTTTTATGTCTGTGATTTCATTTGTAAAGCAGTATTTTCAGCAGGGGCATGACACATGCCATAGTGGTAATGATGTTCATCAGTAACTAATTGGCAAAGGAAAAGATGTAGATTTTCTCAGTTAATCAAGAACCAAAAAATTGAGAATAATCCAAAAAACACAGAGACAGAAAATCTGCTTATTCAAAAACATTTATGTACAGCTTATTTGCATAGAGATAGAGTGAATCAAAAGAAACAAGAGTTAAAATAATGAATATTGGAATTTAATTTCCCACTAGTTTTCAGATTGTTGATCAAATTGCACATTGCATGGTACTGTGTACACTATTGCATAGCTCAACTTCAAAGGTTGGACCTGAAATTCAATTACAATCGACTTTGTACATAGGCAACCTACAATCTAACAAAAAGGAGCTAGTGATTCTTACTGTTCCAAAGTACATTATACTAGGCGCTATAGATCACGATCATGAAACATAATATATTGTTAACCTACACTTTGTACACATGCATCTATGGTTATGTTAATGATCTATTAACACCACACTAGTTATCCCTAAAAGTGACTTACATACAAATGTAACTTTCCCATACAACTATAAAGACAAGCATTCACTAATTGAAGTGGTTATCCAGTTCAATCAAAACCCATGCATTCATTCTCCTAACATCTGTTTCATATAGTTGTCTTCTTTTTGTTTTTGACAAGTCAGCCTTAGGAGACACACATACACATATATTCTCTTGAATATCATTTACAAATATTATTCTTAAATGAACATCTATTTGGGACCAATAGAAGCTCTCTCAAGCACTTATTAGAGATATACAAGCTTCTTACGAGTACACACACTAGAAATCACCTATGGAAGACCAAGAGTCACAAGTTAGAAATCCACTGTTTTGAAATCGTATACACATTACAATCTACTACAAAAGAGCAAGAATCACCATTTAGAATTACACATTAGATATCTTTGTGGAGATTTGAACTTGGGTCTCCATAGTGAAAACCTAATACTTCAATCAGTTAAGATCAATCTCTTGGACTACTTAGACATCTCTATTGTGGGTCTAATCTTTCTGATGAGAAGATGCTACTATCATTCTATTTAAAATACTGTAAAGAAGTTTTGTTGATTGAGCTTTGCACTTAAGAAGGTTCTCAAAGAGGGATGTTGTCTTAATCTGGTGTAATTTTACTTAATTTTACTCACTTGTTTTTTTCTGTAAGTAAATCTATATTGCTGGTTCATTGTATCTTTGATCATAAATGTTTAGTGGAATACAATTTTAGGGCAAAGAATTTGTCAATACTTCATATAGAAAAAATTAGTAATGCAAATTACTTATACAATTTGAGTTAGGGAATGGTTTTTGTCATTCATTAGACGACGGGGAGCTGGAATAAGCATGGTTGTTTTCTCATTAGGTATACAATTTTCTTAGCAGATATGTTTCATGTGGATTTGTTCTGCAGGTATATGACTGGGAAGTTATTACTGAAGTTGGATACTGTGAAATATATCATTGGACATCATACGGTAATCTTATATTGAACATTTTTCTTTTATTTGCGGTTTGTTATTTATTCTCAACCAAATGAGGGAAGTCTACAAACAGTAGTAGTAATTATGTATTGAATGTTATTTTACAGAGGGAACACTTTCCATTTCTAGAAGAGTACCAAAGTTCGCGGAATAGAACAACATTTTACTACACACTTGGCTGGCTGATTTTCATGGAAGATAGCCCAGTGAAATTTAAGGCATCTGTGGAACCATTGCAACAGGTAATCTATATCTTTAAAATTATTGATTGCGCAAACCACATACAATATGCGGGAGCTGTCTTTTCAGCATCAACTTGTATTTTCTTATGTTGTTTATATCTATTTTTAGTTCTATAAGGACAATTTCATTTATGTGTAGGAGTTACTGTCAAAAAGTTGTGGGATTTTTTTTTATATAATAAATGCAATAATTTGTGTCATTTGGTGATGACTAAGTGGCATCTATGATAACAACTACTATAAGGTGTTAGCATTTTAACTTGTATCTTTTAGTGTGAACACAAAATGGAACAGTTGTGTTAAGAATAGTTGGATACACCTCTGCCCCTCCCTAGGTTAGGTGCACGTATCCCATATTCGATACGGATATGGATACGATACACTACAGATACATGCCGGATACCATATCAATGTGTGCCCAAAACGCCTTGATTTTCCAACCATGTTGGATACTATGTGATTTGATTTTTAAAGAATCTAAAGTGCATTTTCCTATGTTCCCAAACTTAATTAAAAAAAACTTAAATCATGCAATTTTTTTAAAAATGGGATATACAAAACCTACACCAAATGAGGAAGATAAATGAAATGTTTCTCTAATTTAGTGTGTAATGCACCCAAATTGGAATGAACCTGTTTGTACACCAAAACAATGATTCCAACAATAATATGCTAAAGTGAACTCAATTAATCAATAATAATTTAAGAAATAATGATCAAATACATCAGTTATTGAATAAGAAGATTTTGGTAAGCGTTATGACTAGTTAGCTATCTTGTGACCAATCATAACTTAGTTCTAGTAAATTTCCCAACCCAACTAAGCCCAAAAGCGCACAATCATCCAATCATATCAACTCGCCTCTTATCCCACAAGCGGAAGGAACGTCCAACTATAAACATTTCCATCCCTTGGGGTAATCATTATTCCACAAGCGGTAGGAACATCCAACTATGACCAATTCCATTGCTTGGGGTAATCATTATTCCACAAGTGGTAGGAACATCCAACTATGACCAGTTCCATCACTTGGGGTAATCAACTCCCATCTCGGCCCACAAGAGGTAGGAACATGCAACTATAACCTCGTGGTGGTGTATTTTGTTTGGAGGAATCGGTAAACCACATCTCCCTAACTTCCTCCAACTTTTCATTTGATTGATTATGGGATGTGCATGTGTGTGTGTGTGTGTGGATATAACATAAGTATCAATCTTATTATAATCAATATTTATTAATGCATATAAGAAAATAGATTGTAATGAGTACCTAGAAATCAAAATCTACCAATGTGTATAGGTAGATTGATTGCATAAAATACTTTATCCCTAATTATTGATGCAATGCACAATAGCTGTATATCTTGATGAAATGCACAATAGCTGTATATCTAGATATGCTTCCTTTAGATCAGATTTGTCCTCTGATCGATCTTCCTTGATTGATGCCTTGAGGTATGGGTGAGTGATGATTGATAAGTCCCCTTTAATACTTGGAATGAATTCTCCCATATACTTTTTTGGTTGAAGGGTCACCACCTTTCATAAGAATTGTCTCAATTGAGTCACCACTTTTCGTTGTTGCATTTGAGAATAGTATATTATTCCCCCGAATTGATCTCACTTGGATCCTCCTAAGATGAAATCTTCTCTCTTTTATATCTTCCAATGTGAGGGAGAAGTCACCCCTCTTCATCATGTTTGACCTTTGCAAGAGTCGCGACCTTTCACAATTACTACCCTTCAAAAGAGTCGCAACCCTTTGAAAGAATCACAACCTCTCATAACTTTTGCCTTTTGGAGTGGCAAATGAAATGTTTCTCTATTTTAGTGATCCATTTTTCTAGTTCTACTAATGCAACACTACTTTTTTCTGGGCATTTTAATTTTTAGTTATTTAGAAAAAATAATTCGTTGTAATTTTATATTCATTATGTTTATTCAAGTGTTAGAGATTTTAAAAATGAAAAATTATTCTTTAAATATAAATTAAATTATTATTATTAATTCTTCATATATATATTTTCTTGATAAGCTAATCGCAGTGTTGGGGCTGCACCCTTTGCATTAATAAATAAATATATAAAAAATTAAACTGCCACCTCTTAACAAGCAGCTTCAAAAAATCACCCCACTTCTCTAGAGACAAAATAGAGAACAAATTCAAACTACTAGCTATTGTCTCTGCCATACTAACATAATCCCCTTTTGTTATACTAACATATTACAAATTTTAACCTTGTAGACCAAGACATATCATGTCATACTATTGACCCCTGACAATTACAGAGCCAAAATGGGGGAGCTAGATAGACACCATATAACATACCAAAAAAGCTTTCTAGCCCTTTTAGACTGTCACATTGGGCACCACTTGTAGTTACAATCTTTCTTCACAGCAGCCAGTCGACCCTTATACACACACTTTGGGCCACAATTGGCATGTTCCTGCAAACCCACAATAGCATCTAAGTCATTCTCCACAGAGCTAGATCGCCACCTTCTTCGACTATATCCACGGAAAACGCAGGTTCCTCCTCTTAAACAACCATTAAACCCTCTTCTTTGAGGTGTCTTTGCAGCCACCCACCATCCCCTTCTAGAAACAAACCCAACATCATTTACAGAAATAACACACTCCTATCAACCGCAAGCTTCAAACTAGGGAGAGTGGAGGGCTCCTACCCCTTCTGAGGATGTAATTATCTTTCGGCAATAGAGCCCCATGCTCTGGATCCACATTCTCCAACACAGCATCCAGTTCTCCAAGGAAATTGTTCTAAATCAACTTCTTGCACATTGTCCTCGCCATCGCCGTCAACTCACTAGCATTGAATAAAGTCGCTAGCAACATGGTTAAGATATCTATATTGACCCTATGCCAGTTCTCAACCACAAAAGCTCGTCCCCAAGCACCATCCTCATTGCATGGATGATTAGGTCATGGTTTTATTTAAAGACACGCTTTAACCTTTTGCTAGGTACTTTCCCCAAGAATGACTTTTGTCTTTGCTCACTCACCAAATGCAATAGTGTATCCATAGTTGTCACTATTTGCACACTATCAAATTTCAAGAGTTATGTCACCAATACACCGCCACTTAACCAGTGAATGAATGTAAATTGCTCTACCGTTCCCCTCACACGCATCTATCTCAAAAATTCCTGCTCTACCCCAATTGCCATCAATCACTAATGGAATAGTCCTTCGGCCTAGGAACTTTAAATTAGCATAATATTGCGACAAATTTCAAGCTTATGGAGTATTTAAATGCCTAGTATGCCATAGACGCGGCCACCGCAGACTCATCGTAGACCTCGTCCTTGTTTGCCTCCATTGGTACCATAAACTCCGCACAACCAAGAGATGAAGGGTGAACGACTTTGGGGTTGATGTGATGATAGGAGCAGTGGTAGTGAAAGTATATCCCGTGGGCCACCCTTGTCATGTCACACATTTTTTGTATGATCGACATATCCAAACAATCTATTTGACCTTTGCCAATTCAACACAACCAGTCAAAATAATCTATGAACCCACTTGTTGATCCAACATCATCCAAAAGATGACTTGACCTTGCAACACTATCATTCTGCCATCTTAGCCGTTGATCGACCGATTCATCACCTTCAAGATATAAATGTGATACTTTAAATTGCCCAAATTTAGCAATTAGGTCCCAAATTGGTTTGAGCTATTTTTGGAGTTTCTAGTTACAAGTGGATTTATGACAAATCACATTAACTATAATTAGTGAATCGCCTTCCAAATGTAATTTGCTTACTTGCAAATCAGAGCCATATTTTAACCCTAGATAAGCAGCCCGAAATTCGGTATCATTATTTGTCATAACGCCCAGGCATTCGCTTTTTTCACTCAACACCCTTGTTGAGTGGTCTCTAGCCACACAACATGCTGTCATAGTTAATTTTAGCCACACAACTTGCCATCATAGTTAATTTTAGTGCAACCTGTCTCGAGGGCCCTCTTCCGAACCACTCCCGCGTGGGGATTGGCAGGGAGATTAACCTTCTAAACCTTATTAACAAAGGTTTAATTCTTTTTTTGTTAAATAATTGATATTTACATTTAAATATTATTTTAATTTATATTCACTTATTTTAGTATAGTTTTTAAGTTTTTTATTAAGATTAAAAAATTAAAAGTTTGTGAATTTCTATTTTTTAAGTTAAGATTATTATTTTTAAATTTATATTAAATCTCACTCATTTTTAATTTAATTTAGATTTGACAAACATTGTTGTTAATTTAATTGTAATTTTGTTTTGTATACTTAATTTCATATTGTAAATTGTTAAATCAACTTATAATTATTTATGTAGCAATTGTGTGTCAATATTGCTTTTAAAGTAATGAAAATCTCCTCTAATAACTTAGAAAATTGTGTTAAATACGTGCATGTGTTTTTATATGAATGTTATACACGAGAGTGAAATAAGTTTCAGAGCGTATTAAATCTGCCACATAATAAGCCCAAAGTGACCACATGCCAGTAGAAGGTTCTCAACCCTGTGCATCCAGCTTGCTAATGCCACGTCCAGCCCTTACAAACAGTCAACAGCTGAAACCAACATTGTGCAGAAATATATTTACCCTGACCAGCAAAAAGGTATTACCACATCTGAACAAGAGATTAACGGTGGCCAGAATATGATCTCTTTCCTTTAAACTCAAAATAGATTTCCTTTCCCTCCAATATCCCTAAAATGTTTATTCACTGAGTATCATGGTGAATTGACCTTTAGGAAGACACCATTTATCATATTATATCTGCATGCAATAAATTGCTTCTATCTGTGCAATGGCCATACACTCAGAAAGAAGGAAGATTCACAGTGGAACAAGAGCAAATTGACTTCTACAGCAGCTCATTTTACTATGGCAGTAAATCCACTAAATTGCCTCTACAACTCTTCAATATCAAGGTGTTAAGAGAATACCATGCCAGCTAAAGCGTTCCTTCATAAATGGCGTCTCAATAAGTTGCTTGTAGTTTTTTCTCAATAACCAAACTGAAATTTCCTGAATACTTCAATAGGTGAGACCAATGTGAGAAATTTGATTGATCTCCCCAACAAACTGGCTACGAAAGATTAGTCACGCTACCAAATCCAGTTACCCTTAGGGTTTCCAGCTCCAAAGAAACTCTCCAAATTCCAAAAGGAAGAAAATAATCCAAGCATGTGAAAATGAGCCTCAAAATGTTATTATAAACCTAGAAACCACTAGAAATCTTTTCAAATTCCCATTCTTTTAGTAATTCATTTAAACCCAAGAATAAAGTCACTATAGTAATCTCCTTTAACAATGCACTTAAGTCACTTTATAGAACTTTATCAAATTAATTAAATAATATTACACATTATCTATTTTGTTAGATCCCTTGCTAATGGGGCTACGAAAGATAATCTTCCTCAAAATCCTTGTATTGGGATAAAATGGCAAGCTCTAGAGCATGGATGTGAGTTATTATGATTCTTCAAGGGTAAGTGAAAGGAAATACAAGAGCAAGAAAATGAAAAAGAAGTCCAATAAGTATCTTGATTGAAGTAATGTTACCAAAGTAGAGAGCAACTTGAGAGCAATCGCCCAAAGCTTT
This sequence comes from Thuja plicata, assembly GCA_018584345.1. Lineage (NCBI taxonomy): Eukaryota > Viridiplantae > Streptophyta > Pinopsida > Cupressales > Cupressaceae > Thuja > Thuja plicata. The sequence continues at coordinate 101,757 of MU223065.1, read as the reverse complement.
AAGAGAAGACACGAGCTTTTGAAAGGGGAAAAGCAAATAAAAGCCCCTTATTTATTATGAATGAAGGCAAAGCTTAAAGAAAAAAATAGAGAGAGAAGGAGAGCAAGATGCTCAATACAATGCTATCAAAAAGTGAAGAATGAGAGGAGAGTCATCTCTTAAATAGAGACGAGGAGAAGAGTTACAAAGTAACTCCCATATCTATCAATGCCACCATTCACAATATGTGTGTGCAACGTGGCACTGTCCTCAGAAGGAGGATAAACTAATATTCCTTAATAAAGGAAAATAAAAGAAATGACTTGTCCTCAGACAAATACAAGAGGACAAATTACATGTAAGGATTCCAAAGGAATATCACAAACTAAATACAAATAAAGAAACCTAAGCCAAGTAAAGCTTAAATATTCTAACAGTAACGCTGGACCCTAGTAGAGTTGGATGTATTGCAAGGGATCATGAATACAATATTTTGGCGAAAAATCATAATTCCTAGGAGAAAACACAAATAACATTGCGGAATGTAGGGCTGCCCTCCTTGGCTTAGAACTTGTATTGGGACTGATTTCAAGACGACTTCATGTTGAGTGGGATTCATTGATTACTGTTAGTGCTATATGATGAACTTCTGCCCCCAACTAGAAATTGCGATGATAGTTAAAACCTATATGAGATCTCATTAATAAACTCGTAGAATTTAAACTAACAAGTTTGCAACGTCTACTAGGAAGGAAATGAGCTTGCAGGTGTGATTGCCAAACATGCGGCGGAACAAATCTTTTAGCCAATTCGGATTGGAATAGACACAAGCTTTATGATGGTTTGATGACATTGGAGGGCTTGCTGGCTTGTTGTGTCGATGGTTTAATTTATTATCTTCTCTAATGGTGCTGTGTGTTTGGATGATAATACCAAATTGATATTGGAAATGATAATTTGGCAGGGACAATTAGTTATCAGGATGTTATGTGAGGGATTGGGATGATGTGTTGTCCTTTTCTACTGCCGCCGCATCAAAACTCCAGCTATGTACATTGGCAAGTGCGTTTTTTATCGGGGGATAATAATATCCTAGTACTCCTGCAGAATTGTGAGGATTCAAAGTGCATGGAAGGACTCCAGTGCTATCATTCCTAGGTCGCCTTAGGAGAAACACGACCAACATTGATGACATGTTGTAGGTGGCTATTTAACATTCAGGTGGTTAGTGGGGACTCACGCATTGGACAATGCCTCGAGTTGGAGTATGCTCTTGCCATACGGATAAAAATCCCATTCGACTTATGTTGAAGAAACATCATATTTCGTTTATCAGTGAGGTCCTTGAGAAAAGGCTTTAATTCATCCTCACTTTTTCCAATTGTTTGGTTATCCATGTGGTGGAGACTAATTTGGTTGAGGAGTTCATCTGGGTGTATCACAGACACCATGTGGATTCGGATGTGGCTGCAATGTTTTTGCCATCCACTTAGAAATTGGGGAGTTGGAGGATGGGGCTAAGATAATGTGTGAAAAAGGTTTAAGGAACAATTTTTGGGTGAAATTGGCAATGTTTCGGGAAATGGCGGCAGGGGTAGGCAGATTCCTCTCCCGCAAGATTACTATGTTGTTTGTTGTCATGGGAGGGAGGTGAAGAAATTTACCTTATTCAACACATTGGAACAGGTGCTGTTTGAAGACGGATGCCCGCAATTGCTAGAAACATTGTGTTTCTAAAGAAGATTTTTGGGGTCATGCTCAATGAGGGTGAAGGTTGGATAAAGAATTATCTGTGAAGCGAAGGCCTTGACAATGACGAGGAGGAAGAGTCTGAGATGGGTGACATCATCAAAGAAAAACAATGTCGAATGCGATCAAGGATATTCTGCCTAGCAGTGTGGAAATGGATTATCATGTGGATTGTGGCCTTGAATGTCTGAGCAGAGCTAGAGCCTTGGCAAGGGAAGTCTAGTGGCCCCATGGCTAATTAGTCGCTCTGGGCTACTCCACAGAAAAGGACAATACAATCTAACAACAATAGCTGTGATTCAAATATTGTATATCCTTTTTTCAGATAATAACTATTTGCGACCATAGAATGTAAACAAAAACAGTTATTTACAGAAAAACTGGAAATCAGGACATGTAAGTGAATTCAGTGTTTTCCATGGTCTTGTTATCTTCCTGGGACAGGCAGACAATAAAATTAATCTTAAGGAGAAAAGAAAAGGAAACATTACTATCTTTAACCAATACCGCCTAGTTGCTGAATTTTGAGAAAAATAAGGTTTGCCGAGAAAAAGTACTACAGAGAAATTCGAATATGCGTACAAATTGGATGTTCTGATGCACTTTTCTGATATGGGTGGATTTTTCTGAAATGAAAATAGAAGAGGACAGCAAGAGTAATGGTTTGGATGCAAATTACTTTCGTGTACATCAAGCTTCAGTTTGCAGTAAAATGCATTCAGCATCAAAAAGCAAACATGGCCATTTGCAAGTTTACTCCAAAGTTTTGTACTTGATGTAAAACATTTCTACAGGTTGTCTTCTGCTGAGAGGATTCGTAGCACATACTCCTTTGTTAGCTCAGTTAAGTACAGCTGATTGGGTGCAAAAGAAGTTGAGGATTTGGTCTTTGTGCGCTTCAACATACATCTTCTATTATATAAGAAATTTGATGATAAATATGGGGTGTGCTGACTTAGATGCTATTGTTACACAGCTCGCTGAAATCTCTTTAGATGAGGTAACTTCTACATATGAGATGGCTAGTGGGAGTGGCATTGTAGCTGATTGTGGTTCAAATGAAATTAAACCAAATGTGACTTTTGATGGTCGCATTGAAGACTAGTATGAAGATTAGTGAATATTAAAATTGTAATTTTTCATTGTGCAGTGACATTACAAATCACTAAATTATGAAATTTGAATTTATGGGAACTTTATTTTGCAAGTTTTGAGGCATTTAAATATTTTGTTTATTGGCAACTATGAATATCACATTTTTTGTGATTTTAATCTACACAAAAAAAAAACTTGTACCTGTGTATGGGAGAAAAAATAGCATACCATTATAACCTGTACCCATCCTGGTCCCTATACAAGGGCCACTATCTTAGGTTAATATATTTTACCAGCCAAAGATTATTCATTTATGGAATTTGTATGTATAATCTATATCAGGTACAATTTGTTTTCTTTTGAATTCTTTTTAAGGTTAGCTGCTATTACAGGTATTTGTAAGTTTGGAGGCGACTCCAGATGCTGCATTTCGTACTGATGCAGTGAAATATGCTTTAATTGGTTTGATGCGGGATCTCAGAGGCATTGCCATGGCAACAAATAGGTAAGTATCAAGGAAGTTTACTAATTTGAGAATTATTTAACTGTATCTGTACTTTCACTGTAATGTATCTTGTATTATAATTTATTTTATTGCAGTCATAAATTATAATAAATAATTTCTTCATATATTTAGAACTTATAAATAATTTCTTCATGTATAACTGTATCTGTACTTTCACTGTAATGACTGGTTCATATATTTATCTTGTATTATAATTTATTTTATTGCAGTCGTAGAACATATGGCCTACTATTTGATTGGCTGTATCCATCTCATATGCCCCTTCTCTTGAAAGGCATTGCACATTGGACAGACACTCCGGAGGTGAGCCAAAACGAAGGCTAATTACATGTTTACCTTAAACTTCTGTTTTTTTTTTTAAATGTATAAACTAATCTCACAATTGGCTCACCATCTACCTAACAACAGACATTCCATTGTGTAGGTTACAACACCTCTTCTGAAATTTATGGCAGAGTTTGTTTTGAACAAAACTCAACGATTGACATTTGATTCTTCTTCTCCAAATGGTATTCTCCTATTTCGTGAAGTAAGCAAATTGATTGTGGCATATGGGACCAGAATTTTATCCCTTCCAATACCTGGTGATATATATTCTTTTAAGTACAAAGGAATTGCAATTTCCTTGACAATCCTAACAAGGGGTGAGTACAGCACAACTGATTGATGCCTCCTAATTCTTTCACACTTCATTGGTTTGATTGACATTAATTTTCCATATCAGACAAGAAAGACAGTTATCCATTACTCTGTTTGTGCATGTTTGTTCAAGTACAAGTCAGTTGGGTCTTCTTCATGACAGTGTGTATAGCTTAGTTCAACAGGTTATCCATTGTTGTTTATGTATTCCTGATCTGTACATATTTTTCAATGAGCTTATGTAATGTCCCTTTTTTGTAATTGCCTGAGTTTTGCCCAAAAATCAAAGTTCCAAGGAAGTAGGAGATGGAATATGGTTACATACCAACTTAGATCACCTATATTGTTATATTCCAACTGCTGTTCTACTTTAATCTAATCATTGTTTTCCAGTAATCCATGCACTGCCTGTTAACAATGTTTTCAGATTGTTCTTCCTGAAAAAATCTTGTTTCAAGACTTCGCAATTTTTCAAAGCCTTTGTTATCCCTTCATGGCAAGCATTTTACTTTTATCATCCCATAACAATTTGCAGAGGTATTACTAATACTGTTTTCTGGGTTAGCCTGTAAATGTTTGAAGGTATTGCATCTTCCTTCCATGCTGATTGGTATCTTTCTTTGATCTCCATTCCTAACCTCTACTAATTCAAGGTTGTTTGTATAAAATCAAATTGTGCATTTATTTGTTTTAATATCTGATTTCAGATCGCTTATCTCTGCTGTTACTGCCTTACTTCCTAAACCTGCTTTGGTGAGAATAAAATATTCCTTGATGCATGCCCAGAATGAACCCCACTGCCCTTTCACTGATTGGTTACTTCTCCTTAAACAGGTTGGCCAATAATTAATCTATTCATTTAATTAAAATTCCCAAATAGTGGGTGCCAAATGCGAATGGAGGCCGGCCCAACAATTAATCTTGTTTTACTTTGTTTGAGTTGCCTAGGTTAGGGAGGTCGGCCTTAGCTGTTAATACATTTTAACTGTAATTCATTGTTCATCCTTAATTGTCTGTACCTAAACCCTAGGCGGGGTATGACAGTCCTCCTTTCCCGAAATTGCTTGTCCTCAAGCAGTGATTGTCTTAACCTAATCCCTGCATCTCCTTGTGATATATTTAGCTTCTGTTGTGCAACTTTGATATTATCCCTTGTGCAGCGTTGATTTTATCCCAAGAAATATATCTCAATCTTCAATTCAATGTGAGTTATCTCAACCAATGATTGGAAATTTGCCAGGTTTGTAATCTTAGTTTTCTCTCATCAATTGTTATCGTAAGAAATGTTTGGTTGGTCTTATGGATGTCCCTTCGAGACAAGGCGGGGTTGAACTTCCCATATATTGAGAAGAGGATTAGAAGCATGGCACACATCCTACACGTATCATGTTCTACATCCACCAAAAGTAGAAATCTCATGATGATAGAAACACGTTTATAGTAATCTTAGATATTCATGGAGTAGACATGCCAAACATGGACCATGCACACTAATATATGTAAGCATAGTGGGCAGAAAGATTACGACAAACATCATGACTAGCTAATTAACCTATAACCAATCATTGCTTAGTTAAGTAGGAAACTTGAAAGGGTGCTAGTAAACTGCCCAACCCAACTAAGATCAATAGCGCGTCATATCCAAATCATGGCCTTTTGCCTTATATACCACAAGCGGTAGAAACATCCAATTTTGACCAATTCCATCCCTTGGGGTAATCAATTCATCACTTGGCGCACAAGAGGCGGGAACGTCCAACTAGGACTAGATCCATCTGTTATACCTGGGAATTTACATACATGAAATAATGGTACAAATGACAATGAGTACCAGATATAGGCGTAAAATATATCTTTATTAGCTCATGCATTCATTACAAAGAAGAAGACCAGAGATGGTCGACCAAGGATTACAATTTACCCCACGATACCATACCCCTTCCTTGGCAGTACATGACATATTTAAAGGACCCGACGATTGCCAAGGGGGACAAAACTGTCAACCAACCGACACAACAACTACCTGAGAGTGATAACAAGTTTAATACAAACAATTAATACATTGACGGATAACCAATATTATCAACATAATAAGAGACATTTTATACTGACTACATCATCCTCCCCAAAAGAAAAACTCGTTCTCAAAACGACAAGTATACATCAATTAATATTGAGGAAGACTAATGACGAGAGTGTAGATAATGACTTGTACTTGTAATGTCCCCTTTTTGGGGTACATTATATTGAGCCTTGTTGTTAGCCTATTTATCTTGATCCGAAGGGCTGACCCTGGCGTGACAGTGTTCCAGAGGATAGTTGGCCTTGGTGGTTTCAGTTCCAGGCCATTCGGTGCAGTTTCTGCGGGTTTCCAGGGAACTTACTATTTATAGTAAGTCAACAGGAGTCAAAATTCTTAACTTTTCAGTAGAGGACTTGGAGCGTCTCGTCGAGAGCTTTCCGGCGAGCTATCACACGACGACATCCGAGCTCGTTTGGGCTCCCATTTTAATGCCGGATGATTTCCTCACTTATTTATTATTTTACTTTATAACTCAACGGTCATTTATTTAAAGTGACTTAAAGTGAGTTTATAAAGAGACGAAATG
>MU223065.1:66668-88706 GCA_018584345.1 Thuja plicata | reverse complement strand
ACCCATCCTTAAACATCAAAACCATTTTAGCTCTTTTTATGTTTTGTGGTTGTTGGTTGCTGTCTTACATGGTAATGGAGAGTCAATGAATGTCTGGTTATCATTTCATACTTTCTTACCATTATCTATTGTTATAATCCATAGTTATAAGGAGTTGTAAAGAGTTGAATGTTTATCTGGATTAGATGTACCCGCGTTGGTTTTGTAGAGCCAGAAGTTCAGAGGGCAGTTCTGTCCCTATAGTTGGTCCAGTTACCTTGCAGAGCTTTCATACTTGGAGCTAACCACTCCTAACATTAATCTGAAGGTATATTGGTGGCTTTGAAAGCATAACAGTTTTAAACACCAACAAAATGACGACTCTACTTGGGAGTCAAATATAGTCATGTTTTTCAAAGAAATATTCCTCCTATTTTTAAGAGTGAGTCAAGTTTTCTTGTCTGTCATTGCATATTGTCTGAAAGTCCTAGCTCTTAAAGTAATACAAATACTATCTCACATGTGGTGAGTGGCGACTCCGAGTTCTCTGATTTGCACCAGTGTGCATGATTGAAGAAAAACTACAAAGGAAAGAGGTGGACTTGCAGTGATAGATGTTTTGGACTCCTGTGACTATGAGGATAGTCAAGAGGAATCAATATGAGACCTTATTAGGGGTGTGCTGTGAGCTTGCTGATTTAAAGAAGGTTAGAGTTGGGAAAGAGTTCTTAACTAATCCGAATCTTTTCCTCTAAAGAAGAGGTGGCGACTGTACCAAAGTTTTTGAACGTGATTTGGAGGTGACTTTAGATCAAAGTTTTGCAGCAACTTCATTGCATCCAGGTATTTTGTTTTTATTGGATAATCTTTTGTTCCATGAAAATCAGTTCCTAAAATTTTCCCTATTAAGTGATCAACACTAATCGAGAGGGAAGAGAGAGAAAAAGTTGCTAACTATCTTGCCAATCAAGATGTCACAACAGTATAAAAATAGGTTAATGGAGCCATAAATTTCAATGGCATCCTTGGTTTCCCAAATCTTTTTCCATCAGCAGTTAGAGACTACTTGCCTAAGTTCAATGGTATGGGTGAGAAATCGGCTGAGCAACATCTAAAGTGGTTTTTTCATTTGATGGATGACTATGACATCATACACGAGGATGTACTAATGAGACTTTTTGTTCAATCTCTAGTTAAAGATGCTAGGGATTGGTTTAAAAGATTTCCACATGATTCAGTAGATTCTATGGATGAACTAGTGGATTGTTTCAAGAGGTTGTATGGTGACAGATTTAAGGGATACTGCTATGACCAGATCTGGAGTACCTTTGCGAAATCCAGATATTGAAGAGGATTTTTGAGAGGACCAATGGTTGCAAGAACAAGTCATTTTGTCGCTACAAAAAAAAGATTAAAATAATGAAGGGAGAATCTTCTTTTTTTTTACAAGAGGTTTTCCGCTACAATGTGGGATTGTGGTAATCCTTTTTGTCCTCGGGAGTCATTTTGGGTTCGTGTATTTGTGGCCCTTTGTTTTCCTAGTTCAACTAATTGGTCAGCTTCCTTGAGGACAAAATATTTTGAATATACCAAGAGGTGGATAGAGGATATTGAGGATCCTAAATCTAAGGATATTGAACATGGGAGAGATCAAATCAGCCAAAGGAATTGCATATTGTTTTTAAAGAAAAAGGTAGGAAGGATAAAGGATGAATCAGCACTTTTGTTTTATGAAATTTTTTCTAATGCATATAGTGAGCTTCCAGTGGATATTTATCTTCCAGAGTTTACATACATTGAGTTATTTCTAGAACTTTGTGTGCCTAAATCAGTCAATTGGTCTGCATCTCGTAGAGAAGAGAAGGTTGAACATACAAGGAAATGGATACAATCAATTCAAGAATCTGAATCTAAAAATGTGCTTGATGATAACTCTAATTATGTTGATGATGCAGACTCTAATTGTACTGATGATGCTGATTCTGAAGCTGACAATGAAGTAAAGGAATATCAAGATGATGAATGTGAATCTACAATGGATAGTGTTCATGTTAAATCTGCAGATTTGTTTTCTTCTCAGCATGATAGTGCAGTTCATTTGTCTCAGTCTAAGGAAGATTTGTGCAGAGAACAAGAGGATAATTATGATGCAGATGTAAGTTGCTATGATGACTCCTTTGCAGTCAATGACACGAGCCATGAAGTTTCAATCCAAATTTCTAATGTTTAAGATCCTGAATTTGAGGTTACACATGAGGTTGTACCTAGTGATGATGATATTGAGAAAATGATAGAGATGAGTCTAGTATGGATGCTATGTCTTGTGATCACGAAAGTGATGCTCCTTCTCAATATGAGGCAGAAGATGTATGCAGTCATCCAAAAAATACTGATATGATAAATGAAGATGATGCTTGTGATTGCATATCAGAAGTGGGTGAGAATGATGATAATGGTTCACTTCATAGTGAACAAATTTATGAATTTTTGTCTTATGAATATCTAAGATATTCAGGGCGGGATAGCTGAGTCCTTATATCCCACACATATTGAGTTTGACAAAGAATGTGTATCGGATGGTCAAGATTTTGATATATGTATTTCTGATTCTCCTTGTACTTCTGTATCACTAGGCTACAACAGGATTGAGCATGATCTATGAGATGGTGAAAGCATTAGTGCACCTCAAAATTCAAAGGATGAAGAGGATGATCTTTCAGTTTCTCCGAATATGCAATTACATTATGAGTATGTTAATGTGTGCTCTCCCTCCAACATACAGGATATGGGTTTGTATAAGGTTGATAATGAACAAGTGAGTTCTTTAGGGAACTCTGATATGGATATGCAAACCAGTGATAAGAAAAGGATGATAACTCTATTGAAGAGCAGAATAGTGATCATGACATGGAGTTCTCATGTTTTGAAGATGCTAGTGCTGAGTCTTGTTCTTATCCAAGTTTTGATATGTCTCCTCTTACAGAAGGTAAAAATGATCCACAGGTGGTTCCTGATGTTTATGATGAGCTTGATCTTGAAGATTTCCAGAAGGTTGTCTCCTATCCTATGGAGAGTGGGCTAGATCATGTGCCAATTTATGAGTTTCCTCAATGTTTGCATGAAGTTCAGTATGATAGTGTTTCTTTTGATATGCAAACAATTGATGTGAGTGATTTTAATAATGTTGACTCCAACAATATCGCATAATTTGAGTGCTTTACTTTTCAGCTAGATGGTGATTTTCGAAGATGTGGCATGAGGTTTGAAGATGATAAATATTGCATTTATCCTCATTTTTTTTTACCTAATGAATGTAACATGCATATGCCACATAATTTACATTTTCACAGTCTGCCTCGTTTCCGTATAAGCTTAACTGATGGATATGGTGATAAATTTTGATGTGTTGAGCTATTGGTAAATAACAGTAGGTCTGATCAGACATATGAAAATGGTTTTGTCAGCTTGTTTTCAGTACAAGGAGCGGAGAATTTTGTTTTTGACAGAGGCAAGGTGGATCAGAAATTCTGCTGATGGCTTTGGGCCATCAAGCTTGGTTTGACTCCTTCAAACCATGGAAATAAGAAGCAGAGGTGAAGATCTTTGCTGGCAATGGGTTTGTACATATTCTTTCAGTTGTTTTTTGCTGCTTTAGGTTAGTTTTCCCTTTCCTGTAAGTGGTCTGCTTATCTAAGAGTTTTGGAATCTTGTTATGCCTGCAAGAGGCATACATCCCCAGTCGGAGCCATTGTTAGCCCTGTCGAAATTTCTCCATGGTTCCAAGGTATTACTTCTGGTTCTGCATTATTTTAGGTCTCTGGTCCTTAAACCCTTTATCATTATGCTGAAAAAACCCTAAACCCTAGGTCTTTTGGAACTTGTTATAACATTGAGTTACTTTTTCAAATCACTTAAATCCTTTAAGTCATGTGTTTAAGTCGTCGGGCGGCGCCATCACTTTATTTCCTAAAGTATTTTCCTAGCAGGGTTTTAATTTTTCCCGAGTCCTAAGTCCTAACATACTTTATTTCCTTTTTTATCTGTCGAGCTAGTCTGTTTGGATCCAACTACAGGCGTTAAGCCTTAATCGCGAAGATGATCTCTATTTACTCATCAAGCCATTGCGACCGTTTGCCATGTGTCCCGCCGAGATCGAAGCTAGTCAAACATTCATAGACTTGGTGCGGCGGTTATCTCATGGTCTCGTGATGATAGCAGTTAAGTCACCAGCATCTGGAGATCTGGCGACAAAGGAAGGACTTAACATTTTATGCTTGTCTCTGAATCTCGTAAGGTGGCGGTCAAATCTTGGAAAGTCTAGAGATTCATCGAGGAGCATAGATGCTAGTAAAGATCTGAGGGTTGTTGCTGGATCTTGTAATCTAAGCTAGGTTAAGTCATGCATTCAGCGATTCAGAGATAAGCTTTATCTTTGAATCTTGAGACCAGACCATGGTTAAGACTTTCATTCAGCGATCACGAGATAAAGCCTTGTCGCTGAATCTCAGAACAGACCTAGGGTTAAGTCAAGTCTTGTGAGATCAGGCGTTGACCGTTGATAGAGACCAAGATGTGCGGTTGGCGCTAAATCTCCAGATAAGTCACGCAAAGTGAAAAGTATTCAGCGATCAGGCGTTGACCGTTGATTAAGATCAAGTTGTGCGGTTGTCGCTTAATCTCAGAACAAACCAAGGGTCAAGACCAGCATCCAACGATTCAGAGATAACCTTTATCTCTGAATCTCGCAATGAAATCAGAGTTAAGACTTTTATTTGGCGACTCAAAGATACAAAGGATTGAGTTGCTCAGGTCAAAGACAGGTTAGAGACAAAGAATAGATGAGAGATTGATCTAACGGTCGGCGCTTTGCCTTAATGCCAGATATGCTCGACGATTAATGATCAAGGCATTGTGCTTGCATGCCACGTCGCACAAGTTAGATCTTGGTCAACGTTGAAAGAAGCAGTTAAAGGTAGTTTAGGTATATTTGGATCTAACAGACGGCGCGAAGCCTCAAAGACCAAGATGCACAACAGAGAATGTATGAGGCATTGCGATGTGATGCAACCTGTCCAGATCAGATTTTCAAAGCCCGGGTGACTTAAGGATGATCTACGACCCTTTTTTAAAGTTGAGAATAGTTTCAATCTACGCCGTTGATACCATATTCTGCGCCACCTATAGCCGTTGTATTAGATTTCCAAATTTTCAAATTTGTTTCTCAGGGTTTTCAAGCGGTGAACTGTGTTGTCTTATCACAGAGTATTTAGTTGAGGAATTTGATCTTCTAGGCTTGGTTTGAACAGCCGTTGGATGCTGTATGAAGGAAAATCTGGTGATTATAAATGCATTTATGCAGAGATTATCTCTTTAGGGTTTTTGATTGACTTGTTAATTAGTTTAAACCTTTGTTTTATCCTTCTCTATCTTCTTCATCAATGAAGTGTCTTTTCCAGAATCGTATAAGTGAAGGTCAGATATGATTCTTGAGTATCCTGAGCTTTTCGAGAAAGGATGGTTGGTGTTATGCAATTCTAAAGGGCTAGGTTTTCCTGGGGTAATTAATGCAAACCAAACATTCCATTTATTATTCCTTTGACAGAGCTTTGTTCTGTAGTTTCCCAGGTGGATGGCAACTAGATCAGATTTTTTCAACAGACTGAATCAAAGGAATGTTTCAACTTGATGACAGGGTAGTTGAATGAATTGAATGCATTTATTGTTGTAAACCCTAACCCTAAATGATGTGAAGCTTGTTGCAGTCCTTGGCCTATAAAAGGACTCCCAAGCTTATTTAGAAGAGCTGGAGAATTGGGAAAGTAGAGAGCATTAGGTTTCTTACTTGTTTCCAGTCAGGGATATGGCAGATATTTTTAGACTGTATTAAGACAGTAGAAAATTCTTATAATCTTTTGCATATTATTGTATTGTATATTTCCTTAGTCATATTGTTGCAGAAACTTTGATTCATCATACTTAATATAAGTTTTCTCAGATTCAAGTCTCTCCTTTATGTTATCTTCTGAATTTTGAGTTTTCTGACTTATTGCATGAGGTTTTCTTATGTATATGTTGTATTCCATAGGTCTAAGATCAAATTAAAATGCTTTGGATATAACATAAGCTCATTTGGTTTATCTACTTAAGGATACTATAAGCAGTGTGTGGTCTGGGATATTTATGTTTATGGTTATGAGTCTTTGACCAGTAGATTGGTTTCAGTTTCCAGTATTTGCATTGAGGTATTGCCCAATGGATAAGGCACTGATCAAGAACTAGTATATTCCATTGAGATATATGTCTAATTGGTTTGGCTATATTCTACCCATCCTTAAACATCAAAACCATTTTAGCTCTTTTTATGTTTTGTGGTTGTTGGTTGCTGTCTTACATGGTAATGGAGAGTCAATGAATGTCTGGTTATCATTTCATACTTTCTTACCATTATCTGTTGTTATGATCCAGAGTTATAAGTTGTAAAGAGTTGAATGTTTATCTGGATTAGGTGTACCTGCGTTGGTTTTGCAGAGCCAGAAGTTCAGAGGGCAGTCTTGTCCCTATAGTTGGTCCCAAGGTATATTGATGGCTTTCAAAGCATAATAGTTTTAAACACCAACAAACTGGTCTTGCCTTGTTACTTCCTCTTCTTCAACGTCACTATCTGTTATGAGGACTTGCTGTTGGAATGGTCGTCCGATCACTCCGCCATCACACCCCTACTTTTTCTGATCTCCAGGTTTTGACTGGCAACGACACCAAAATGTTATACCTGAGAATTTACATACATGAAATAATGATACAAATGGCAATGCATACCAAATATAGGTGTAAAATATATCTTTATTAGCTCATGCATTCCTTACAGAGAAGAAGACTAGAGATGGTCGGCCAAGGATTACAATTCACCCCACAATACCATACCCCTTCCTTGGTGGTACATGATATATTTAAAGGACCCGACGGTTGCCAAGAGTGACACAACTGTCAACCAACTGACACGACAACTATTTGAGAATGATAACAAATTTAATATAGACAATTAAAACATTGACGGATAACCAATATTATCAACATAACAAAAGGCATTTTATACTGACTACACCATCCCTTGAGGTAATCAATTCATTACTTGCCCACAAGAGGCAGGAACTCCCAACCAGGACTAGATCCATCCGTTGGGGTAATTAGTTCATCACTTGGCCCATAAGAGGAAGGAATGGCCCATAAGAGGAAGGAGTGGCCAACCAGTACTAGATCCTTCCCTTGGGGTAATCAATTCATTGCTTAGCCCACAAGAGGCATGAATCTCCAACCAGGACTAGATCTATCCCTTGGGGTAATCAATTCATCACTTGGACCACAAGAGACAGGATTCTCCAGCCAGGATCAAATCCGTCCCTTGTGGTAATCTAACTTGCTTCTTATTTCAGTTATAGGACTGTCACTTCTCATTACCCTTCCATGTAGGGTTAATTCTCAAAACCTTTGTCCCTCTTGTGTCCTCTTCTTGGTTTAGAAAGTCATGAATATTTCTTTTGGACTGTCATACCCTCATCCATGCAGCACAGGGTTGGCCTTTCTCTATCATGTTCTATGGACTGTCATCTTATCTTTCAGCTCTACTTTGATATAAGTCTGAAACTATGTTCTTGAAGTTTTCCATATAGACCAAATCCTTGGATTGTTCCAAGGGTTTTAGATTGTCTTAGTGATCTTTATTCACTATAATAATTGATGTCTCCTCTAAAGAAATAAAGGGATAAATGATTGATCTCCTTCCTCAATCAGTTTTGATACTCCTTATCAATTTGCTCAAACAAATCGCTTCTCAAATATGCTTATAGCCTACTCCAAGGTCTGTACATGTTTGCCCTTAAGATCTGCAATAAAACACCTTCAAGATTTGCTCAATGTTCTTCAAAAATTTCTGCTCAAGAGGGTCTGATAAAATCTGCTCACAAGTTTGGAAAATGTATGCCAATAAATCTGGAAAATGTCTGCAATAAATTGCTTCATAATCTGCTTACAAACTTCAATGTTTAATGCTCATTAGGTCTGCTAAATGTGCTTAGAAAGTCTGAAATAATTTGCGTAAACCTTCAAAAATCTGGTTGCGAACTCTGCTCAGATCTGCTTTATAATCGGAGTGATAATCAGTTGAATGTATGATAATATGATCTCAAATAATTTTTTATTTATACCCTCGAAATACTACTTGTAATGTCCCTTAGGCTGACAGGAAGGTTGCTCTGATACCACTGTAATGTCCCTTTTTTGTAATTGCCCTAGTTTTGCCCAAAAATCAAATTTCCAAGGAAGTAGGAGATGGAATAGGGTTACCTACCAACTTTGATCATCTTTATAGTTATATTCCAACCGCTGTTGTACTTTAATCTAATTGGTGTTTTCCATTAATCCATGCACTGCCTGTTAACAATGTTTTCAGATTGTTCTTTCTGAAAAAAATCGTCTTGTTTCAAGACTTAACAATTTTTCCAAGGCTCTGATATCCCTTCATTGCAGGCATTACATACTGTTTACTATTATTATCCCATACCAATTCGGAGAGGTATTATGAATACTGTTTGCTGGGTTACCCGGTCAAGTTTGAATGAATTGTATCTTCCTTCCATGCTTATTAATATCTTTCTTTCATCTCCATTTATAACCTTTACTAATTCAAGGTTGTTTATATAAAATCAAATTGTGCACTTATTTGTTTTAATATCTGATTTCAGATTGCTTATCTCTGTCGTTACTGCCTTACTTCCTAAACTTGCTTTGGTGAGAATAAAATACTCCTTGATGCATGACCAAAATGAACCCCACTGACCTCTTATAGATCCCAAGGGCCAATACACACACCCTTTCACTGATTGGTTGCATCTCCTTAAACAGGTCGGCCAATAATTAATCCATTAATTAAACTTAAATTCCTAAATAGTGGGCGCCAATGCCAAGGGAGGTCTGCCCAACAATTAATCTTGTTTTACTTTGTTTGAGTTGCCTAGGTTAGTGATGTCGTCTTTAGCTATTGATGCCTTTTAAGTTTTTAACTATTTTCTAATGATCATCTTGTACTGTATGTACCTAAACCCTAGGTGGGACATGACAGCTTAGAACCAAATTTGTATTTTGGTTTGACAATATTTTGTGTATGGTCTTTCTTTAAAGTAAGTGAAAAAGATCAAAAGATCCTGTATGAAAGGAATCCTGTTTTTTGTTTCTTTTTATTTGTCCAGTCAAAGTTTAAGATATCATGTGCTAGCTGAGCGAGTTGTTATTTTATCTATTTTTTCAGAAATCAGAGATACGTGAGCAGATCTAATTATATTGCAATATGATTCTAATTTAGTATTTTGTCATCTGATACAGCATTGGCTGGGAACTATGTGAACTTTGGTGTATTTGAATTATATGGAGATAGAGCACTGGCAGATGCTTTGGATATTGCTCTTAAGATGACATTATCGATTCCATTGTCTGATATAATGGCTTTTCGAAAGGTAAAATAAGTTCCCATCTAAATACCTATATCATTTAAGGAAAGCTGAGAAACAACCAAGCAAAGGATGCAGACTTTATTTTATAATTTCTTGAAAGACCACATCATCAGTTTTAACTTTTAGAAGAGGTGTCCTTTGTGTGTTGCTCATTCTGTCAGTGATATGAATAATGCAATATAATTCAATGTTCTCTACTTTTTGACATCTTTCTCTGGATGTTCTTTTGTTATTTTCAGCTCACGCGCTCGTATTTCGCTCTATTGGAAGTTTTGTGCAATAGTCACATAAATGTCATTGTCAATCTGGATACAAGTACCTTTGCTCACATTGTTGGCTCTTTAGAATCTGGTCTTAAAAGCCTGGATGTTAACATCTCTACTCAGGTATAGCCAAACATTTCTTACTATTCCTGTATTGTTTCTTAATGTTCCTCTGTTTTTTTAACAGAAATAAACCAAACAAAAACTGGAATTTTTTCTTTTCATGTTATATGCAACTGCCAGGTTTTTTGCAGGGGTTTTTACTGTCTGTTGTTTATTTCATACATTATATTCAAGTTGCAATATCTTCACGATACTGTTCAGTCCCCATACATTGAATGGATTCCTTTGGACTGATATGTTTTGTTTATGTTTTTATTGGATGCCAGAGTGCTTCAGCTGTAGACAATTTAGCAGCTTTCTATTTCAACAATATCACAGTGGGAGAGACACCAGCATTGCCTGCTGCTGTCAATTTAGCTCGACATATTGCAGAATGTCCCAATTTGTTTCCCGAGGTATGTTCTAAAATCTATTCACATTTGGATAAGCACAATGTTTTAGTGATAGGTCTCTGGGAGGCACGGATGACTTTACTCTCAAGTTTAATTTACGTTTGGTCAAAATTCTGTAGGAAATTGTGATGTCCCCGTTTTGAAATAGGATTTAAAAATAAATAATAATTAAACATCAGGATTTTATTAAATAAAGAATAATAATGAAAGATAATTTCATAAATAATATAATATAATTATATTATAAATAATTAACAATATTTTAATACATAAATATAAAATAAATAATAATTTGAGATATCTTAATAAATAAATGATAGTATTAAATAAATAAATAAAATCAAATAAAGGATATAATTGATATAATATAATATAATATGATATCCTAATGAATATATATAATGATATTATAATACAACTTATATAATAATGAAATATAATATAAATAAATAAAATAATAACAATATATTATAAACTATTATTAATATAACATAATATTAGGCCACCACACTGACGCAATTCCAAGGTTGGGATGCTGCCAACCTTTCAAACCCTCCCCAATGGTGTTAATAGGCTGAAAACACTCCAAATACAACACTTTGGGCTTTGGCCATGCTTTCCAATGGTCCCAAACACTAAACCCTCACTACATGCACAATAGGAGGCTTTTACAAGAGGGTTTCCTAGAAAGCCTACCTCCACACCTTCTAACACCTCAAACACCTCAAATGGGGTCTGCACATACTTCCCAAGCCTTCACAAGGTCTGCCACACGAAGCTTCTTCAATGTACCACCCTCAACCAAGTATTTTTTTGCAAGAGAAGTACCACAGTCAGCATACGGCATCATTACAACCCCTACAAATGACTCCATCTACCCTTGCAAGTTATTGCAACATAAAATATACAATATAATATGCCATTGCACCTAGTTACAGCGCCATACAGTGGGTGGAATGGCCAATACAAAAATTTGTTCTTACAAGGCCTGTTGCTGCCCGTGTACAGGCAGTTTACACAAAAATGCTTATAAAACACACAGAACTCAATGAAAATCCACAAGACCTGTGCCAAATGAAAGGTAGTTCACTCCTCTTTTAGATGCACTTGGTCTCAGATCATCATTCAACCGTACAGAAAAGTTACACACGTTTTAGGAGCAACTTTTACAGTAAATTCTGGAAAAAAAACCTGTTTGTTTATTGATCAAACTTGCTTGCAAACTTCGTTACACCTTACACCACGTATGCCAACCTCGGGTAGATGGAAAATGATGCATTTTTAAAATATTTCCAGGCTCTCCAACGGCCATAACAGCAATTTGAAACTCCCATCAACCCAAAATATAACCAATCCCACTTCGACAACTTGTTTTGACAATTTTTGACAATGTTGTCAATATTGACAACTTTTGGCAATTATGGCCACCGACTTAAACCAAGACCTTTCACACTTGCAAATAGATTCAAATAGGCCAAAAATGCATGTTTTCATGACTAGTTTCTTCACCCATCATTTGGTTACATATATGTATCGCATCATCAATTGGAACACTAACTAGACAATATGACTGCCCAAGGACTCGAAACATCACAAAATGGTCTCAAGGACCTTGATTACATAAAGAATGGTTAATTATGACCTTATTACATCTTGTCATAACATAAAACTAAAAATAACTCATGGTGGCCCAAATGGGATCATATGAACCTAGGTGCTCCTGCACCATACACCCCCTCTAAAGGAAAACTCATGTCCCATGAGTACCATCCAACTCCATGCTACTGTTGAACTCCTTAAACATCTGCAAAAAAAGGACACAAACCTGCATACAAACTCATATCATATGGTTTAGGATTAAACACCATTGCCATTGGAGGTTCACATCCATAGTTGTCCTTGGGCACTTGTACGTGCTTCATCTTCATGTTACTTTCAGTCCTCCTTTCTTGGATAAAACCTGTTGTACCTGCAACCTCAGTTTGTTTTCTGACTTTGTCTTCCACAATTGGACACATAAATACCCCAACTAGTATACCATCCTCCAACCCCGCTATCCTAGTATGTTGTAGCCTTGAGAGGGCTACAACTTGGCTTGATTCCTTCTCAACCACCAACACAAACTCCTTCCTACCCATTAAGATGACCTTTGCTGCCTTTTGCTTTGCTTCAACATCCTCCTGCAAGGAATTTAGTACAAAAGTTCTTCCAGCTTTCTTGATGGTGTATGTGTTAGCATATCCACAATGATTTTCTATCAAATTGCCATGGCCTTCCTATCTTTATATTCACCAATTTGAAAATCAACACAGGCTTATTCATTCACCAAAAGTGATTGACTATCACTCACCCAAGATGCTTTATATGGGGTTTGATGGGGAACCCTTTCTAGACTTAACTTATCCACCATTTCCTTAGATACCATATTGTCTTGTGAACCGGAATCAATGATCAATTTGCATACCTTGCCTTGTCTTTTGTAGTTGATTATGAAAAGTGGTCTTCTTTGGGTCATGTCCTCCTCGGGCTTGTTCAAGAGTGTTCTCCGTAGCATCAGTATCTCTCCAACTTCTGAAGTAACATTAACAGGATTAGGGGAGTAACACTTCCCTCTTCATCTTCTTGTACTAGTTGTACCCTTCTTTCATTTGTCCTTTCACCACCACCTGATGTTGATCCTTGTTTCTCAGGACACTTGAATGATGTGTGTCCAAATTCATTACAATTGTAACACCTCCCTAAGAATGTATTTGAAATGTATTTTATCCTCTTCCTCCACAAAATCTACCCCTTTGTCCTGCACCTCTAAAATCAGCTCCTTGTCCTCACTCTCTGCTTGCATCATCCTGTTTTTCATCTGCTTGTCTTGTAGAAAAGGATACTCTTCCTCTTGCACCATTAGCCCTGCCTCTAGTAGACTTCTCTTGCCTTCTTTTTAACTTTTCCTCCACCCTAATAGCCAGCTAGTAACATTCTTCAACAGTCTGTTTGCCCTCCAGGGTAAACGGGTTTTAACAGAGACATACAGGAAAGTAAAGCATACACAGTGATATATAAAGAAGAACTTCAGATATGTTTCATTACTTCAGAATGTTGTGTACAATGCAAATGTATTCCCGTACAAGCCCATGTCTTCTTCTATGAAGAGACTAAGTACATATAGGTACCGAAGAGGTGCGAGGCGAACCTTCGCACCCGTTGACTACCTTCGGTACATAACTATCTAACTGGCGTATTACCCGACAACATCATCCCCTTCAAAAAGAAAGTCGTCTCCGGATGACAACATACAAAATGGAGATAATGCCCATTACATAACATAAAGAAACCAGCTAAGAGGAAGTGGAAAAGGGCATCCTTGGAACTGACTGTTGGGATGAGAAGGGTTCAATTTCCTCCGCAATTGATACACCTGCTGAGTACGGATATCCTGATCCGCTTGTACCTGGGAGTTGGCCTCGATAGCTTCCTTGAGCATTAAGGTAACGTCCTGTAGTTCAGCCTCCTTGTGACTACATGCCTCCTTGGCCTCAGCTAATTGTGCCTCAACTACATCCTTACCGGCTGTGGTTGCCTCTAATTGTGCTAAAAGTGTTGCACGCTCTGCCTCCCAAGCGGTCTGCTAAGTGGCTAGCTAGGTAGCTATCTCCTCCCAAGATCTCTCCGCAGCTACCCGAGCCTCCTCCCTGGCCTCCTCCGCACGCCGTACCTTCAACACCGTCTGCACAAGCCGCCTGTCTTTATCAACCACATAGAGTCCATATACGCCGCCAAATCGTCGCCCAACATATCATCTGAACCGTGGCCTCTACCTGTACTGGAAAGCATCCTCCCTTCTCTGCCTCGAGGGCCACGACAGGTGCACTCTGCTCTCCACCTCCAACACTATCCAACTCCCGCTCATCAAGATGGATGTCCTCTCTCAGGGGGGACTGAATGGAAGGTGGTCCCCGTGCCACCATTTTTTGCATTCCACGCCATTCAAGCCCTCGAATGTGACAGTTTGTGCAGTGACTGCCTCCTTCAATTCTGCTGCTTTCTTCTTCGAACTCCCAGCATCCATGGCGCTTGCAACTTTCACTCCCAAGGGTAGTACCTTAGCTTTCTTGCCCATGTTCTCCAACTATTTTCTCCAACTCCGTTTGCTAGCCGAATCCATAACCGTTTCTTTTGAATGTTCAAATGAAATGTCGTTAATAACTGTGACTTTATTCAACGTCGTACAGTGCTCTTCCTTTGCCCTTCGAAATTTATCTTTTCTCTAACTGTCGGAGTGCTAGAAGCTTCTCCTCGAACAATACGGTCATCAAAAGTGTAAGTAAATAGCGCCCTACAATCTATTTCCCCCCCACGAAAATGAGTCGTACAACTGTACAGTCTTACCTTTATGTGTTCCAGCTAACTCTCGTACGACCGTATGGTTATTTCAATTTTGTCTCCCTCGTCACCGTATGGTGGTAATTTTTTTGCTCTCATGCCTTTTCTGTATGAGGTCTGCGTTTTTGTGAGGCAAAGTGTCGACCGTACGGTTTTATCGTGGTTGTTTGCCGTGGTGGTAACCTAAATTTAGAGAATTTAGAATTCCCAATCCATTATCAAGAAGCAAGTTTCTCCATACTAAAAAAATCAAAGGAAGCTTTATGACACAAATAAATAGAACTAACTAATCGAAACCTTTAGAAAATGTTGGAATTTCGACCTGCTACAAAGATGATGCCAAGAGAGGCTAAAAATGGTCGAATTTAAAAAATCTAAAAACGACCCAGTTCGGGAAATCACATTTCCTATCTCCAGCAAAAATATTAGCTTTTTACGAGGTGTTTTGGATTATCGACTGAAGCCAAATCCGAAAGTTAGGTAGTTATTTTTTAGTTAGTTTATTGTTTTTTCAAAATAATTTGTAATAAGGGTTGTGTCTTTTCACCCTAAAGAGGTGTGAAATCCACTCAAACACATATATATACATAATGTAAAATTTAAAGAGACAAGACAATACAATATAATACAATTTCACATATTTGGATAGTTTTTAATCAACAAGCGTAACATGGACTTGGATGTACTATTTTTTCAAAATCAATAAAGATAAGTGCTTTTTTCTTTCATATGTGGGAATTGACTCAACTTCATTTTCGATTAGTCCCTTGGATAAAATCTTTAGATTTTCTTCAAAGTGATAGTTTGATGTTGCATACTTAATTGATTAAATTTACAGCTTTCATTATCGATTGGTCTTTTAATCTTGCATGGTTAAATTCAATTGATTGTGGCCACAATCAATCGGTCTGTCATTTGAGGAGTTAAACTCAATTGAGATAGCTGTGGATTTGTCTTAAGATACATGCTCATCATAATGCCTTTGAAGTGATATGTTTTTGCAAACTGTCTCTGAGGTTGTACATAGGGTTGGGATGATTTTGACTCTTGCCCGTGATAGAATAAGGCGCTGGTCTAATCATTATTTGGATTATAGTTATTCAATTCATTGTTTATAGTTTTGTGATATCTTATCTATCTGTTCATTTCAAATTACATACATATTTACTAAACATTCTTTCAATTACTTAAAAGTATTTCAGTTTACAGTTCATGATATATTGCTTTGAGTTAGATTTCTTTCAAGTGCCTTGCCATACTTGAGAGAGAAGGTTGAAGTGTTTCTTATCTGCTATAAAAATCCTTGTAACTTGAAAGATAAGTCAAGGTATAGGCCTACCAGCCTTGGTTTTAGAGAGCCAGAATTGCAGAAGTTCCAACCTTGCCTTGGTTGTGACTTGTTAGTTGGCTAGATCACTTGGGTTTCCCAACATTGGATTGGCAAGTTCATAGGAAATCCAATCTGTTGATTTGAGCACCAACATGCCGTACGGTCTGCGGTTCACTTTTTCCCGTTTTTCGTACAGCCATACGCACTTGTAAATTTTTATATTTTTTTAATTCCAAAAAATTTTCCGTCTGTACGATTGTACAAATCCATACGATCGCAGGTCATACGGTATCATATTGATTTTTCAAAATTAAAAAAAAAAATTTACATTTTTTTTCGAAAATTTTCTTCTTTGTCCGTACAGGCATACGAATCCGTACATCAGGNTTTTCTTCCTTTTTTTTTTAGAGATTTACTTTCGCTGGCTAGGTCCCACGCCTTCTGGCCGTTCGCGATATATTTTCAGCTTCGACCTGTTGACTGCGTCCGGAATCGCCTGGCCGTCGAGTGTCTATAACTTCACTGCCCCATTCACTGCAACTTCCCGAATTTTATATGGGTCTAGCCACTTTACTTTGCATTTGCGAGGTTTAATTTCATTTTGCCCGTTAAACTTCAATACCAACTGGCCAGGCGTAAACTTCATCCGACGAAGGTGCTTGTATTTTCTCCGCTGTTGTGCAACCTCAGTTGCCTACTGGGCTATCATTATTCTTTCATCTAATTTATTGAGTGTCTAGCCGCTCCCTTAAGCTTTCCATGTCGCTGAGTGTGTTTTCAATAGCGATTCCAAGGCTTGGAACCATAAATTCTATAGGAACCACGGTCTCTCGCCCGTAAATTAGAAGGAGAATAAAGATTTTGAAGGCTGCGGCCTTCCACTCAGGATTCCAATCATTGCCGACCAGAATGATCTTAGGTTCCTCTTCCTTCCCCATATTCATTGGTTTGACAAACGATTCCTTATGCTCTTTGCTTACTTTCGCATCCCCTTCCTTCTATTCACCGTACTCCAAGGGAAATGTTTCCGGTTCTTCCTCAATACTTAGTACATTGCATGCTGGTTGGAAGAGTTCGTAGTCCTCTATTTGCCAGTGGAAGAGACTGTTCATGGAGTCAGCGTCATCTCCCGAACACTTTTCCAATTCTAACACGCCTTCTTCATTAGGTTCCATACAACTCCTTCCTTCATCCCTTCGGTTGTTCTCACCGTCGGATTCTGAGTCTGAAGAAGAGGCTATCTCTTCGCTCACCATTTGGGTGCGAAGGTCGATGGTGAACTTCCTCCCCCTATTCTCCATTAAGAGGGTGTTTTCCTTCCAATTGTGGTTTACCTTCGCCGTGACCAGCCACCCTCGAGCTAGAATGGCATCGTAACCCTTCTTTTTCAAAGGAATCACCACAAAGTCTAGTACAAATGGTTGCAAGCCAATGGTGGCTCATTGTGCCATCAGCATTCCGAGGGGTTTGATACCCTGCTAATCGGCGCCCAATAAGTTGAAGGTTGGGGGCCAAAATGTGGGCTTGCCCAATTTCTTCCATGTCTCCTCTGGAAGGACGTTCACTCCTGACCATCCGTTTACTAAAGTGTTTGTCAGGATGGTGCCAAGGATGGCCATCTCAACGACTGTCGGGTACCTGCCGTTATTTACAGCAAGTATCATGGGTCAGTTGCAGACCCTCCAAGGATGTCCGTACGTGTGGTATTTGGTTGCGTGGCCAAGTTCTCCAACATTGTCGTTCCCAAGTGAGGCATGGTGTGAAGGAGATCGTGGAGTTTCACCGGTACCTCTACATGTAGCAGTTGTCTCAGAATGTTTTGTTCTGCGTCTCTCCGGCCCGAGGTGGTGGCCATCTCCCATGTTTCTTTTTGTTTTTCTGTTCGAAGGTTCCAATATGTGGTTCCCTCGATGTTGAGACAGTTGACCCTAGATTCTGGGCAATTGGCATCCTCGTGGTTGCCAGGACCACACTAGCGGCATAGGTTCTGCAGGGTGTTGCCCTTGTCGCAGTCCCTTGCAAAGTGGCCCCCGTAATTGCAAGCTCGGCACTGGATTATCGGTAGACCCTTGGAGTCATATTTTATTCGATTCCTTGTGTTGGTATTGTTGTTATTGCCCCTTCCGCCACCGTGTTGGTTGCCTCCGTACCCCCCCAATGTAAATGGTTGCTCTTGGGTAAATAGCACTTGTTGATTCGTCACTGTCATGTTGTATGGACATTCCTTGGTGGAATGGCCCATGATTTGGCAAATATCACAAGATGCCTTTTTGGGACACGACCCCTTCATATGGCCACTCTCTTTGGAATCCGTACACCACATGTCATCTTCCCCCTTGCTGGTACCCCCTTTCATGGTCTTAAACTCCTTCATCATTCTCTCCATGTCCTTGTTTAACCGCTGGGGTAACCTGGTCTAATTGTAGTATGCACAGAACATGATGTATCTAGAGTAAATGGCAAGTATTATTATTTATTCCAATCAAGAGATTACAACAGTGTTTCCGCATCGATGATCCTTACCCGAAGGTAATACAAGTATATAAAGGTCTGAAGGGACTGACGGTTGACAACCGCGCGCAACTCCCTAGCCTCCGGACGTAACTAATTCCCAACCGATACATTCGTACATTACACCCGACAACATCATTCCCCCCCAAAAAAACAAGTCGTCTCCGACGACTACACAACAAAAATAACCAGAACCAAATAATCACAACTGAGAAGAGGGGGTCTAAGAGGGCATCCCTGAAGAGGTGGAAGATGCTAATTGAGCTCGCAACGTGTAGACCTGCTCCGTCCGAGCCCTCAAATCCCGCTCTGCAACCATGCGGTGCTCCAGGGCATTCTTCACCATCATGGTAGCCTCCAACAATTCTTTCTCCTTCTGGTCCGCAGCCTCCTGAGCCTGGGTGAGAGAAGTTGCCAAGACACGCCGCTCGGCCGATAGCTCCTCTAACTGCTGCGCAAAAGAAAGTCGCTCCTGTGCAAGCTGTACCTCCATAGCTAACTGCGCTGCCCGGGCAGTTTCGACTTGCGCCACCAACTCCTGGCGCTCTGTCGCCGAATCAGCCCGCTGACGAGCGAACTCCTCAGTACTCTGAGCCAGGTCCCGCTCTATGGCCTCAAACTGGGTAGCCAGCTCCTCCCGAGCACTCTGCGCAGCCACCCGTGCCATCTCCCGTCCTTCCGAAACCTGCTCTATATTCCGCAGTGCATAATAGCCTTCCCTGAATGCCTGCTCGATCTGCCGAACTAGAGTCTCCACACGACTCTATCTCAGGCTCGGTAACTGCCCAAGCGGCCAACATCTCCGCTGTCTCTACAGTGGGCCATCCGCCTGCCTCAAAACAGGCTACAAAAGCTATGGGGCAGCCAGTCCGAACAAAAGACAATAGCCCTTCCAAACTGGCGACAACACTCTCCCTAGCCTGAGACTGTGCAGAAGCCATCACTTGTCGGCCACGGGCTACCACATTGGCAAGGAATGCCTCAATGTCATCCGTGGGCGCTGGTGGAGGCTGAATGAAAGAATCCCCCAATCCGTCTATGATTATAGTCCCCGTCTCCCCGACATGTATGACCTCTGTGCCTACATCCTGTGTGGTATGTCCCACCTCCGTTCCTCCATCCTGAGCAACCTCCTCTGCCAAGTGCGTAGCCGTAGGGGACACGACGGTATCTAAATCAATCACCTCAGGAGATACCTCCCGTCTAGGAGAGAGAAGTGCTGTGCCGACTGGGGCCAATGGAGCCATCTGGAAATGTTGGCTAAGCCAACTACACATGCCTTCTATGGAGGACAGATCAGCTCGAGGTGGGTCCAACAAG
Organism: Thuja plicata; assembly: GCA_018584345.1. Taxonomy (NCBI): domain Eukaryota; kingdom Viridiplantae; phylum Streptophyta; class Pinopsida; order Cupressales; family Cupressaceae; genus Thuja; species Thuja plicata. The sequence goes on along the minus strand of MU223065.1, from coordinate 68,908 downwards.
GCCCTATCAACCGTCACCACGGCATCAGTCCCAACCACATCCAACTATACTTGGCCCTCTAGTACAGGTGGAGCCAACTCCGCCATCCTGCATCCCTATACCTCTGTCCCCAATGATGGTAATGCCTCCGAGACCACTGACGAGGTCATGTCTACGGGTGTCCTCAACTGACCAAAGGCGGGGGTAGTCTGTGTGCCCAACGCGGCTGTGGAAATCAGATGTGCAGTCGCAGAGAGTACTGGTGGTGTAAATAGTACTAGTGGGGGTGTAGCGATGGTGGCAGCCACCTCCATGGTGTCCCCCTCGACGGTCTCCTCATCCCCGTCACTCTCAGATGTCGCCTCCCGTCCGCTGTCTATGTCCTCGGATGCAGATCCAGAAACTGTCTGTCGTTGTCGCTTCTGCCCTGGGAGAGCCTTCTGACCAGTCGGAACATCCAAATGTTTCCAGCACATAATGGGAGGCTCACCGGGAGCCAAGGGCCCCAGTTTAACTTCTCTCGACAAGGTGGCCTCCGGGATCTGTCTGAGTAATGCGTCCAGTAGCAACCCGATGGCATAGTGTGGCATGTAGGTCTTGTGTTGGAGCGTCATAAACTCGTTCATGCGTTCTGACAGCAATTCTGCTCAGTCGTAAATCTTACCCCCCATCAAGTTGTTCATCAAGGATATCTGTGGAAATGAGATATCGGAAGCCCTGCTTGAACCTGTAAGTCTGCTCTTAACCACGTCCATAAGGCTACGCCAATGCCCTTCCCTCACAAAAGATTTCTTCACCCCTCGACCCTGTGAAGATTTCCGGATGGATTCCTTCTCTGCATTGGAAAGATTGTCGCGGCATATCAACCTGATATAGAAATCTTTGACCTCGGCTGTAAGCTTCTTGCCTTTGAGGTCGATCTTTTGCCCTCCGTTCGGCAACCCAAATACTCTACGAAACTCCTTGGCAGTGAAGGAAATCTCAACGTCACAATCCATGTAGGACACAGTGCTAGTGCGAAGGCGTTCATCATATGTTTCCACCATTGCTCGCAGGGGACCCTCGAATTCTTTGATGCAAAAAATTGGCATCTGGATGACCCACTGGACTTGCGCCCTTTGAAGGCTTTCCTTAACGGGGTCACTATTCCGTGTCTCCTGCCACCACCTTCGGCAGTCCAAGCCGTTCAAACCCTCAAACATTACGGTTTGAGGTGTGACATAATCCCGAGAGGAAGATGTTGCCGTCATCTGGCTAGTCCTCTTTCTCCCTGTGTCAGTACGAACTGCAACTCGCACACCTGAGGGTAAAACCTGTGCACTTTTACTCATATCCATACTGCTGGCAGTCAACTTCGTCCTCCAGGTACGTTTGCCGGTGGATTCCATAACGGTTTTCCCTGCCTTCTAGATACCAAAGAATTAACTACCTCCGATAATAACCAAATAACTACCTCCGATAATGCGTTTAGACTGCCGTACGGTTTTATGGGAACCTTCCTTCTTTGCTGTACGCCGTATGATGTCCTTGGCGGAAGTATCTGTTCTTATCCCCGCGTTGGACCCACTGAGTAACCGTACGGTGCTGTGGAGTGGAGAGGGTGCGGCAAAACATCCCGAGAGAACGCGTGCCGTAGTGGTGTTGCTACAGCTGCTGCCGCACAAGACTGTTATTGCGGGCCTTAGTGACGTTGCCACTGCGGTTTCCGTTGTACACACCCGCGTTTGGCCATATTAAGGCGGGGGCTCGGTCTTGTGGGCCCGCACGGCCGTGGCCGTATGGCTTCCATCGTTAGCCGTTGGGAGAGTCCCCTTTGTCCCCACGCTGCACCTGTAGGTGGCCGTGTTTTGTTATGAACAAACACGCGCAAACCTTAGCTAACGCAGCACCTAACAAGAGTCTCCTTTGAGGTTGTTTGCCTGCTGATGTCGATGCGGTGTTTTCTCCTGCGTATGGCTTGTCCAGCAACGAAACCATGTGTTTTATCCTTTGTATGGGACCGTTCAGGGGTCTATGTAATTAGTATTCGGATGCAATTGCCCGTGCGGTGTGTGGTTGCACTATGCGGGCCCGCACGGCAGAGGTGTGGTCCCGTACGGCAACCTACCATACGGTGTTGTAGCCGACGGTCATCTGCCGTACGGTGCCGGCCCGTACGGTCACCTGCCATATGACACTTTTTTTTTTTTTTTGTTATAAATTTTTTTAAATTTTTTTTTTGTTTTTTTTTTTTGTTTTTCGTTCGCTAGCCTTCCAGTGGT
>MU223065.1:38651-50442 GCA_018584345.1 Thuja plicata | reverse complement strand
ACAAAGACAATAGTTACAAAACAGGGGAGGCACAACATTGGGATGTTGAACCAGAGTCTGCGGAGTTGGAAGGCCACTTTGATGCACTTGCAATTGATGATGGTGATTGCGAGCTACCTAGTGATGTGGAGGCTAATCCTGAGGCTGGGCCTGACACTACTAGTACTAATGCTAGTGCCACTGTTTGTCCTTCTAATCTGCTGCCTAATCTGCAACAGCAGAATGATGAAGAGTTTTTTTGTGTTATTTTGATCACTGATGACTGATACAGTGATTATTAATGTTGGCATTATTGTTTTTGAACCGAAACATTGATATGGTGGTGTATATTGGCATTTTGTTATGTCATTTGAACTAAAACAACAATATATGTGGTGGTCTATTTTGCTATGTTGCTTTATTATTAGCATAGTCATGTATAAACTTATTTGCTGCTGCATATGTTTACATATATATATATATATATTTTAAAAAATCTTGTACGGACGAACCCAAAACGAATCGAACCCAGCCCAAAAAAGTTTTGAACGAATTTCAAACCCGATTCTCCAACCCGCATACGAACCGGAATCCGAACCGGCAACTTAGCAATTTTGGTGATCAAACACATGCTAGTTGAAAGGGATCTTATGCCCTTCACTTGAAATGTTTTTTTTTTTGTACCTGCCTTGTCTATGGGTATATCTCCCCTTTTCCCTACTAAGTGTTGGGGAATGGTGTTGACACTTGCTAATGGAAGCTTATTGGTTGTCTTTCCAACTCAATGCTAGGATTCCAACTGGTGATGGCCAACTTGACAAGACTTGTCAATCTGATCCAAATCCTCTATGCTTTTGGCTCTGCAAAGCCAAGGCGAGTGTGCCTATTCCTAAGACAATTCCTCTGGTCTTTAGGCCTTTTATAGCAGATTGTTCGATAATCGGATGCAAATAAAATTCTCCTCTAGATGGCAAGAAAATGAAGAGTCCTTAGTCTGCACCACTTTAAATGAATATACAAAATTGCTGAAAATGAAAATAGTTCAAATTTCAATGATAGCTTTAAAATGTAATTATTGTAGATAAGAAATACTTAAAAACTCAATGTACTGAAAATAGAGTGCATCAAATGGTTTTAGAAAATACAAACAGATGACGAATTCTATTAATGAATCTGAAGACCAGTGTCTAGATCACTTGGGCATAGAGTCTAATTGCAAATGCAGATTTTAGATATAACTTTGTAGGACAATATTTTATTTAAAATTATCTATTGTTCTAAGATATAGAATGCCAGCAACTAAAACATATACGCAATTCACTATCAATTTAAAAGGATTTTATATTCTTTGAATAGAATTCCAATTAGACAAGGAAGAGGAAACATACAAATTTCTTAGTCACCTTGTTTATTAAATAATGAATGCAATGAAATAATCTTACTTGAACAAACTGGAATAAGAACAATTCACCAACTTAATCCACGATGACTACAAAGGATCGATCTCAATTGCCAATTAATCAATATTCCTTTAGTGATATGAACGATGTATCTTTATTCAGAAAACAAAAGCCACTGCTCATATATTTCAACCCGTGTCTAGATAAAAAATAAAAAACATTGATTGCTCCCCTTTCTCCTTTTTTACATCTCATACTTATATGTTATTGAAAAGACGTAAGACTAAGTCACATAAAGTCGCACCTCTTCATGAATAACTAATAACTAAAAAACTAATTCTGCTCCTATAATATGGAAACACAAAAGTATAATGTTAAGACGTCATTGGGATATCAGCAATTTGCCAACTCAAATACAAAATGGAAATACGTGATTGACGTATGTGAAAACCTGGCATTAAAACAGGAGGTGGACACCCATCATTCCATCATCGAACAGAAAACGCCAAATGGGCGTGTGAATATGACAAAGAACTCCATTGTTTAAATGAATTGCCACGATATCGGGTATCATGTGGGCTGGATCAACTCTCCAAGCGGATAGAAGGCTTAATCTTTGCATATACAATTGTAACCATTTCATTTTGTGGTTGTTCGAAACAGTGACTGCATAGTATTTTGGTCGGATATCCAGACAAATATCATTTCTGAAGAAATATTCACGAATACTCAACGCCTTCTGCCATGTTGACTTTCAAACGATATCCCAGTTCATGTGTAATGGGATCATCAGATTCTCCACATGTGGGATAGAGGTAATAGCCATAACATGATCAATCTGAAGCCACGGTATAACCTTTAATACTTAGTCTACAAAAAAACACAGTCTAGATTAGGCATAATAAAATATTCAACTCAAGGATGATGATGATTGTCTTATAAATGGTTTACAGAAATCCTAATGTCTACTCGTTATGAAAATTTAAACTCGAGGATATGAAAAAGAGACCTATCCAACTGATAATTTGCAGGGATTACTAGATATTGTGCTAATATGCAAGAAATATAAAAAATATAACACTAAAAATATGATAAGAGATTAGAAAAAGGTATTTAAATGGAGGTTCTAATTTGTAAAAATTAGGACTCCATTAGTGGCTCTCGCTGGGGACATATGCCCCTTGTGGGCATGATGAGTATCTCAGCAGTCTCTGGATGAAGCAGACCTACAAAAAATGACATATCAAAACAACAATTAGCTCATGAAATAATATACAATATTTTAAATAAAAGTATGAAAAGAAAAATATAAAAGGAGAAAGAAAACCCCCTGAATGTCTTCATGAGAAGAAAAGCTTTAAGTATTGTCCATGTACTGGAAAGTCCTGCATGCGTCCCTCTATATCTTGCTAAAAATAAGAATGCTCTCCGGCCTTCTCTAAGATAATGAATGGTCCTAACCATAGGGCCTCAAACTTACCATGCTTACTTTTATCTTGATCCCTGGCATTCCATTTTAAAACCCAGTCACCTATCTTGAAAGATCTGTATCTGGCTTTCTTGTCATTGAGAAATTTAACCTGTTTTTGCTTGGTGATATTCTGTTCTTGAGCGCATCTCTTGATTTCATCAAGCTCAACAAGCGCATTAAATCTTTCTTCCATAAAATCAATATCTTCCAACTGTTCTTCAGTCATGAACTTATACACTAGAAGTAAGTTGTTTAAGGGTAGCCTTGCTTCTTTGCCATAAACCAAATTGAAAGGTGAGAAACCAGTAGATTTCTTCATTGTGATCTTGTATGCCCACAAAGCTAAATTTGACATAGAATCCCATGCTCGCTTGTTGTTATCCAACATCCTCCTGATAATCTTTAAAATATTTTTATTGCTAGATTTGGCTTGTCCATTTTCCTGGGGGTGATAAGGAGATGAATACAACATGGTTATGCCATATTTCCCACAAAAATCAGAAAACTCTTTTGATCTGAAGCACATACCGTTATCTGCAATAATCTTTTGAGGGACTCCAAACCTGGTTAGAATATTTTCCATTAAGAACTTAGTCACCACTTTGCTTGTGGATTGCTTGGTAGGTATGGCTTCCACCCATTTAGTGAAGTAGTCAGTAGCTACCAAGATCCAACTATGTCCCCCACTCGACTTGTCGCTTATCTCTCCTATAAATTCAATTCGCCGCATCTGGAAAGGCTCTTCTGTTTGCAAAGTTCTTAGGGGAAGGGCACCGTCATATTTTAGCTTCCCGGAAATTTTTTGACAAACTTCACATTTTCTCACATAGGCATGACACTCCTTAAAAAGTTGTGGCCAATAATATCCTGCATGTAAGACCTTGTGTTGTTTTGGCTGAAAAGTGACCACCACAAGATCCTTCATGCATTTCCTTAAGAACAATTTCATCTTGATACATGTATAAACAAAAGAGTAAAACCCCATCTCTATTCTTCCAATATAAGTCACCTTGAATTAGGATATATTTAGCAGCTTGGAGCTTGATAGCTATCTTTTGGTTCTCATTCAAGTTATCATTATATTTCATATGTTTCAAATAATAAACTATATCACTGTACCAAGGGCACCTTTCAATACTAACTTCAGTGTGCTCAAGATCAACCTGATTTACCTGCGCAGCTTCTAGATTTGCCTTTGCCATGAGTCTGGCTAAACCCTATCCTCTTACCAACTTTGTGATCTGAACATCAATGTTGAACTCATGTACTTGATTTATCCATCTACATCTCCTTCCAGTAGTCTTTGACTGTCTGAAAATGTCTTTAACTATAGCATTTGGTACGTATACAATTACTTTTGCCCTGACTAAGTATGGTCTGAAAGATTTAACTACCTTGACAAGGGTATACGCCTGTTTTTCATTAATATCATAGTTAAGCTCGGCTGCTTGCAAACACTTACTGAAGAATGCAATTGGTTGTTCATGGCCCTCTTCATTTTTCTGAAGCATAACTGCTGCTATAGTATGGAAAGACGCAAAAGAAAAAATCTGAAAAGGCTTCTTGAAGTCAAGAGACTTAAGCACTGGAGCCTCTTTGATGGCTTTCTTTATTGCCGCAAATGCCTCTAGGGCTTCATTGTTCCAAGTCAGCTTAACCCCTTTTTTCAACATTTTAGCAATTGGTTTAATGATTTCTGCAAAGGTAGAAACAAACCTCCTCACAAAGTTAATTTGGCCAAAGAATGACTGGATAGCCTTCACTGTCTTGGGTATTTGAATATTGTCAATTGCAGCCACTCTTTCTGGATCAATCCTAACACCTTCCTTAGATACAATATGCCCTAAAAGTTTCCCTTTTGTAACTCCAAAATGACACTTTTTGGGATTAAGAGATATTCCATACTCAAGGGCTCTTTTAAAAAATTTCTCTAAGTGTCCACAATGGTCTTCTGCCTTTTTAGAGTAAGCAGTAAGGTCATCTTGATATACAACCAAAATGAAATCAATTAGTCCTTCAAATGCAACATCCATTGCTCTGTGAAAAGTAGCCCCTGCGTTAGTTAAACCAAAAGGCATCCTGACATAAACGTAAGTACCCCAAGGTGTAGTGAATCTTGTTTTATACTGCTCTGACTCCCTGACTTTGACTTGCTTGTATCCCGAGAATCCATCCATCATGGATAGTAACTCATTCCCAGTTACCTTTTGCAATAAAATCTCCATGTTTGGGAAGGCATAGTTATCCTTCAAAGATGACACATTAAGATTCCTAAAATCAATGCATAGTCTAATGTCACCGTTTTTCTTTCTAACTGGGACAAGATTAGATACCCATGTTGAATGCCTAATAGGCTTGATAATTCCTGCATCTCTTAGCTTAACTAACTCTTTCTTCATCTTAGGAGCTAAGGTTGGATAAATAGACCTTCATCTTTGCCTAAAGGGTTTTGCATCAGGTTTTAAAGGTATCTCATGCTTAAACAAATCCTCTTTATAGGCTTTTAGTTCATCGTAACTCCAAGCAAAAACATGCCTATACTTTCTTAACAAAGAAATTAGATCAGACCTTATTTTAGAAGATAACTTCTTACCAATGAAAACATCCTTAGGAGCATGCTCAGTTCCAAGATTAATTTTCTCAACATCACTTTGAATTTTAATGGATTTGATAGGTTTGAAACTTTCTTGCTCATCAAAATTCCTTTCTAATGCTACCAAACCTTTAGGTATCTTATTTGTTTTGAGCTGAACCACTTCCTTACCAAAAAAGACCTCTTTACCATCTTGAACTTCCACATACCCGTTGCAGTCTATATTCCGATCCCCATAATTTTCTTCACGTGTTAAAAATTTGAGGAGATCCTTATCGTCTTCAAATACCTTCCAGTTCTGCACATTATCAGGTATTGATGGCCTGTTCTTCATCTCAACCTGCACAATCTCATCAAGTGGAAAATGATTTTGCCTAATGGCTAAATTAGCCATTAGATCAGCAAGAAAATTATTTGATCTATCTACCCACTTAATAGAAAATGCATCATATGATTCAATTAAATCCCAAACATAATTTCTATATTGTTTCAACCTTGAATTTGTTGCTGTAAATTTATTTCTAATATTAGAGACAATTAAATCACAATCACCTAGAACAGAAAGTATCTTGATTCCATACACTTTTGCAATAGTTAGTTCAATGATCAATGCTTCATATTCCAAGATATTATTTGTACATTCAAAATTCAGCAAAAAGGAGTATTTGAAAGTTTTACCAGATGGTGATATAAAAATAACACTAGCCCCATTACCGTCTTTGTTGCATGCCCCATCAAAGTACATCCGCCATATATCTTCATGATTTTCCTGCACATGTACTTCAATAGGATCAATAATCTTTAATCCTGGTTTAGAGATACTTACCTGAAAATTGTCCATATCTGACTGGCAAAAGTTAATCATAGAATTAGAATTGAAATCTTCAACCAAGTAAGAAGACCTTGGCTCTCTTTCAATTTTGATTTCTTTCCCACCAACTGGTATGGTGGCATAAGATAGTTCAAGTTGGACATGTCCTCTGACCAGATTTGACCATTGTCTAGACAACAACATGCCATAATTTGTAGGAATTTCTACAACAGTAATGTCAGTTCTATATGCAACTTGAGGATATGCAGGGAATCTAAATTCAACATCTTTCATAATACCAACTACAGGAATTGATCTATTATCATTGCATAACATATTCCATAAGGTGTATCAACTTTTAAACCAATTTCTTTCATTACATCAACAGACATAATATTAACTGCTGCTCCCGAATCACTCATGCAATTTCTAACTAACTTATCATTAATCAACAAAGTTAAATAAAAAGGATCAACTTGATTGGGAATATTATTCAATGTAGTTCCTAAATACACAATAGGAGGTTCATCATTATCCTTTATATCACTTTCATCTTTTAATTCTTCTACACTAGATAAAATCTTCATTGTCTCCATCCTGTAGTTAGGGAATTTCATTATTTCCATTAGTGGAACAGAAATCTTTACCTGAGATAATGCATGATTCATAAAAGAATGACAATTAGAAACTTGCTTACCAGAGCTCAATTTATTTGGTGGCTCGGATAATTTAGAAGGCTGCAATGTATCTACCTGTTTGCCTTGAACTTGATTGCTAGCCTTCCCCGATGTATCCACTTTAATATTTTCTTGTTGCGGAACCTTGGCAAATATACCGGAAGGATTACATTGATCTGTGTTCATGGTCTTGTTCCTTCGCTTATATGTAAGCTTGGCTTGCTCAGCTGTTGCAATAATGTAAGCTCTTTTTTCTTCGTTGGTCAGCCTTCTTAGAGTAGGTGCTTCTTCATCTGAAAACACTTGTTGCACATGATGTTGCTAATCCATCCTTCTTGAATATGAATCTGAAATATGTTCCTCATCTAAATAATCTTCATTATCTCTACCCCAAAAAGGTTCGGATGACAATGTATTTATGGTATGCTGATCTTCCATCTCTTGACTTTCCTCTTCTAAAATAGATTGTGCAACAACACAATGATCAGATGCATGAGGTAGTTTGCATACTTTACACCATGGCCCATCTTCAACCATGTGGTTTATTTTTCTCAAAAGGTCAGGAGTATCCTTAGCATAATTAGGTCTCTCTGGCTTTCCATCTTTCCAATTAGTATGATAAGGCATATCTTGTAATCTTGGTCTATCATTTTTGTGGAATGGTGACCAATCATTTTCGTTTCTTTCAACATATCCATTATCTCTTTCATGTCATCCTTCTTTGGGGCTTTACGATCATAAAGCTTTACATCCTCCCTTTTGCTCACTCTACCAGCTACCTTTCTATCATTTTCTATTGTCATGGCTGTCTTAAAAGCTTGCTATAGAGAACTAGGTCTATGAGATCTTATCTCATAATGTGTTTTGCTATCAAATGCACTGAAATAAAAATCAATTAAGAAAGAATCAACCGGTCTGATTTCTCTTGGGATTCTATTCAATACCTTATTGAATCTCTTGTTGAATTTCACAACAGATTCATTCATATTCTTTTTGATACTTAACTCATGTGAAGCAAATGAGGTATCACTATGATCTCCAAATTGTTCTATAAATTGATCAACAAAATCACACCATCCAGTTATGGACCTATCATGAAGACCTCTATACCATTCAGCAGCATCTTGTGTTAAGGACTGAACAAAAAGCTTCATGAAGACATCTTCATGATCTTCATCCAACTCTTCAATTGTATTCTTAAGGTTCATTACATGTTCTCCAGATTCAGTCCCATTACCAGAGAATTTTGGGATAGCAGTCCTCAATTCATTGGAAATTGGATTTGGGTATCCTCTTATCCCATCAAAATCTAGTTGCCTATATCTTTCAATAACCATTGGCTGCCTCATGATATTATTTCTTGTTCCCGGATTATGCATTACATGACCTTGGTTATGGTGATTAATGTTTGTCATACCTTGGTTAAGTTGATTCCTATCATAAGGATGCCCCGCATTTGCATTATGAGAAAAACCGCCATTTAGTGGAATACCTTTGTTATGCTGTCCTGAATTTCCACCATGCTGACCCTCACCATGGTATCTCCCAAATCCTTCATTCTAATTTGCTCTTTTCTTCCTATCATCCATGTGGTAAAATAGAGGATTCATCTGGCTATTGGCAAAGAGTGGGTCTAGGTTTTTTCTCCTCCATTTTTCTTGCTTTTGAGTTTCTCCACTGTTTGTTTTTTCTCGTGGGGATATTTTTTTTTCTCTTATTATTCCCATCCTCTCACGGACATAATTCGGCTGTCTCTTAGGTATCTTTGCCATTTTATCATCTTGGTGTGAAATATCAACTATCTTCTTAAAAAATTCATCCCATTGTTGGAATTCTTCATCCTCTTCCTCTTCTACTCGTGTTATTTCACATTGAGGTTCTTGTTGAGCAGCAGGGACTTGGAAGAACGGATTAAAGTTCTCATCTTCCTTTTCAAGACTACTATGGCTTGAGTTAATTCTTTAATTGTGAATGTTTCACTTATTAACTCTTTCATGGAAATTTCTGTGCCCTGAATAAATCATGTTTGGTTCCTTACTTTTGTTCTTTCTTTGCTCCTTTTCAAAGTTAAATTGAGTGAGATTATTTTGTCCTTTACTTACTGACCTCCTTCCCCACATAAACTTTAGAAATGAAATAATGTCCTTGTTCACTATACAATTCAATTGATCATTCATGAAATAACATATTCATCATAGAGTCGCCACCCTCTTCAAGGGAAATTAAAACAATTGTTTTGGGTTCTTCCTCAGCAGAGTATATGCCACAAAAATCTGAATAAAAGCTCTTTTAAATATATAAATCTGAAACAAAATCAAAACTTTAATAGGAATTAGATGCTCTATTATATCAGATTTAAAAACTTTTAATGATATTACTTATATATCCACTTCTTGATGTTGAAAATGTAAAATTAGAATCTTTCAAAATCTGAGTAATATCAATTATTTTAATGTTTTAAATAAAAAGAAAAGATTAAATGCTGAATTAAAATATCAGCTCTAAACCAAATCTGAATTATGAAACTCACCACAATGTCTTAATTAAATGAATCTCTATGCTGGTCTAAAAGCAAAAAACTTTCAAAGTTTACTTGCAACTCTCCCCAGTAGAGTCGCCAATCTGTTGCTTCCCAAAACCGCAGATTGGAAATCCAAGAGCTTTTGCCAATTCTCCTAGATTGTTTCAACCAGTCTTGGCCAACGAACGGCAATAGTCCAATTCCCCTACACTTCAGGATTTGCTAAACCTAGGTGGGTAAACCCTCACGCCAAACACAAAGGTGTCTTTATATAGCGAATTTAAACTTGTTTGATCTCTCAAGGTGGCAAATATTCCTTGAGACTGATCGAAATAAGAAAATACACTTCTTACTTGTGCTTAAAAGTTATGAACACTTATGAATGTTTTGTAAACAAAATTTGTATTTATGCCTAAGGAAAATACTTCGGGTACCATATAATATGATTCGCAAGGATGAAATGAAAGAACTTCAATGCTCATACAACCGTAAAAAACCTTCTTTGATGAAATACATAGGCCAGTCCCTTATCCAATTAATTGGGCGAAATGTAGTCAAGCTTTGTTTGAACCCTCATGTAGACTCTGCAATTCAGTTTTAGATTCTCCCCCCCGTGACATCAAGGATGAATTGATGATAATATTTGTTTTAGTCTAAAAGAATTTTAATTCCTTGGCAGAAAATCAATTAGACAAGGATTTTCATAGATGGGAAATTCGTATACAACCCTTGATGTTCGAAAACTAATATTAAAAGACTTCAATTTTCCGACATCTAACAGTAAAGAGAAAACTCTGTGTAACTAAAAATGCAAAGGGCCAATCCAATCAAATACAACTTACTTCTTCAATCTTGGATAGGAAACAGATTTTCTTTGTATTAATCAAAAAGGTGAATACAAATTGATTTACATTTTAGTTGCAATCACCATCCATGCTATCTTCTTACAGTACCCCCTTTTCTTTATATTTGTTATTATATTATCCCCTCCCTTTACATTTTATACCACAATATATATGTGGTTGAATAGTTTTCACACCCCTTTATGGTGAAATGACACCGCCCTTCATTAAAATCAAGAAACTTCTTTCGAAAAACCTAATTGACAAATTAACTAATAACTACCTATCTTTCGGATTTGATTTTGGTCAAAAACCCAAAACATCTTGTGAAAAGCTAAGATTCGGACTACAGATTGGAAATTGGGTTGTTTTTAGATTTGCAATGTTTGCTCATTTTTAGATTTGCAATGTTCGCTCGTTTTCACCCTCTGTCAACATCATTTTGAAGCATATATAAATTACAGCATTTCTGAAACATGTTTTCTCAGGAATTTTCTTCTGATAGAATTTGTCCTGATTTGTGAACCTCAAAGAAATTGTATCAATATATCTTGTGCCAATTTATCCCTCAAGCCTTAATTTCAAATATTTATGATAGATCACCTTGGTATTCAGGATGTACATTCTGTGTCATCAAATTGGCCACCTATACATCAAATGGACACTTTTCGCCATTTCGCGTTCCTTTAAAATGTGGCCCGTGGAATAGCGAAAAATTGCTATTTCGCGAGACCCTTATTTCTTGTTTGCGTAATAGCAAAATTTTGCTATTGCGCCACCTTTTCTTTTCACCTTCGCGTAGATGCGAAATTTCACCATTTTGTGGTCTTCATTTTCTCAACCCGCGCAGTAGCGAAAAAAGGCTTCAAACACATGCTTTTAAGGGGATATTGTGTAATGTCCCCATTTTTCAACAGGTCATTGAAATGATGGTGCCAGGTCATTATTGTGATCCTCGTGGTCTGGCAAGGGGTTTAGAGGGTCATTGGTGTGAACTTACTATTTATAGTAAGTCAAGGGATAGTTCCGATGAGCTCAGATGAGTTAGAGGAGTTGAATGATGCTCTCGGTTTTCATTTCTGGCTTTCGGTTTGGGCTCCAAGAATCTTGGAGAGAGCATCTATTGTTAGTAAGTCACCCCGTCAGGTTCATTCACCATCTTTTATCATCAGGATCACTGCAGTGCAAACAGATTTCCATTCTGATGCTTCTTTAGTGGTTTTCGCAAGACGGGTGAATTATTATTATTATTTGATTAAATTTGCTAAGGTTGCCATTATTGTTGGTATTATATGTTGGGCACCTTAGTGTTATAGCTCTTCAGAACCGGGATAAAAAGTTTTAAATCTTGGGCACAAGAAACAGGGACGTCGCGTGTCATAATTTCATGATATTGATGAAAAGGTCATTTTTGGAGCCAAATGAGTTAATAAATTATATTACTCAATATGTGCCTAGGTATAAAAGTGCTTCAAGTGAAAAGTGTGTGAGGGGAGA
>MU223065.1:11902-37868 GCA_018584345.1 Thuja plicata | reverse complement strand
ATTAATTAAAATCTGCCTTTATTTGTAATGCATTCGGATATGGAGAACTTGTGAATATTAAGATGAAGAAATTCTATATGCTATTCAAATTCATTTGCAATTCAGTGGAGGAATGTCCTAATAGCAACAAAACAGTTAAAATTATATACAAGCCAGATTAAGCTCAGTGCTAGATTGCCTGCTAACTGTTTGACAAAATGTCAACCACATGATTTGCATAGAAAGTTGATGAGAATTAGAGGGTTTGAAGATGAGGCCAAGTTAGGCTCATTACATATTGAATCTTGATCCTTTTCATATGTCTTTTCTCTGATTTCCAAGTGTCCTTCACACAAAATAAAAAATTGGTTCAACAGGACCAATCTCGAAGTTTTTGGGTCATTTGGTGAAAAGATGTAAAAATTGCTATTTTGTTGTCAAAATTGCATGACAACGTTTTACATTTGCCATGACAACTTTTCAAAAGTTTTTAAAGAGTTGGTTTGGGGTAGATGGAAGTTCAAAACTGATTGTAATACAATAAGAATGTCTTGTAACCATGACCAAAAAGGTTGTTGAAGGTGGGATGAAGATTTGGAGGTAGAAATAATCAATGAAATCACTGTTTTCTGAAAATCTGAACTTTTTCCTTGTTTTCTTGAATCTCATGTGCCTGTATGGATCCATTTCGACCTGCAAGTTATTGGGAATGAATCTCCATTGAGTTAGTTTTCATTTGCAATTGGTTTGGTTGATTTTCGTTAAGTTTTGTGAAAGTTATGATCAAAATGGTGACTGCCACTTTCAGATTTTTCCTGTAAAAGTCATGTTGCAGCAAACAGTACGGATTTTATATTCCATATCTTGATCTTAGACCAATTGGGAATGAAAGATATGTGAATCTACTTTGTAATGCACTTGGTCTCATAGATTTTTGTTAAGTTTGGAGGGAGATATTGCATTTTTGGTGAAAACGGTCCCAAACCCTGCCTAGGGTTTCTAGAAACACAAAACAACTCATATCCCATTTGGTACGGTGAAAATTGCTAAATTTTTGTGGAGAGGTCTGTACTAATATGAATGAATGAAGGAAGGAATTTTAATGACATCCATGAGACCAGCGGTGTAAGGGACCAGGAGAAAACAAATTAATATGCATGCTGAATCTTCTCCTGTTCACCCTTCTAATGTGGATCCGAAGTAAGGAAGTTGTCGTTTTGTGTAATCTTGCCTCTTCAAAGAGTTCATTCAGATTGTTCACTTTTAAGTTGTCTTCGTATTGACTGTGGATATCTTTATATGCTGCACATTTTTTGATAAAATACCATTCCGTTTCCACCACCCCTTTGCTGCGAAAATTACAGGTTATTTCCTCCCACACCTCTTTGGGTACTGTCTATCTTCCATTTTCACATCTCAAATGATGAGAGCTGGTCCTTAGTTGAGCAATTAGGATTTTGGCCTTTCCTTTTATTGAGGATCTTATATAGTCTTTATCATCCTGTTCCCATATGGGGTTAAATTCTTTGACACAATATGGATTTTTTCTACCTGGTTGTTTGTACACGTGGTATTCTTAAATTTTTCTAACACCGACTTTTTTATCTCGTCATTAGAGTTTGAGCACTCATGTAAATTTATGTTCCATTTGTCCATCCACTTGGTGTTTTGTTTCTTCCATGTTTTTTTCCTACATTCTAACTCCTCTTCAACAACCATCTTTGGCCAACAATGCTTATCCATATTTCCAATCTTTTTTAAGCAACTTAGCAAACGAATGGTCATTGAGGCCTCAATTAGAAACATACCAGCCTCCGCTAAGAGGATCTCATAAGCTACCATTGACTTGACGTTGAGGCTGCTAATGATTAGATGTTTTTGAAATCTTTCTATTTGTCGCCATTTGTGATTTGACAAGTTACTCCCCCAAACCTCACATCTGTAAAGAATAATCAATACCACTAATAGACCAAAGAGAGTCTTCTTAGTCTTCCAATCCCACAACTTAGCCTTCCTGCACCTATTTTGGAGAAGGTATGAGGCTTTCCATCCTCCCTGGATTCTTTTTGATCTGCATGTCTCACAACTGAGTCTATAGTGGAAATCAATTCCTAGATATTTGTACTCATCTACAATCTCTAAAGAGCTGCCCTCAAAGATAAAAGTAATTTGCTGCTTTTTTCTTTTTCAAAGAAAAGATCATGACATTTGTCTTGGTGGTATTTACTTCCATCCCCTCTTCGCAAAAGAGCTCCAAATTTTTCAAATGTTCTCTCAAACCTTGAGCAGATTTAACAATAAGAATAAGGTCATCAACATATAAAAGTAGTCTTACCACATAGCCTAGCAAATGTATGCCTTCTCCATTAGCCTTGTTTAATCACTCTTCAAGTTTATCATTGTACAGACCAAACAGAGTAGGGGATAAAGGGCGCCTTTGTTTGACTCCAATGTCACTCTTAGAGCATTCAGACATGCCCTCCTTAGTTCTAGTTTCGGCTCTGACTCGCTCATATAGCTTATAAACAGTTAGCCCTGCACTCTTTTTGGACCTCCAACTCATCCATTTTGTGCCACAACTTATCTCTAGGACCAGTGTCAAAATCTTTATTTAAGTCCATGAAACAACAAAAAGCTTCTCTTCCTTGGTTCTCCCAAACTTTTTCAATGAAATGTCTTAGAGTGATGCAATGATCAATGGTAGAATGTTTTGGTCTGAAGCTAGTCTATCCTCGTGCTCTTCTTTCTTCTTTTTCTGCCCAGTCATTGATTCTATGATCTTCAATATCCCAAAGCTGCAAGAACAAGGGAGAAGGTTTGCACGTGTAACGATTATGCCCTAGGTCTGATATCCTCATGAATTAGGCTGAAAACCATTGATGAGAAGGCTTAATTTGCATTGTATCAAACAAGGATGGTTTGGAGTTGTGAGATGTTGAAAGGAGTGAATGAACCTTGCCTAGGCCCAATTTGAACACCCTTTTGGAGTCATTTGGAGATCAAAACCCAAGTTGTCTATAAAGCGTAAATGCCAATTAGGCCTAATTAGAACGAGGTCAGTCATTATTTGACCTAAATACTCCAAAGTAACCCTATCCCATTTCAAGATATGTGTTAGAAGAGCCAAATGTGTATTTGAAACAATGCCCACTTTTTGGTTATCATGCCTGCTTCAAAAGTTATGGAGGAATAGGCCTATTTGGAGAGCTACAAGGACTAGTGAGGGAAGTGTGTTGTGTGATGACCCAAATGCCCTTCTAAGTTGTTGATTGAGACTTTGACATCATCCCTAACCCTGCTCTGCACCCTACTCTACACTAATTATGCAAAAATGTTCAGCAAAACTATCGGATTATATATAATAATGATGGAATTGGAATGTAGGATTAAGGAAGTTGGTACTCATATATAAGGGCTTGTGAAGTTGAAGGTGTCATTTCTGATCAGCAATATGTTTCATATGGACGATACACATCCTCAATTCTGGCATAAATAGATCTAATGAGATCCTTAACACTATCCATGCCCCCATATATGTAGCTCATTATGGACTCGTCTTCATAAGTAACTTGTAGAAGAACAACAAAAGGCTCTATATATTAACCTTTACTATCTCTTTATATATATAAGTGAGCAAAATATAAAGAAATTTAGCTTAACTATCTCTTTGGCCAAAACTTAGATTAACCACGTCAACCTCTACATTTGTCTTAGTATGTGATGACATAGACCACTTCTCACTAACAAACATGTATCTCAAAGTAGCCTTTTGGCTTAAGCAAGGATTGTACTATGATACAATTTCTACAAAGCAAGTTATTTTGATATAATCCAACTGCTTGCCTATTGTTGGTGTGTTTAATTGTTGAACCTAGTAAGTCATTCTCCTAGGTTTTAAACACACATGTATTTAAGTTTTCTTAGGGACCACATATGAATATTCTCACTGTCAATGGTGTTATCACATTATCACTTTTCCACCTGAAGTATCTTTCATGGACTTATCACTTTATCACTTTTCCACCTTTTGTTGATGTGTTGGACAAATATTTTTCCTCCTTTAGTGGCATGTGCCACAAACATCTTTCCACTTTGGAGGGCGATCCACCTTTAGTGGAGATGTGATACTTTCATCTTCCCGCCTTATGTGGATGATAAGTTATCATGTTATGTATCAGGTCATAAGATTGTCATAATCTTATGTAACTCCTATGTTCTCACCTTGGTCTATTTAACCAAGGGGTCTCCTTTGTATTTCAATTCCATTTGATTCAATGAAGTGATTCCAGTAAGAATACAATTTATTTTTATCATATTTATTCTTTCTTGCTATTGTGCTTTTCTTAGGTGTCTAGATCTTGGGTGGCTACCTTTATATCCAAATCTTACATGGTATCAGAGCTTGAGTGCCATTGGATAGTCTTTTGAGAGATTTGAGTGCATTTTTTAGTCAATTTTGGGGGTGTTCTTTGTGGTGTTTTATTGCATAGCAAAATTGGAGCTTGATAGTGCAAATCGAAGGTCACCATAGGATTCAAGACGTCCAAACACCCCAAGTTTGACTGTTGTTTCATCCAATTCGGTCATCAAAGGCCAAATCTAGAGTCATTTGAAGTTTGGAGGTGCGGCAGTGATTCAGACATCATAATAATGCAGACGATTTTCAAACAACAATATCTCAATCATCCAAGCTCCTTTTTGCGAGCAATTTTTTAAAAAATTTCGGGTAGATTTCTTCAATTTTGCTGTCAGCTGAAAATTGTAATTACTCAAGGTCACATTGCCAATTTGATGCAGAGAGGCTAAAATCTTTATGGTGGCAATGTCATAGACACTAGTCTGCAATCTTCTTAGTCTTTAATATTGATAGAGTATCAATTTTATGCTCATCAATAGGAATTTTCTGATTTTTTAAATGAAATAATACAACACATCCAATCCTTGAAGTGACAATCGAGTTAAATTTTAATAAATGAGCTGAGTATTTATTGATCTGATATTTCTGGCATTTAATTTTATCACTTTTCTGTATTTGCTGCATTTTTTTCTTGTTGAATCTTGCATTTAGTATCTCAATTAGAAACTGGTGTTTTCAACAGATTTTGAAGACACTTTTCGAAATTGTTCTATTTGAAGATTGCGCTAACCAATGGAGTCTTAGTAGACCAATGCTCAGTTTGATACTTATAAATGAACAGGTAACTCTGCAAATTGCATTATAGATTTTAAGTTATTTGATCATCTGTTATGCTCATTTAAAGAAAAAATTTCCTTGGTGGAGCATTTTATATTGAACAACATGGGTGACAAAATTAAGAATGTCTATAACATCAATGGCAATCTTAGTGTACAAGGAAAAATGTTCATAAGTATAGAAATGGAGCGAACCAATGTTTCAATAAGTGCAGAAACTTGTGAAGATCTTAGGAGGAAATTCTCCTTCGTAATTGCAAAATGCTCACTGGAAGAAGAGCAGGAGGAAAGTGAAGTATATTGACAAACATGTATCAGATGAAACATTTTCACTCCAAATTTAATAGTGATCTTCCTTATATAGCAGGCGCACCAATTATTTTGGTGTATATTTCGCTTAAAATATCCTAGGCTTGGATTCATATATAAAGGTGGTTTAAGAACTGTAGCTATCTTTATATTGGTATTTTTCTGAAAAAGTTTTCTACATTAAAGGTGAAATTGCTGAATGTCCATTTGTTTCTTTTCAGATTTTCAGCGATCTAAAAGCCCAAATTTTAGCTTCACAAGTGAGTTTTTAACTTGGTCAAATAATTTGTTCTTTTGGCAATACTATTGTTGCTTAATTAATTGTTGCTACGTCTTTAAATATAACATCTTTGCAGCTAATTTTGAACTTTTTTTTTGACTTAAAAAGTTAATAGGTAGCTGAGTATTCATTCATAATTGATAACCTAAGTTTCTTTCAACTCTTGCAGTCACTTGATCAGCAACCACGACTTGCCCAGTGTTTTGACAAATTGATGGCTGATGTAACTCGTAGTTTGGAAGCTAGGAATCGTGACAAATTTACTCAAAATTTAACAATTTTCAGGCATGAATTTCGTGTCAAATAGCTTGTAAAATTCTTTTTATGCTAGGAAATTTTTTGATGGGGTGTGGTTGGTATATAATTTGAAGATTGATTCTCTACAAGTCAATCGACAAACTTCATCCATTTTTCATAGTGGGAAGCTTGTATATCCATCAGTTGAGATATATTAATGATTTTTCTCAGTTCTTCCATAGCATGTGCAGCACATGTTCTCAATGCTTGCATTAATCTATGGTGCACATAACCATGCCTAATTGGGCAGTGAACGAGGACACGAGGAATGCCTGAGCGCATTATTTGTATTCCAATTTTTGTGAGTTGCTATTCATATGTATCAAGCGAGTTGTGGAATATAATACAAATTATTTATTCTTTGTAGATATTTCTTGAATGTAAGCATGAATTGCAACTACTACAGCCTTTCAAGATGTGCTTTCAACTTTTATGTAATTTGCTCCAAAACTTAATATCTTTATTGTACAGGTGTTAAAATATGACATATAGAGCATCAATATAGACTGAAATGACTGAGCACTGTTGACGAACCTCAGTTGGGAAAAGCCTAATAAAGGTTATATCAGAAATATCCATATGTTTTGGTACCAATGCATATTTCAAGATTCTTAAACGGAAAGTGTAAACGGAATTCAAGTACACGGTTTAAATGGGAAAAACCCTGCAAACTAAAAATTACTAAAATACTTTGAAAAATTATGAAAAGAAAAAGGAACCTGGTTTTGTAATTTGGTGCCAAAAATAGTACATGGAACAAAGTTCAAAAAGAAAAATAAAGATTTGATGTTGTTGCTTACTTCCAAATTTTCATGATTAAATTCTTAATATGGATATGGCTGTATATGAAGGAAATACAAATATTCTAAGTTCTATGAAGAGATTTTCATTACTTCAAAGCAGTATACACATAATTGCTACATAAGTAATTATAAGTTGATTTAACAATTTATAATATACAAAATAATCTATAATTAAAATGACAATAAATATTAGTTAAATCTAAATTAAAATAAAAAGTAAACTTCTAAAATAAAAAATCTTAGTTTCAATTTTTTTTCTCAATTAAAACTTAAAAATTATTTAAAAACTGTATAAATTAAAATAGTTTAAAAAATCAAATTATTAGTATTTTAGCAAAAATAAAGAATTAAATATATAATAATATTTTTATATACATTTAAAGAATAAATTTTAAAAATCTCTTATATATGAACAAGATATAAATGTAAATTATTAATATTTAATTTTTAAATATTTAAAAATTAAAAACATCCAAAGTATAGTAGAGTTGTGTTGGAAGATCTAGAAAAATAGATTTTTGATATAAGAAAATATGTCATTTGTCTTCCTCATTTGACATAGGTTTTGTTAATACCATTTTTTTATTAAAATCACATGACCAAAATCTTTTTAGACTATACCATTTTTTTAAATTGCATGATTAAAGTTTTTTTTTTAAAAATTAAGTGTATAGGAAGATTTGTATTAGATTTTATAAATATCAAATTACATAAAATCAACATAGTTGGAAAATCAAGGTGTTTTGCCCACGAATATGGTATCTTGTGTCTTGTATTTGAATCGGGTATAGAGATACGTGTGTTGAGGGAGAGGTGGATGTGTATTTGATTATGCTATTACCTTTGGGTTATTTAAACCAAAGTGAACATTCAATGTAAATTTTCATAATTATACAACTTTTAATTAAACTCCACGACCTTAAAAAAATATACTTTAGGGTCATAGAGGTAAATTTCTCTAAATGAAACTAAAGATTGTAGCTCCCTAGGATTTTTTTTGGTTATTTCAAAAAAATTGCAATCATTTTACTCAAAGCCCTAGTTAACAATTTTATTTGGCCAACCAATTCAAACTAGCATAGACCAAGTATCAGGTTATAGTACAATTGGTTTTCTCTTGGTTGTTGTTTATGTGTTGATGCAAATTAGATTTGAGTCCTTTGCAAGCAAGTCTCTTATAGTAAAAATGCTTGGCTCCTATGTTAAATCCTCACGGCACACCTATTGTTAGAGGGAGAACAAACAACTAAATCGACTAATTAAACCAAAAATGTGAAATAGAACCCATAAATCATTTGAACATGAAAGAAAACCATGAAAGAATACAAAGTTAACAAAAATTGAGAAATTTTTCATATTGAAACCTACAAAATTTGTAGCTTTCAAAGTGTGTAGAAGCTACACATTCCTAGAAAACCAATACACATTCCCAAAAAACTACAAAACCACAAAACTCCCCTAAAAAATGAGAAAGCAAACACAAAAGTTGCAATTGTCCAAACTAACAATTACCATGGAAGGAGCATGTGAACAACTAAGAATAGAAAATAACAAAAGGAAAGTGGAAGCCAACAATTACTTAACCCCTACATTATCTTCAAAAGTTCAACATTTATATTACCTTGTCTTTGAAAAGCTATAAGCCTTTGGAATCAGAAAGATCAAACTATGTTGTCATCCATATGACAATGCAAACATTTCAGAAGGCATGTTATCAAGTTTCTCTCTAGGAATTTGATAAAATTATGGGTCATTTTTTAAAATTTATAATCTCACTCTTCTTGTGGGGAGTCTAGTGTCAATTTTTTCATTCAGTTGGACGAATAAAATAGTCATCTTTTACCAAATTTATGATTTCATCCAAGAAATATTTTTATGATCACACTCATCGCCACATTTCACTATTCCCTTCAACCATATTGCAATCAACTAAAATTTTAGTCTCTAGCTTATGAGGTTCACCAATCATTGTGTTGGTTGAAATTCATCATAGATCTGCCAAATTTTTCCTTCAATTCCCTTTTTAGCTGATTTTTACCTTTTTGTTCAAGCTCAAAACTAGCTTCTGCTAGAAAAGACAAAGTTGCCACTTCAAATACTCCTTCCTCTTTCTCCTTTATTCATGTTGAACCTCATAAGTATTTCTCTACCTTAATGGATTATATTTTGGTCATATTGTCATGGTCTACCCCAAAAAAAGTGATATCACCCATCAACACTACATCACAGAATACTTCATCCTCATATGGAATTTTTTTGAAAGAAACAAGACAAGACTTGTCCACAAGCACACTTTGATTCTTCTTTAACTAGTAAATCTTGTAGGGATTAGCTTTTGGAACACCAACAAGTCGTAAGTTGTCAACCATTTCTATTCTCAAGAAATTATTGGTAAATCCACCATCTATGATCCCCTTATAAACCTTGTCCTTACATTTGCATGTTGTTCAAAAAAGATTTCCTTTACCAATTAAAATTATCAGTTTCCTTATCCCTAGATAATAAGGTTCTTCTCAGCATTAGGTTCTCTCTTGATTCAACCTCAACGTCTTCTAAAAAAGGTTATTCTTCTTCTTGGGTTGCCATCGCTCTTTTGGGGTTTTGAAGGAAATCTATAGCATTTAAAATCAGAAATATCCACTTTACCTTAAAACTCTATTTTGGTAATGCATCAATGAGTCTCTCCATAAGATCTGATATCCTATTTTAACATTCGCCAAGTTCTCCAATTACTCTTCAGACTCATCTAATTTTAATCTTACTTCAAGGATCTCTACTCTTCAAAGCAATTTGTTAGTTTTCCTTCGAGGGCTTGCATTCCTCCTACCCCTTTCTCCCCCAATTTATGTGGACTCCCCTATGGGCTATCACAGATTACTTTGATACCAAAACCAATGCAAATAATATCATAGTGTCTACAAGCTCTTATAACAAAACAATAAATGAGCACTCTGCTAAAAGGAGAATTATTTAACCCTTAAATAAGAATAACAAAACTCACCACCATATCTCCACCAACAACCAAAAAGTAGTGTAAAAGAAAAGCAAAAAAAAAAGACACTAATGAATAAGTACTCTTGCAAAAGCTACCAATGGTTCAATAATAGTTATGAAAAAAAAATTCCAAGTTAGATCCATCTAGTACATTAACATGCTCTATCTCTAAAGCTTTCCCTTCCTCTCAAGTCAACCTCCACATTCTTTCCTTCTTCTAACTTACAATTTTGTTTTACCAGATTAGTTTCTACTCGACCTTCAAGGCTTATTCATATGCCTCATCTACAATTGGAACTTTCACTAATGCAAGAACATCTTGAAGTTAAAATTTGAGCCCATTCACATATTGGGTTGTTCCTTGTCCTTCACTCTCTTGGATATCTATTTAGAATAATTCACATTGACTGGTCCATTTAAAAAAAAAAAAATGAAGTTCTCTAAACAATTTTTATTTGTGACCTTGGGGAAAAAATTGGGCTTTCACAGTTTTCAACACTTAAGACCAAAGTCAAATTTTATCTTTTTAATATTTTCTTCTCAAACTCTACACATTTTCCCAACATAAGGTTGCATATGTGGTAGGCCAAAGTTGTGGTAGGTAATAAGAAAGATTCAATATTTAATAATTGAATTTAGTTTGGTCTAAGTGTCAATTTAGGGGCACAAACTTGGGAAAGTTGTCGTGGCTATTGATGAATGCACAATTATACTGAGAGGGGGGTGGAATAAGTATAACAACTTTTACCAATTTAAACTTTATCAATCATAATTATAAAAATCATCAAATGCAAAGAACACAATATTTACGGGGAACCCTTATAGGAGAAAACCACAAGAAGTTGCTTGTTTTATATAATAATTTCTTTACAAGTTTAGAAGCACCAACCCCTCATTCAATATGTTAACACTTGTCCACTAGAGGCATCAATCCCTCATTCAAATTTCTACCTTAGTACTGTTTCTTATTCAGCGGATGATGTATCCATAATTTTCTATGAATCTCTTCCACAAACCTACTATATTCTCTTCCAAAAATCTCATATAATCTTTATGAATCCATCACAAGATGACCACAATCTCCTATTTCAAAATCTATAATAAATTCCTTATCTACTTCTTGAGTCTATAATGATCTTCATAAAATGCTCACTAGTGTATGTACTTGATATTTGTTCTTGTTATTCATGCACACTCCTCTCATCTAATCAACTTCCCTTTTAGATCTTCTCGTCTCCTTTAGACGCGTGTACTTTTATCAAAGTCACAACTTTCACTCTTCTTAATATTAATCTGTGTATATCATTATTTCTTACAACAATAGAACTATCAATAATGAATAGATTTAATGATAGAGTTTCAGGAAAAATGTGTTGTCCACCTCCAAGAGCATGTCGTGGGATTTATTTTCTTAACATAGTTTAAGCGAATATTAGTAAATAAAATCTAATGTTAATTGTTCACATATTTATCTAATAATAAATTAAATATTTCTTATATATATTTAATCATATGCAATATAAAGTGATAAAGTAATATGAAAGTGGAACATGAGAACATGTATGAAGGTATATGAAAAAGACTAAAATATGACATGAAATGGACCGTGAATGGCTCTTATTGGTGTGGTTTAACTTGGAGGCAATAATTTTTAATCGTTTTAGATAATCTTCATCTATGTCTTCCATCTCAAAGTACTTCTCTAATTCATGTACCCAATTTAAAAATACATTTAGGTTAAGCTCGCCTTTAAAACTAAAAATATCAGTCTTTATCTTAAAATATTGTTTCATCAATGTTTTAATAAGCCTCTCCATAAGATCTCATGTCCTAGTAGTATTATCTAAGTTCTTTGCTTCCTCTTCAAACTCTGCCAATTTTAATCTTGCTCTAAGGATCTCTAATCTTTACAAAAATTCATCAATGTTCCTTCAAGGCCATGCATTCCTCCTACCTCTTCTACCCCAATTGACTCAGATTTCCCTTTGGGCTATCATAGATGACTTTGATACCAAAAAAAAAAGTGATGCAAATCAAACCTCTACGGTCTATATTATGCAAGCAAGTCTCCAAAAATAATACTACTCCTATGTAATATCCTCATTGCACATCCTATTGCTAGAGAGAACTAATAGCTCAACCAACTAATCAAACCAAAAATATAAAATAGAATACATAATCTCATCTGAACACAAAAGAAAACTATGAAAAAAATAGAGGTAACAAAAATTGATAAATTATATTCAAACCCAAAAAAAAGTAACTTCCAAAGGTTTTATCTTCTACACATTTGGGAAAAACTAGTCCTCGCATGAACTATTACACTTTCTTGAAAAGATTCAACAGTTATAGTGTGCACTTTTAACTACATTACTATCTTAGTGATGATGATGGAATTGAAACAACCTGACTTTCATACCCACTAAGCCCAACCATAAGCCTTAGGTAGTCGAAGTAATCTAACATCATCGAATAGAGCACTTCCTCTTAAATGCATAAACATGAAATAAATAAAATAATGTTAGGAAATGCACTCAAAAGATGCTTAACTCCTTTGTGCTTCTATATCTTGTATTGAAATGTTTGTGCTCTAAGATTTGTAAGCACAACAAAATGCTATGAAAGAATGGAGCTTGGTTGATTGATGCAAATATTATGCAAGTGATAGTATAAAGGCAATGATAATGTAGATAGCAAGATACTAGCAAGATGGCAAAGTGATGATGATGATGTTGATATTGAAGATAACTTTGGGCTCTCAAAGACCAGAAGTATGCAAGAGGCAATAAGAATAAACATTAGAATGACATATGCTCATTAGGTTCAAATGCTCATTAGAGTTTCTCATTATATTCAAATGAGAGCAGAGAATGTTCTTTTATATAAGTCCTCGTGAAAATCAAGGGTTAGGATTAAGAGGTGCTAGGAGAGTGAATAAGATTAGAGAGTAGGTAGGGATAATCAAAGGATAATGAAGAGATTAAAGGAGATAAAGAGGCATTAAGAAATTAGTGGTTGAGATGGAGTGGTAGGTAGAGGATATTGACTTTCCATAATTTCTAAGCATGTGAAGGTGGAAAAGTCAAATAAAGAGACAAGTGTCATGTGTCACACGCTCAAATGTGATTAAAGACGATTGTTGGGATTAGAAAGAAGAGGATTAATGAACTTATAAAATAAATAAAGGTATTTGTTGGGAGATGAAAATGGCTAACAAAAAAAATAAGAATTTATTTAATTATATGATAGGAAAGGCTAATGAATTGGATAAATAAATACGAATATTTATTTAAATAATAGAAGAAAAGGCTAATGAATTAATTAAATAAATAAGAAATGCTTATTTAATTAATAGATAAATATTATTGATGAAGATATTTTTTGATGTCTACACTTAAGAGTACATCTCATTATTTAATATTAGACACTTAATTTGGAGATGTCGTTGATAGATCCTTCTCCATTGTTGGTTGTTACTTCTTCAGCTCTGGACTCTTTGTGCTAGCAAAATGATGTTGCTAGAGTTGAAGATGGTTGGGTCACTGTAAAAGGTAAAAAAATTTAAGAGGTCTTCTTCATCGTTTGACATGACCCTTTGGTCCCATAAGAAGGGGACGAGATGATTGATTTCCTACTTCTTGCTACTGCTCCCTAATGTTTCACCTTTTGTAGCAATTTGGTAGGGTTTCTAGGTGCTTGTGGAGTGTGTGATTCTCTTAGCCTTCGGCTGATCTGTCTTGTTTTGGGAACTCTTATTGTTCTATCTTAAGTTCCTATATGTATAGGGTTTCAGGGCCCCTTCAAAACCTGATGTTACCATTAATCAAAACCATTCATATAAATATCACCAAAAAAGCCATTTAAAAATTCCATGGCATCTTACTAAAATATCATGTTAAATTAGACAAATAAAATATTAATTTCAAGGTCTCAATTAAAATAAGTATCATTTTTGTTTGGAACAATAAAATATTTGCAAGAATGAATGAATGAAGGAATTTTAATCAGATGATGACTAGAATCTTAAAAAAATCCATTATTTAGGTCTATGTTCCGGAATTATCGAGTAGAAACATTGAAAATATGACATTAAACTTAGGAGGCTATTGTTGAAATGTTAATTTTTTAATGTCTTTGTAGGCAAAAGATATATAATAAAACATATTTCTATTTTTTTATACATTTTTTAGCGTCTCAAAATTTTTGTGATGTGTAATACTTTTGATTCAAAGTTATGTGTGACTAAAGCCACAACCAAGGAACCTCATTCCCATTTAACAAAGCTAATGTTCAAACCCAATCACAGTGATCCAACAAGAATTTGAATCTGGGCACAACAACAATCCTACCACTTAATTAACACACTAAGTGGTGATTTTCCTTTAGATTAGTGAATCTTTTAATTTATTTCAAATTAGAGTTCTAATTTTTTGATTTGTCAATTTTAGTTTAGAAGGTTATGATTTTATCAAAGATATATTGGTTTGTCAAGGTTCCTCTAACATTTTTGTTATTACTTTATCCTATGCTCTTTGATAGTTTTACTATTAAAATGGTTGTTTTTAAAAATAAAAAAAAATTTATGATTGGATGCAACAGTTTTTGTCTGTAATATTTTTTATTTTCATTTAATGTTTTATGTTTAATGTTTTATGCATCTCCTAAAATACGCGTTGTGAATGATGCCCATATGTATAATGTTTAGATGTGTGATATTTTTATAAGACATCAAAGGTTTTCGTGTATAGGTCAAGGAATAAAAGATTAGCGAAAAAGATGAAATATTTGCAAGAAAGGATGAAATATTTGCAAGATTTGATGCCTCCTCGTTATATGACCTTTTTGTTGTCCTCTGTTATCCAATACAACAGTTATAGGTTTAAATTAACTGCTTCGCCAGTAGGAATGCTCATCTAAACTAACTTTTAACAATGTATTCAGTTTTAAAGGGTTTATATAGTAGTCTAATACTTATAAAAGAATATCAAATTTTCAGCTATTTAGTATTTTTTTCGGTTTGCATTCATTTTTTTATTACAGGCAAAATGAAATCACTAATTATGTACAATTTCGTAAAGGCAAGTAAAATTCCTATAAAAAAAAAAATGCTTTCTTACTTAGGGGCTTAAATTTTTTTTGAGAAAATTCATAGATTTGTAGTGGATCCAAGAAAAAATCTTAGTTAGGGGCTTAAAATTTTGAGAAAATTCATAGATATGCAGTGGATCCAAGGAAAAAGTGCAATCTGATACACTAAAATAAAATACTAATTATCATCAAAATGTGCAATCTGATACACTAAAATAAAATACTAATTATCATCAAGTGATTAATTTTGTATAGAGCTTATATATAGACTTTCACACAATTTATTTTTTTCTTAAAATTTTCTCTGATTTATGGCTTACATTACATAATGACAATTCCTATCAATGAAACTAGCAGTTGTTGATCCCACACTGGATTTGAACATTGACAACCTTTTTTCCACATAGGTTGTGTGTGTGAACTCAAAAGATCCTATAAATATGTTAATATCTAAATGACAACAAACTAAAAATATCATTACATAACTAAAACTGATTGACACTCAATTGAAGGCTCTTAACAGCTAACTAAAATAGATCTACAAATTTATTTAACACTAATTGTTGGGGGTAATATATTCAAATTCCCTCTCTTAGTAGCTCTACAACATTAAACTGACTTACAACATTTAAAAAAAAAACATTATGCAGGAGCTGTCTTCAGAAAATATTTTTTGGATTAGTAATATTTCATTAGACCCCATCTGCACATTAAGTGTCTCTTCACCCTTGTAAGGTATACTACTGAACTTTCAGATTACATATCATTTTCTCAACTATTGGACATCAATCCTCACATGTATGCCTCGTAGCTCTAATGAATTATAATTTCTCTAATTCACAAGCACCTTAGACTATTGTGCATCTAATTATTCTCTATTGTATATCTCCTTGTCTTCAAAGTGTTGGTCTCTTCAAAATAAAAAAACTTTTTCATCTTTAATGAAGCCATCAATATCAGGTGATTCTTTTTCAAACCTTATTTGGCAACATCTTCTCTAAATCAATGTTTATCTTCTTATAGGAAAAGTTCTACTTTTATCTTCCACCACTCAGAGTATGACTGTAGTAGCTATAGAAGATCGAGCTACTTTGATACCATATTAAAATAGAGATATATTGAGAGAGAAAAAATAGGATAAAACAATAGAATAAAACTTTGAACTCATAGCTTATTATTCATCAAGAGAGTACATATATATAGACTCAATAGTGAAAGGAAACTTGCAAACACAATGACAATTTCTACATAACCCAAAAGAGAACTCTACACAAATTGTAAGAATTTGCCTCAAGATTTGATACCATGTAAGAATTCTTCTAAGGCAATGAAAGAATATGCCAAGATCTAGAAGCTCAAAGAATAGCACAAAAGAGAGAGACAAAGGATTTGGTTAATTAATTGATAGGATTCAATAATACATCAATACTCCATGAATACAATGTAGAAGAGTTTGAATATATAGGCAATGCATAATAACTAGGATATAAGCAATAGATAAGCTAGCACCCACACTATGTGGCATTACATGTCCACCAAAGGTGGATCATCCTCCATTGTGTCGGTTCCCAAAACAACAGATTGGAAATCCAAGAGCTTTTGTCAATTCTCCTAGATTTCTTCAATCAGTCTTGGCCAACGAATGGGAATAGTCCAATTCCCCTGCACTTCAGGCTTCGCTAAATAGTTAGGCAGGTGAACCCTCACCCCAAACACGAAGGTGTCTTTATATAGCAAATTTGAACTTGTTTAATTTCTCAAGGTGGCAAGTATTCCTTAAAACTGATTAGAATAAGAAAATACACTTCTTACTTGTTCTTAACAGTTATGAACACTTTTGAATGCTTTTGTAAATAGAATCTATATTTGTAATTGAAATTTGGTCCCTTATCCAACTAATTGGGTAGATAGTAGTCAAACTTTACTTGAATTATCATGTACACTTTACACTTTAACACCAAATTTCTTCCCCAGTGACATCAAGGATGAATTGATTCTGAAATTAATTTTAGTCTACTTGAATTTAATTCCTTTGCAGGAAACCAATTAGACAAGGAGTTGCATAGACAAGAAATTTATATGCAGACCTTGATATTCAAAAATTAATATTCAAAATATTTCAATTCTCCGACATCTAACTATAAAGAAAAAAATCTATATAACTGGAAGTATAAAGGACCAATCCAGTAAAAGAGAACGAACTCACTTCTTCAACTTTGGAAAGGAAACAAGTTTTCTTTGTATTGATCAAAAAGTGAAATACAATTGATTTGCATATCGGTTGCAGTTACTACCCGAGTGCATTATCCATCGTTACAGTGTATATTGTCATATCAAAAAATTGTTCCCCCTTTTACACGTTCTTGATATCTCTTTTATATAATACTAAGGGATGCAACAAGCTAAGGACCGTTACAAAACAACTATCTTTAAACTAAAACCCTATCTTAGGTAGTAATTACAATCTTTATAACTAATTCGTAGGAAATTAACTCCATTCAGTTAAAGTATCCCAAGCATGGCCAACACTTCATCGTCAAGATCATCATCAACCCAACCATTGTCAGTCATATGGATTCCCTATGTGAGGTCGTGCAACTCGGCTTGATCCTGCTCCGCTTCTAACTTGTACATGTCACATTCATATGTCGCATAACTGGTTATGAGTTCCCAAGCCACTGTCATTAGGATATTAAGAAAGTATGGTTGATCTTCTTCTATCCTTATCAGATCAGGCTGAATCACTGGATGTGGATTCTCATTTCGAGGCTCATAAATTGTTGGTAAACCCATCTTCTAGATTGAAATTTGAATCTGTTGTACTCATGTCAATTTTTTGCCCACTTATAGAAACATTTAAGGAGTTTACCACCTTCCGAAAACACCTAATTCTATTTCCTCATTAAATGCAAACATGATCAATTGGCCTCGCACACTTGAATTTAATCTCTTTGCATCATACATTCTCTTGGAAACGGCAATCCTGTCTTGCCCATCCCAGAGTACATATCATCGATTACCGTTTTAAACCTTCTGCTTAACTCAAAGGCTAATTAGTGATATAACACAGCTTCCCATATGTATTTCCATATACTTAATAGGATCTTTCAATCTTCTCAACAATCACTTCAA
This sequence comes from Thuja plicata, assembly GCA_018584345.1. NCBI lineage: Eukaryota > Viridiplantae > Streptophyta > Pinopsida > Cupressales > Cupressaceae > Thuja > Thuja plicata. Next base: position 19,793 of record MU223065.1, on the reverse strand, counting down.
ATAAATGAGAGCCATTCTTTTAACTCTGTATCTCGGGTTAATCTTATAAATATATCTGATACTCGTGATTTAAGGATTTTCTTTATCTCTTTCCTAACTAATGCCCATTTAATTCTTGAGACACGTCGAGCGTGATAATTATTTCCTTGTACTTCAGTTATCAATTTGACCATCCTCTGTCATTTCACAGTTCATTTAAAAGGTTCCCCGTGAAAACTCGTTTCTCTTACCCTGTTATTGCTATTCGTGAAATAGCAAAAATTTTCCATTTCACAATTGCTACTTCTTTGGCCCACGAAACAGAAAAAACTGATGCTCTTTTGCATATAGTTTCAAATTTTACCTCTCCATCATGCTTGTGTCTTTGAAACATTAATACCAAAAAATAATTCAAATTTGCCATTATATCATAAAATTCAGATTTGTCATTATATCATAAAATTCATATAACACATAACAATCTAACTATAATCTATAAAGACTAAACACTATTCTATTATGCTCTCAAATGATAACATTATTCAAAAGAAGTAATACATGATCCTAGTATTCCTTTTATAAAAACAAGGAATGCAACAAGCTACAAATCATTTTCAAAGTCAAAATATAACAACAAAATATTATATCCCTATCCTAACTAATTTCCAGCAAGGCATAAAGGCCTACGAGATCTATTAATCTAGAATTCTTTAAAGGAATAGAAAATATGATTCTCCAACTTATGAAGAAAGAAGTTGAGCGCCTAGTGATGTGTCTTTCACAAACTGTATCAAGAACCTACAAAGAAAGGTGGTCGCGAACAAACAAAGGGCACTAGTCGTATCTTTTTGTCTTCAAATTGATTATTTTCTTCACTCCTAACTTCATGGCACACATGTGTCGTAAACTGAGTCGAGAAAGGTGTCCATCTAAACAAATGATCAACCACTTCAATTTTTTTTATGGCTCGATCATCACAAGTGTAACTAACTTCACAAAAAGCCAAAATTCCAAAATTGCAATGCTACATTCTTTTACTTTTTATTCTTCTTCTTTGTGAACTCTTTCCAGTCTCCATCACATCCATTTCATCTAGCCATTGGAAAGTTTGCAATTTTTTTTCTTGTGTAAATGTCTCCTTCTACCTGGAATCTGTAACTTCTTGGGTATCTGTAACAAACTTTTAATATCTAACTTCAAAACTTAGCATCTTGTCCATTATGTTGTTAAACTACTCAATTTTGATCTCTTCATCGTCAAAAATAAGTGTTTGCACAACTAGGATAATTAGTTCAAATCAAATATTCATTTCTCAATACTTTTCAAATTATTTTATTTATCCATGGTACTTGGTATCAATGGATGTTTTATGTTCAACAATGTTTGGATTTTATATTTTACCAGTTGATCTTTCCCTTGAAAGAAGGGTAACAATGAAACCACATTTTCATCCTTTTCTTTGTTTCCAAAACAATGGGAGGCAAGTTTATGAACCGGTACAAACAAGCTCCAACTTCTCCATCAAATATATCCTTGTGTGTCACTTTTTGTACAATGGTTTTAGGAAATCAATAAAATTTAAGCACAATTTCTCTGTCTTTGGAAAGAAAGTATAACTTTGGTGCACAACATCTTATTTCAACCTCAAATTTCCAAGCTTATGATCAATAACTTTCATTAGGGTTTCCACACTTTTTACTAGAATTAAAGCTATTGCTTCATCCATTTCAACCTTTAGATATTCAATTATACCCGCATACTCATTCAATTACTTATCTACTTCAAGAAGAAAGGACTTCTTAGGAATGGCTTGTAGTTGGGTATCTATACTTACTTGTTCAAGTTGTGTATACATTGCCAATTGTTCTTAGTATACTTACTTGTTCAAGGTAGTTTCTTAGTATACATTGCCAATTGTTCTTCTGGGAGTGGGTTATCAATCTAGAGTTCATCACATCTTCTTCCCAATATGTCATGGTCTTTTTTCGGCTCTTTGAAATTCTTCTCCATTTCAACTACAGTGGCCTTATTGAGCATGGAAAGATGGGAGACTAAGTTTTTTGCCTCCATTTATGAGGTATTCTTGAATGTTTTTATGATTGTACCTCCTCTTCTTTCTTCTCCAATATTAATCACCTGTGTCTTTTGTGTGGGAATGGATAAAGCCCAAATAGAAAGAGTTTGAGATTTTGGATCAAATATTGATCCAGACAAGAATTGGCCCACTTCATACTCTAATGCAAATATTGGGTCCCTTTTGATTCCTTAGTTGATAAAATTAATGAGGCTTGTAATTCCTAGCTAGGGAGTAATAGCATCCCACTATCCATTACCAATTTTCTTGCTTCTTTAATTGATAAAGTTATCTCATATACATTAAAATTGCATAGTAGAAAGTACAAATTTATTTTGTTGATCAGCGTTTAACCCCTATCCTTGCTCCAATCTCTTTTGAATATCTCTACTTTTTAATTGTAATACCAAACTTTTGAATTCTTTGGACTCGACTAACTTCTCATCTTCAAGGAATTGTTTGGTTGCAATCAACCTCTCATTAGTGAATTCATTCAATGGAGCTTCCCTATAAATTTGCATCCTCTCCATAGGATCCTCATCCAACTGCTCAAGTACCTTCCTAGTAACCTAGTCAACCTCCTCATCTACCCCTCCACCAACACTTTCAGCTACTTCTTCATGAACAAAGTATGGAACAAGAGGCTCAATTCTCTTCATTTTCCTTTCTGGCTCATGAGTGGGGCTAGACCCATGCATAGATATAGTTTCCTCTTTATGTTCTTTTATTATTATCTCCTTTAATTTTTTCTTCTTAGGTGGGGAAGATTGAGGTGAAGGCCTCTCCTCAATTTGTATCAGTTTTCCACATAACTTATTATAATTATTAATCATTTTTTGTGTCCTCTACCAAGGGGGTAGATTTGGGAAGAAACCTAGGAAATTAGGATCCAAATCCCTAAGATTTTCAGCCCTTGTAAGATTTCTCCACTTTTCTTTGATAACATAGACCTTTTCTTTAGTGGTCCAATTTTTGATAACATTCTCATCATATAGTGCCTCATCAGGGTATATTGTTTTTCTTCTCAACAACTTCTTCCATATTTGTCCCATGAATCCTTCTGTGTCACAAAATCTTACAGGCTAGTTTCCAATTTGTACTGCTTTGAAATTATTCAATAATTGAAGGGCCTTCTTAAAAAAAGAAAATTCATAGATATATATTTAATTGGGGAAAAATGTGCCCCTCTTCCTTTCTTCCAAATATTCCTTTTCAATTAATAGTATCTACCATTATAATGGCATCCACCCTATGTGGAATAACTATTGGCAATAAATGAGGGGGTTGAGGGGCACCCATATACTTTGAAGATGGTCACACCATCATGATAAAACCAGTATCGCTAGTTGTGGTCAAATTGTTGGTTGGGCAATTCTTCCTTTGGCCTCACTAGATTTTTATCAATGTTAGAAATCGCTGAAAATATTTATTTCCCAAACGATTGAGGATAGAATGCACAGACATATTTTGATGAAGAAGAAAACTAGGCATGGGATGGTTCATGTCCCATACAATAGTCCAAGATTGAATAGGGGCCTTATTCCCTTCATTATCAATTTTAAATAATTTCAATCTTTTATCCACATGTTCTGAATTAAAATATAGAATCAAATGACATAATAAAGAATAATGTTTTAATTCAATGACCTCAAGGCTATTCTAAATTTTCACCAAACCCTTATGTATAGCCTTGATTAAGTATCCCACATAGTCATAGTTTGTATTGACCTCTGGATTTTGGATGGCCATAGTCATGCACATGATTCCAACTAGTATTCTTTTGACAACATCACACCCCAAGATCTGACATAAAACATGGTATGTGCACCTAAAATATTATTCAAACTTATCAATCTCAAAAGGTTATTTTTCGTCACTTGTGAGTGGGATTTTTTTTTTGGTTTCCTTTAGGTTTTTACCTGGGCTCTTCCACTACTATAAGTGTTTCCTTGTGTTTTGCATAGCTTTATTCCTCCTTCATATTTATCATAATGCAAGTGGCCCTTGATATCATAAAGGCCTCAAAAAAATTTTTTGTCTATGTTCACCATAACTTTACCATCTCCCCTTCTGATGGCTTTGGAGGCAGGATATTATGCCCTAGCCAATTCTCTGAGGAAATCAACATCTATGAATATAACAGTAACAATTAGTTAGCTAGGTCTAGATTCCATGGGTTACAAATAGGGCTGGCTTAATTCTATTTTGGAATAAAAAGGTAAACAATTCCCAACATGATGAGGGTATAAGTGGTCCTCTACAAGCATGACAGTTATCATGCCAATAGGGTTCATCCAAAGATTGTGTTGTAGAAGATCCTAGGAGCATGTCAAAAAAATCATGATTCAAAGCCTTCTCTTTTGATTTCTGACTAGGCCTTGAGGCATATGGTTAACACCCACTCATTGTTATAAAACCCTAATATCTTAGACAACTAGTGTAAAAAGCATAATTCTACTAAAATCACAAAAAAAACCTTTAAATTCCTTCAATTACACTTCAAAGAGGCTATAAATCTTTAACTTACGGTCTCTTTCAGTGTCGCTTGATCACTTGAAGACCTCTAAGGACACCCTTGTCTACAACTGTCTTCTCTGCTATGCTTCGATGATTACAATTGTGATTAATGGTGAGGATAATATCTCATTTATCTGTCACCAACTTGTCATTATTTGCACAATCTTTCCAAATTTTATTTGCATGAAACGATCAATTGATATCGACCAATCGTACAAATATCAATTTTGAATATCAACCATTGATGTCCCTTTGATGTCAAAATGCATAGAAGAGTCAAAATAATTTGACTTTAACATTTCATTTATCTTATTCCAACATGGCATGACATGGTGGCTAACTATTTGTTTGACCCCCTTTAACTGGTTGACAACTCATAATATTATAGGGTCAAACAAGCTCATTTCCTTTTCTTTGTTCCCATGGACACATGTTGGCAAACCACAACAGTGCAACCTTCTTCTTCGTGTGTCTTTTCTTCTCATATTTTTGTGATATTCATCTCCTCTAACAGATGTAACAATCTCACAAAGGCGCAAGATGGAACTTACTCACTCTTTATCCATGTGAGGATGTGCTTTCATGACACCTGACCCTCCCTTTCTTTCCTTTGGTTGGACGCATGTCAACTCCTCACTTGGACAGTCTGCATTGACAACTCTGCCTTTGCAGCCCAGCACCTTTTGCGGCTGCTAATCAACGCTAGGTCAGGTGAGGGTTTTGTTGCTCTTGGAGGAATTTGGATGCAGGCAGGGGAATTCATAACCCCGTTCTGTTTATTTATTCTATGGGGGTGTGGATGAGGAATAAGGAGGAGAGAAGAAGAGGGGCTAAAATTGGTTTGCATCACCTCAAACATTACTACTTTCTGAAGGACCTTAAAGCTTGGTGGATTAAGGCACATTCAGAATATGCTAATGTTATAGGTCCGTTGGTGGTAAGGAAACCACGTACTCGCAGGGGTCATCTGCCAAGCAAGAGGAATTATCATGATCCGTTGGATCTAAATACACCAATGGGAGATGGTGACCATCCAGGTTGAAGAATCAGTGCATCTTCTTCTATTTGACTTCAAATTGGTGTCTCTGGACTAAATGCCCTATTATAAATATTCAACACATAAACCAAAGAATCCATGATTTATAATATAAACCAAAGAATATTCACATAAACCAAAGAATATACAACACATACTATAAACATATACTCAAAGAAAAGGTAACAAAATGTTTATATTATAAATATTCTATATTAAAAGATACATAAAAATAGTAATCATATACAACACATAAACCAAAGAATCCATGATTCATCCATTGCTCCAAGATGTCAATATCTCCAATGTCATGAAGATAACAATCTCCCATCAATGAACCTACTAATGTGAAATACGTTTCTTTAGTGACGGGATCTAAGAGTTCCTGCAAACTTTACAACACTAAGAAGATCATCCATTATCCTATAGTGAATATAGAATCACTCTTACAAGATCCCACTGAATCATGGTACCAAGATATCCATGGTATCATGAAAAGTCATCCGCTAAGTAAAGATTATGTGTGCCCCCAACATGATCAAAGAACTCAACACCAGGAGCTTCCAAAGGGAAGATTCAAACTAGGATCTCCAAACCAAGAAGATACAAAACTACCAACTAACCATCAAGAATATAACCAAAACCACCAATACATCATAGTCAATATCCTTTGCTAAAATGTGTAACCAAGCTATCATGACATTGTGGTCAAACCATCATTGCTACAATTCTTAAACTGACTATCCATGTACTATAAACAATATTAAACTTCTCATCTTAAAGCCAACATACCAAAGCACAAATGATGATAGACAATGCCAACTAACAAAGTTTGCATCAATATTGAATCAAATTTGGTAGATATAGACAGTCAACAATGAGTCATCATACTACAATCAATAAGTTTTACATCCTACAAATCACATAACTTGTAGATTCAAACACTTAAACATGAAAACCCATCATCATGTTAATAAACTACAAACTAATATATCAAAAATATCTTGTAGGCCAAATGACTCAAATATTTAATGATCTAATTTTTCAAAGATGTCCACATCCAATTACCATATTCAAGGAACCAATCAAGCATCTAGGAGATAAGAAACAATCTCCTAACATCAAACCAAATCGCCACCAAACCACCACAAACCTAATTATGTTATGTCAATGCAAAAGTCTACCTACATAATAATGACACCATAATCAATGCCAATGTTGTACTTACACTCAACTATCACCCGCATGAGACTCTAATTATCAAACCATGTCCAATAATGTTCTCAAAAACAAAGACAGCATGTGTACCTATCACCATCAAATTGTAACTCTAAAATAATTGTTTGTAAGCATATACTAGGAAGCACCAAATGTAATCAGTTGTAGCATCATAAATATAGATTTAAAAAATGGACTTCGTCAAGGTTTCACCTCTTTAATCATCTATATCCTCACATAATCACACCCCAAATCTCATACAAGTGCAAGTGTTCAAAAAAGTACTAAATTGATTCTACACCACAAACTGAAAATCTACATAACTCATTGTGTAGTACTCTCCAACGCCTATTTGAAATGGAAAATGTAATTTTGTATGCAAAATCTATGAGTATATTTTTTTCTAGGAGAAATATCTAACTTTGAAGTCCCCAAAACTTATTAAAACAAAACACGCAAGCGTCAAAGTTCCTGCCTATTGTGTAATAATTTTAGGGGTAAGATATGGTGAATTGAGAATGTGTTTAAGGTAGTGTGGACAAATTGTGTCACACTAATCATGTAGAAATAAGAAGACGTATTTTGGCACCAAAAAAAAATAATGTAAATTGAATATTTGAACAGTATGTTCAACAAAAGTTCATTATCTTCCTGATTAATTGTAACTTATGAAATAATTTATGGGGAAATCATAAATAATGTGAATTGAAAAAGGATCAACTGTGTGCGAAGGGAGGTTTTAAATTTTCCAAGCTACCTTACTCCAAAAAGGAATCCAAAAGCACCAAATCAATTTTGTAGAAATTCAGAAGTCAAAAGATGCACACTTATTTTTATGGTTTATGTAAATCCCCAAGTCTAGAGTTTGAATACTTACTCTAGAATTATAGAGTTGTGATTTTGAGTATACACAAATTTCTAAGGATGGAAACCTTGACGGGATGCAAGAATTGAAAGACTAAAATGAAAAGGAAAACAAAAAATAAACTTTTAAATAAGAATATTAATCAAATCATTTTCTCATAAGTCTAAGACAAACAACATAACATGAACATTGGGAATCTATT
>MU223064.1:854881-876820 GCA_018584345.1 Thuja plicata | reverse complement strand
AAGGAAATGTCCTATCCTTGCGTTGGCAGTTCCCCCCATATAAAAACCATCCCATAGTTCACTTCTCAAGTCATGGAAGACCACTTTATACGCAACAGACTCACAAAGTTCCAAGATGCCTTCCTTATTGGCCTTATGGTAAATTTCAAACTTGTCTTTAGGGACACTTCTGATAGTCAGGGAAGCCAATTTTAGTGTTTCGTTGCTTTTAATTAAAAAATCAATATTCCAGCCAAAGGATAGTATTTTCTCTAACTACTCCAATTTAGTCCTAAAGTGATGTAAAGTGTTAATCTGAACATAGAGTTGTGGCAATCCCAAAGATTTTAAACCAATAATTGACTATATCATATCCTTTTTCCCTTTAACAACCATCTTCATTTTTAGGTATTTTGTTGTTGGTATATCATTATACACTGTTTCTTGAGCATTGTTCACTACCTTCACATTTTTTGTTGACTTTTCAAAGTGATATGTATCTCTCTCCAAACAGTCTATATCATTCCATATCTGCATTTTTTTAAGGAAGCTTATCTATCATATCAATATCAGTGGTATGAACAATGTTGATATATTTTGAACATATCCTGCAATGATGGTATTTCAAGTCAAGATGACATGCCTTTTAGGCAATTTACTACATAGTTCACTTGCCTTGTCTATAGATCAATCAGAGATCAATCAGAGCTTCCTGAAGGGAAATACCAATGCTAGAAGCATACATGATTTACTATTCTAATGTATGAATTAAAAACTACATAAAAGATTCATGAATATTATTCAAGGATATGAAATACTTATCTCTTGATTGTCTTAGTTTGAGATGGAATTAGCTTCCTCTTGGATCAAAGAAAAAAAAAACTCATGCTCCTACAAGATTCTAAGACTTGTCCAACACTTCTAGTGAACACATATAGGTATGCAGCTAAAAAAATAGAAACTGGATGTCAATATGCTTGGTCCTTTGATGATGGATTGGGATACATGAGATTTGAGTAGAACTTTGATTGTCTCAAAATATGATTGATGGTTTTTTAGATTGAATAAAAAACTCAATGAGAAAATTCTGAAACCAAATAGCCTCAGTTTTGGTACTTAGCTTTAATAGAAGATGGACCAATAAAAAATTGCTTCTTTCTCTCTAACAAAAAAGCCTTGAACCAAGTTAGAAGCTATAAGTTGAAGTCATGAACTTATAGCTTCTCACTTGGTTCAATACTTGTTTGTTAGAGAGCAAGAAGCAATTTTTTACTGGTCCATCTTTTATTGAAGCTGAGTACCAAAACTGAGGCTATTTGGTTTCAGAATTTGTTTTTTTATTAAATTCAATTTTCATCAAAATTTTGACATTCATTGGTCAAAACAGAAAGAGTTTGGTCAAAATGTTTCAACCATTATGTGTTGAAATCTTGCATCGTGGGTTTGGCATCCTGGTCGAAACAGAAAGAGTTTGGTCAAAATGTTTCAACCATTATGTGTTGAAAGCTTGCATCATGGGTTTGGCATCTTGGTCAAAACAGAAAGAGTTTGGTCGAAATGTTTCGACCATTCTGTATCAAAAGCTTGCGTCGTGGGTTTGGCATCCTAGTCAAAATAGAAAGAGTTTGGTCAAAATGTTTCAACCATTATGTGTTGAAAGCTTGCGTCATGGGTTTGGCATCCTAGTCAAATGGGTCAAACATTTTGACCAAACTTGGTTGAAACTTTTCAAACATTTTGATTAAATTTGGCCAAAACTTTTAGACATTTCGACGAACGTTGGTCTAAGTTTTGACAAATAATGTGGGTGTTTGAATATGCTAATTTCAACCAAGTTTGTATCAAAATTTCAACATTAACAAGAATGTGTTGAAATTTTGACAAGAAAAATATCAACAAAGCAATTTGTGGGTTTTTCAACCAATCTACGTAGATAATTTGACCAATTTTCATTGAAAATAGGGGCCAATTTTACTAGTTCCTGATGAAGCAAACCACAGGATTCTCGACGAGTTGAAAATAGAGTTTCCTAACGAGTAAAAATCCAATGATGCCTAACAGATGAAGATCTCAAAGCTGACTGGAGTCACACCGACGGAACTGATAGTTATCACCGATGACTAACTGCAAAGTTGACCAATGGAACAGCGAGTTTAGAAAATGACAAAATATCTAGCTGGAAAGAGCTAAAGATAGACTTAACTGGTTGTTTTCATTGTTTTATTCAACCAAATTTAAGTAATTGATTTAAATTTGATTTACACAGTTGGCATGAAGATAACTATGAGACAAATCAGGAGTTATGTTTTAAATCAAATTGGCTGGATTTTTTTTCATGCCAAGAATAAAGAATCAAGAATCAAGAATCAAGAAATAGAAAATATTATGTCTATATAACAGACAAAGCTTAATTCATTTTTGAATCACATGAAAAGAGGATTAAGGGGAGTGAATAGAAAGAGGATTCTAAAGAGAAATTGATGAAGAACAACTTCATGTAGTACTGATCAATCAAGATGAAGGAGAGCTAAGGAATTCTACAGACACTGACGAATAGTGAGCACAACATCACAGAGTAGAAATTATGGAGCACAAAAGAATTGAATTGATACATTGATCAAATAGGTAATGTACTTAAATAGATCTGAAAATTTGCAATTCAATTTGCATTAGAAATAGGTCATTTTGTTTTAGTGTAACTATTGAAGCATCAAGTCTCTTAACAGAGCAGGACTTAACAATCTTCTATATGAGGTACATCCCAAGGAGTGCCAAAAAGGTTGATTCATGAAAGTAGCATTGGATATGTCAGATGCCTATTGACAGTCTAAGAGAGAGGCTGATTCAAGGATGGCAGCATTAGATGCCCAATACTAAGTGACAACCTATATGTGTAAAATCCTCTATCAAGGTCACACCTAACAGTGTGTTTGTAACCTTTAACAGGGTTGGCTCTTAATAGGGCTCACTTCAGAAGAGTGAAAATTTTGGGTACCGGTCCTAGTGGATTTTCCCCTAACAGGGTTTCCACTTTAAAAATTCATGTGTATGTGTGTATGATTCATTTCTTTACTATTTTGTATCTGACATAGTTAACACTGGATTTATCAGTATACTCTACATATTTACTGTATTTTGGTAAATAGTTTTACTGCCTATCAGGATTCAAGGAGAATAAGGATAGAAAAGGTAAACCAACAGATAGTTAATCATTACATTATAAGCATTTCATGGAATAGTGTAGGGACATAATAATCTGAGGTTTATTGATTGGTTGTTAAGTTTAAGGATAAGTTTTTGAGGCCACTGATTCACCCNCCCCCCCCCCCCCCCCCCCTCTCAGTTATCACTAACAGCTAGGACATCATGCATTGTTTATGAGCTCATTGTTTGAGCACCACATGACCCTATTATGAGCTCTATTTTTTATATGTGTGTGTGTGTGTGTGTGTGTGTGTGTGTGTGTGTGTTATTGTTTTTGTTGTGCACCATATATTGTTTTATATATACACTATTTATTTCATTCAGACCATGACTAGCTTGGCATTTGTAATTTATTTGTTGTTATTGGATCAATGGTGCCATGTTGTTGAGGTTGTAGATGCATTGAATCACCATTGTCATTCTATTTTGATAGCTATGCTAAGGAACTATGTTATAAAATTTCAAGGCATAAAATTTTATAACTATACATATATTTTATGTGTATGAACATAAATAATATGGGTACCAAAAATTGCCTGATGTGATAAATTTTTGACCAGGCTATGAATCCAGTGTGCCCCTATGTGATCCACAACCTGCAAAGAAAAGAGAGATGGGGGTTAGATAAAAAATATCTAAGAAATGAATTACATCCTATTACTACTGATCCTCATCTACAATTATGCATGTGCATAGTCAAGCCATACACTTTTGAAAGAAAAATGGGGAGTACCACATAGTCAATATCAACAACAAAATAAATAAAGAGAGATCAAACACTTCACACAATGCCTTGAAGGTAATAGCAATGATGCCCTAACTCTCAAAGCTCATGGGTCATCAAGCATTCCAAATGCAAAGATGTAAATGAATGCCAGTATTAAATAGTGAGCTCATAAATAATTCGTGATGCCCTAGCTTTCAGCCCGCGAGCCATCAAGACATTTCCTCATGAAATGATCATAAACAGGGAGTACCACATAGTGAATATCAACATCAAAACAAATAAAAAGAGATCAAAAACTTCACACATTGCCTTGAAGGTAATAGCAATGATTACGTAGCTCTCAAAGCTCACGGGTCATCAAGAATTCCATATGAAAAGATGTAAACAATGCTAGTATTAAACAGTGAGCTGATATACAATGCATGATGCCCTAGCTTGCAGCCTATGATCCATCAAGACATTTCCTCATGAAATGATCATAAATGGGGAGTACCACATAGTGAATATCAATAGAAAAAAAATAAAGAGAGATCAAACACTTCACATAATGCTAGCTTGAAGGAGGTAGCAATGATTCCCTAGCTCTCAAAGCTCACAGGTCATCAAGCATTCCAAATGCAAAGATGTAAACAATTATAGTATTAATATTCATATTGTTCCATTAAATCAACAAATGCCATCAAAATGAAATTGAGTTAATGAGAAGACAAATCTTGAATGCCTACATCAAGTCATGGCTGCCATATACCAAGATGCCAATCAGTTTCCACACTATGCCATCTTTGCGCATGATGGTATGTGATCACGCTAAACTAGAAATGAGCCTTTCATCTTTTTTTTTGTTTATAATCACGCGGGTGTCACAATTATGACTGTACCATCGCTATTATGACAGCGTTGGGGGAACTTGGAAAAAAACACAAAATCACATACAAATGGTGGTACCGTCACAAATTGGGGTCAAACTTTGACCCCAAATGTTATAGTGTGACGGTGGGCATAAAACCTTGAAGCATAGATGCAGTCAGGTTAGTCATTGAGGCATTGTACCTAATGAACATGTGTCCCAGTGGGTCAGGTTGAAGTCAGACAGAGTAAGGTAAACAACAGTTAAGTTAAATTTGATCATGTGGTCAGTGCAAAGCCTTAATGGTAAAGTGCGTAAGACCTAGTGTTTGAGTCATTATGCCTAGTTGACATCTGTCCAACCTGGTTTGTGGAACCTTTAGTTTTGAAGCCAAAGGTGAGATTAATGTGCAGTATAGTTAGAAAAGATCGAACGCATGGAGTAAAGCCTTAAAGAGGAGATGATCATCAATTGGTGATCAAGGCATTGCACGTGTGACACGTTTCTAGTTGGTCAGCGCAAGTTAGAAGACAACAAGGATTTCTTAGAGGCATTAGTAAAACACCATGTGGAGGTCTATGGGACCAAGATTACCAGGTTATAACTAAAGTAAAGATCAGTTGGATTAAAAATGATCAAATGCCCAGTGCTTTTCCTCAAAAGAAACATGATTGTGATCTAACCATAAAGGCATCGCACTTGCGTGCCACCTGTCCGATCAGATTTTTGAATCTTGGGTCAATGATAGTGTTTTAAAGTCTGATAAAGTTTAAATCTAGATCATTAATGGATATTTACACGTTAGGTGTAGCTGTTGGAATGGATTTTCATATTTTTAAATGCATTATGTAGGATTTTCAAATTGGTGTATTATTGTGTGTGCTTGAATGTGGCCTCTAAATAAGGCACAAACTCAGCATAGTCCTTACTCAATCGTTCAATTCACAAAGACAAACATTAATTGTTCATTCTACAAATTTGATTGAAGCGACTTGCTGCCTCCTAATCGGTTGGGGATGTCAAATTTACTCTCAGAACGAGAGCCAACAACCTGACCATTGCTAACATGGAGGATTTCTAAAGCATGAGAGAAGATGAAATTTCCATTAATCCATGAATGAATTACAATTAATCTATGAAATGAATTGCAACTAGTCTAGAAATGAATTGCAACTACTCTATAAATTGAAATTGCAATTAATCTATGAAAGCTTGAAATGTTCTTAATCTAGAAATCAAATGCTCTTAATCTAGAAATGAAATTGCATTTAAACTAGAGAGCTTGAAAGATGAAATTGAGATGTTAGATATGTAAATGAATTGCAAATAAAATCAACATATCATTACTAATCCAAATTGAAATTAATCTAATTATGCAATTTAAGCTCAAAAGCATGTAATAATCAATGCAAATTTCACTATAAGTTTGATGCTCTCAAAAATCATCCTCTCAAATGAAGAAAAAGGGGTCCAATATATAGAAAATCCATGGAAAGAGGGTGAAGAGTTTCTTGAAAAGAAACGGTTGCCTCTTCATTTTCAGAGATTGAGATTGAGACAAAAAAGCATGAATTATTTAATTAAAAGGATGCATTATTGCCACATGAGTGACCTTTCACATTGAATTATGGAATTCCTTTTTTAGGATAATTCATCCAATCAATTAAATAACTATTCAATTCCTTTTGATGTATATTAGCTACAGGGGGTGGAATTAATTTAATTAAAAGCACTTAGGACTTTAGAATTAAATTAATTAATCATAGGGATTTTTAGCTAATAAACCTTGATAATTTAGGAATTAAATATAATGTCAGATTTATGCAAATTTGGGTTTTCTTCATTTGAGACTCAGTCAATTAGGTGGAGAATTTTCCTAGTACAATAGGACTTCGAAGATGAGAAAATGTACCAAAATTGATTGGATTATAAGGTGCCAATTTTGGGGTGTTACATTTTTCCCCTCTTTGAATTGATGTGCAAGCAGTGCATTGATTCAAAGAACAGTCTGAAGTGAAGATGAAGATTTTGGAAGTCTAGGTTAGGTTGCCAAGACACCGATCAGATTAAGAAGCAGAATCATCTAAGAGAAGATCAGAATCGGGGTTAGATTGCCCCAATGTCCACTGATAGCTAATGAAGATCTAGAACTATCTCCAGAATTAGGGTTAGATTGCCCCAATATGAAGGTTAGCCGTCCAAGATCTAGGTTAGATTTCCTAGATAACGGTCTAAAGAGTTTTTTGAGAGCCATCTTCAAAATGAAGCATAACTTTCAGGAGTTAGGGTTAGATTTCCCCAATACCCAATAATATTTCAAGAATCATCTCCAGAACGGAGCTTAATCCTTGAGGATCCAAGTTAGATTGCTCAGATATCTAGAAAGATAGATGACAAGATGCAAGACATCAAGATGCCCCTAGAGATTCAAGATCATGGAATTTTGACCATAAGGTATGAAAAATTGAATATGCCCCAAGTGATGAGATGCCCCTAGTGATGGGGATTTTGAAAATGGATTCAGAACGATCCATTTAGTCAAGGGTGCAATTTTCATAGAAAATGGAGCACTTTGAAAAATTAGGTCAAAGACTATATAAGGCCCAGAGGGGTCATTTTCAAATCATTAATCACCTTTTGACTTTAGCAATGGTGAGGGCTCTAGCTGATATTGAATGCATTTACATTGATTTGAGCACTCCCGACGACACAACCGTCCACCAGAGTATGACGCACCTATAAGTAATCGCAACTTGATCGTGTATTTCAGAAAATTTTTATCAGTTGATAGTATTTTAGCATGCTTAGGCCTTTTTAAATGTTGTCGCATCCAATTTTGCGTGAGGAAACAATTTTCTCGCACCAGGCCAGGTCGCCTTTTGCGTGAGGAATCTGATTCCTCATGCGGGTCAGGGGTTCCTCACATGGGCCCCTCCAATGCGCTCACGTGAACAGCACGCTTGCACCACGTGAGATTTTAGAAATCTCATGCGGAAACATATCTCATCTCGTGCGAGTCAGAAAGCTAGCTTGGAAAAGGAGTTTCCTCGCATGGGAAATTGGCCAAAATTCAAAAGTTGTCATTTTCTTACGTCGTAGAGTCAGCTAGTTGCCATATCTCAAAACTATTTGTAGGATAGGTCCATAGCTGTATTTGTTGTCTTTTGCTTTGAAAAATCATCATTGTTGAGGTACTAATCCAATTTTATCACTTTCTTTGTAGGTCGACTTCCCTGATATCGGTTTCCAATCACATCATCCTGTTATGGGTGAGTTACTTCAGTAGTTATCAGATGCTGACGATGCCCACATTGACGGGCTAGGATTGACTTACCTTCATGATGCACCTGATATTTGGGTAAATCATGGCTTGCTGGGTGTCTTGGTTGAGCATTTCCATTCGGAGACAAACACCTTTCACTTACCACAGGGGGAGATAACGGTCACTCCTGAGGATATATACCAGATTCTAAGAGTGCCTTTTCATGGAGCTCACGTGGAGTACGACATGCAACCTAGAGTAGGTACACTGGCTTTAAGAGTAGTTTTCTAGAATGATTTGGTGATGGGCAGAGCCATCTCATTGGAGGAGTTGATACGCAGCTACAGTAGAGATCATCCACTGGCAGTTGTATTAGCACTGTTCCTGAGTTGCCATTTGGTTCCTGATTATGGTCAGCACAGATTAGAGTGCAGCTGGGGAGGCATGGTGCAAAGGATGCTAGCTACACCAGAAGTTACCTTTGGATGGGATGAGTGCATGCTTGCTCAAATGTACCACGAGATGCACAAGATTGTGTATTGAGGTGCACATATCATGGTGAAAGGAGTCATCATTCTATAGATTTGGGCCTGGGAGAACCTTCCCATATGTAGGCCGATATTTCATTACACATGGTATCCTTTAGAGATATACATATATAGGTACGCAAGTCTGATTACCCAGCCCGCGCTGGGTAAGACGAAGCAGTGGAGGGCACAGATAGATGACATGGCCGCAACCATATGGTGGCCTTGGATAGCCACTGAGGTGTGGGATGATGCTCATCATGAGTTATCATATATGTTCTATTCACATCCTTTGATTGGGAATACCATTACCATCATTGAGAACTTCTTTCTCACACATGTATTGTGCTAGTTTGGGAGACCATAGGATGTGTCTCAGGAGTATTGCACATATGCCCAATTCGTCGATGAGACGAAGAAGGGTTGGTAACGACAGCTTGACAGGGGCCATAGTATGATAGATGCCCAAGTATCACCAGCCAGGTGGGATTATATGGCCATAGTGATGAATGAAGGTATGACACCTGCATATAGAGATCACATGTTAGTGCATCTGTTCCCCAGGTATATAGCTCCTATTATGCTGATCCCTCATATACAACAAGTGGTATGGCCACCACCACAGTAGTAGGCACAATAGGTTCCCCCACTGGTATAGAAACCACCTTTACAGTAGTAGGAGAGAGTTGTATGACCGAGGACATCTCAGACTGATATTCCCATTAGACCGATGGGATCAGATGTAGGTGTTGGGCCTAGTGGCAGTCAGGACAGAGCTTCTGAGCAGGTAGATGATACTATCATGGCTAATGTTTTTCTGATTGATCCTCCAGTAGGCGAATAGGTAGCATAGTTGTAGGAGGCTCTTTGGAGGGTTAGAGAGAGAGCCTGATAGTCTTAGAGGGAGCATGATGACTTCCACATGTAGGTGATCATTCAGGAGACTTGGGTAGCTGAGAGAGACCAAGAGATCTAGGGGTTACAAGAGTCACTGGCCAGATCATAGCTAGATACTAGATATGAGGCTGCTCAGGCTTCTTATTACTATGTTGCATACACTATTGCAGTTCCTAAGGTAGCGGATCAGATTTAGCCTTTCTCTAAGTATGCTAGTGCATGGGCTGCTCCACTGGGACCACCTCCACTAGGACCACCTCCACTGGGACCTCCACCGGGTCCTCCTCCTCAGCAGCAAGGTATACCACCCCCTCCACCTCCTCTACGTGGTTAGATGAGATATATTGACATACATATTGTATCACCATTTTGATATATTGTGCTCGAGTAGCACCCTTGTACATTTGACCAATCGATATATATATGAGCTTAATTTTTGGCATCATTGTACATGTTTATATATTGCTTTAGATGTGTATGTCTTATGAGATGTTTCTTATATGATTTACATGTATGGATTAGAAATGTATGCCATGGATGAATATGCAAATGTTTATGCACATGTTTTATTGATGTATGAATGCAATGATAGATGTTAGATGGATAAATGCTATGTATGATTTGATTTATCCTTATAATGGATGCACATGTTTATGGATATATAAATGCAAATGAATGTATGAAAATGCACTTTTTGGAATTGAATTTAATGCAATGAATGCAATGGTACTAATCATCTCATGTAGGATATTGCAATATACAATAGGTACTAAAAGAACGCAAATGAAGATCGAGAGCGAGGACCGGACACTTGTGTAGTCGAGAGAAATCTATGATGAAAGATGAGGACCTTTGAAGAATGAGAAGATAATGAAGAGAGAACCAAAACTACCATGATGCAAGCCTAAAATGCAAATGCAAGCCTAAAATGCAAATGCAAGCCTAAGCTAAATGCAATCCTAGGACTTGGTTGTTGGACTCATTGTATTTATCATCATCGAGTGCTTTTGGATCATCGGAGTCAATACAATCCTTACTTGTGCCGCTGCAACCATAAGAATATGAATATGAATTTCATCAGATAAAATGTAGGAAATGAACATAAGCATCGAGGCACAAAAGCCAAGGTGACCTGAACATTGTTTCCAGTTTGATGTAGTAAGAGTTCACAAGTAAACAAACAAAGCAATAACAGTCAAGGAGATAGTTTCGACCTCCCCTTAGCGTACAAATAAACAAGATCAAGGGATGTGAGGCTTTTACACCTTAATGCAGAAGATCTTATCACATACACCCTATTTATTTGACGTTGCCAAATCATTAAAACCACACCAACAAGCAGTAGACAAAGAAAATATCAATGAAATTCATGAGAATAGACATCATACAAAGAAATAATCAATCATATCTCAGCATGTTTCAAGGCTTACGAATGGGTCTATGTTTAGGGTGTTGAAAAACACTATTGTGCTTGTGAGTGCAATGTGTTTGATTGCTATCAAGAGATATTTATGTCGCAAGATATCTGATGTGTGTTAAAAAACACAGATGTGTCCAAAGAGAGTGTTAAAAAACATTGTTTGATTAAGGTGTTGAGAAACACCAGTTTGTGCCAATAGAGAATTGTCCTTTGAAAAGATTAGTGACTCGAGTGCAAATCAAAGAGCAATCAAAGTGGGGAAGTATGCCCCCAAGTAACGAATAGATCGAAACCGAACAACGCAGATAGCGAAAAGATGGGAGAAATCTCAGCAATATAGTGACAGTAGGCAGACTCAGTGAGAACCACTGGTGATTGTCGTGAGAGAGATTCTCAAGCATAATGATCGATAACAAGATCTAGGAATTAGCAGGCAGACCCAGTGAGAACCACTGGTGACTAATGTGAAGAGAATCTCAAGAGGAGATGAAGTGCTATGAAGCATCGGCAGGCAGACGCAGTGAGATCCACTGGTGATCGATGCAACAGGAGAAAGACTCCAAAAGATAAGACAATGCCCCCTAGACCAAGAACATGCCCCTGAGTGTGACTAGTTTCAATCCATGTGAGGTCAAGAAAAATATCAAAGATGACTAAGAGAAAAAGCATGAGCACACTAAAGAAAGAAAGAAAACTAAAGCAGGAAAGCAGACTAGTAACTGCGAGAAAGCCAAGAGATGTTGCGACAGATAAAGCATTGTGAAACAAGAGGTGCATGTTTACCAGGTTTTCACCATCTTGGCAGAAATTCTATTTTTGCTACCATGATGCTTGTTTAGCAGGTTTTCATCAATGGCACATTTTTTTCTTTTCCTCTTTTTTTGTATTTTCATTTTTTCAATTTTTTTTCTTCTTTTTTCTTTTTTGATTTTTTTGTATTTTTGTATTTTTTCAATTTTTTTTGTTCTTTTTTCTTTTTTGATTTTTTTGTATTTTTTTATTTTTTTCCTTTTTTTTTGTATTATCAAGGCACCTGTTTACCAGATTTTCACTAGGATAATAGATACATCAAAGTGCTTGTTTGCCAGGTTTTCACTAAGATGATCATTTTTTCAGGACATTTTACAATTTTTAGGATTTTCTCAGAATGAAGTATGTACATGAGCATTTAAAAGATATCTCAACTGTAGAATTTCTTCAGGTGAAGAGCATTGATGGGCTCTTTGAGTTTTTCACCTTTTGTAGTGGAGAGCTGATAAGTGCCAGACCCAAATACTATAGTAATAACATAAGGACCAAGCCAGTTTGGCTCAAATTTCCCTTTCTGAATCCATTGTTGCTGATTCTTAGGGTTCTCTCTCAGGATGAGATCACCCATTTGGAAGTCTCTTGGTCTAACCTTCTTGTTATAGCTCTTAGATATCCTCTTTTGATATTCTCTGAGATGATCAAACATCACCTTCCAATGTTCATCCAGTAATTCAAGCTCTTGTAGCTGAGATATTCTGATATCGTCATCTGTAATGAGGCCCTTCAGAGAGACTCACATGGTAGGCATCTCAACCTCAATAGGCAATACTGCATCTGCACCATAGACTAAAGAAAAGGGCGTGGCCCCTGTTGGTATTCTTATGCTGGTACGATAGGCCCATAAAGTCAGGTTAATCTAGAGATGCCAATCTCATCCAGATTTGTGTACCATATAGTGTAGGATCTTGAGAATTGTCTTGTTGGAAGCTTCAGCCTATCCATTACCCTGGAGGTAATAAATAGAAGACCAATGTTGAATAACCTTGAACTTAGTGCACAAATTTGTTAGATCTTTATTCTTGAATTGTCCCCCATTATCAGTGATAATAGAGGAGGGTACACCATATCTACAAATGATATAGTTTAGTATAAATATAGCTACAGATTTGCCATCAACTACACTAAGAGGTACTGCCTCAACCCATTTAGTAAAATAATCTATAGCAGTGATGATGTAATTATGTCCTCTCGAAGAAGATGGATATATTTGACCTACTAAGTTGAAATCCCACTGTTGAAATGGCCAGAAAGTGATGAAGGGAATAAGCTCCTTGGCTGGAGCATGATTCAAATTACCATGGAGTTGACATTGTTTGCAAGACTTGGCAAATTGTGCAGCTTCCTTCTCCATATCGGGCCAATAATAACCATCTCTAATAATTTTTTGAGCCAGTGTCAGACCATTTGAGTGAGAACCACAAATGCCTTCATGTACCTCTTCTAACGCGCATTTGGACTCGTCAGGTTCTAGACACCTAAGGAGGATGCCATTTAGACCTTGTCTATACAATTCGTTAGCTATGATGACATATTGTGAAGCACTGTAGATTAGGTGATTTTTTCATTTCTAGTATATGTGTCAGGAATAATTTGGTTATGGAGATAAGAGTAGATGTGATGGTAGCAAGATGAATCATGTCCAATGACTGAACAGATCATCCAAGAGTCAGGGGAGTCATAGGCAGGGTAGCATAACATCTCCACTAGGAACTCATGTCTAAAATCATTCTTTGACATTTGTAACATAGAAGCCAAAGTAGCCATAGCATCAATCGCTTTATTATCCACCCTGGGAATTTGTTGAAAGGTAACATGTGCAAAGTATTTCTTAAGGTTGTCAACCATCTTTTTATAGGGTACCAAATTTTCATCTTTTGTCTGATAGATGTTGTTCACTTGATTGATAACCAGTTGTGAGTCTCCAAAGAATTTTATTTCATCAACTTGTCATTCAATAGTGATCCTTAGTCCATTGATCAAAGCTTCATACTCATCGGTTTTATTGGTACAAGGAAACATCATTTTGTATACCTTTGGTAAAGAGTACCGCTGAGGTGTAATAAACAAAATTCTAGCTCCTAACCCCTACTTGGTGAATGATCCACCAAAGAACATTGTCCATGTCTGATGCATGAGAAGAATAATGGACTCATTTGGGAATTCCATCCTTAATGGTTGATGATCTATAAGAGGTGCTTCAGCCAATTGATCTGCAATCACTTTCCCTTTGATAGCTTTTCTCTCAACATATTCAATTTCAAACTCACTAAGGAGTATGACCCATTTAGCTAGTCTACCTATGAGGGTAGCTTTACTGAGTAAGTATTTCAATGGATCAATCTTTGTGATTAGCCAACATGTAGTGTTGCAGCTTTTGGGAAGCAAACACCACTGCTAAACAAGCTTTCTCAATTACAGAATAATTCATTTCATAAGAAACCAATGTTCTATTGATGTAGTAAATGGCTCTTTCTTTATGATTTTGATCTCCTTGGGCCAAGAGAGCACCCAGAGATGTTTCCATTGCTAAGATATATAAGATCAAAGGCTTCCCCTATATAGGAGGAATCAATATACACAGATTGGCTAGATATTGTTTGATCTATTGAAAGCCTTGTTTACATTCTTTGTTCCACTCATAAGTCACACCTTTATGCAGAGTTTTGGTGAATGGTTGTGACTTGTCAGCTAGTTGCGATATGAAATGCTAGATAGATTGGTTCTAACCTTGAAGACCTCTGATTTGTCTAATATTATGGGGTGGAGGCATTTCCATTATAGCTTGTACCTTTGCTAGATCCACCTCAATTCCTTTCATAGAGATGATATAGCCAAGTAACTTTCCTGAAGTAACCCCAAATGCACATTTCTTAGGGTTAAGATGTAGCCTAAATTTTTCCATATGATCTAGTATAGGACCTAGATCAGTGAGATGTGTCTTTCTATCCATAATTTTAGTGAGTGTGTCATCCACGTAGTCCTCCATTGTCCTATGCATCATGTCATGAAATATGGTAGTGACATCTCTTTGATAAGTAGCTCCAGCATTTTTTAGACCAAAGGGCATAACATTCCAGCGGAATGTACCCATGCACAAGTAAAAGTGATCTTCTCTTGGTCCTCTAGCACAATTTTGATTTGATTATAGCTAGAAAAACCATCCATTAGCGAATACATCTCATATCCTACTTTCATATCCACGATCATGTCAATATTGGGAAGTGGAAAATCATCTTTGGGACATGCCAAATTTAAATCTCTAAAGTCTATGTAGACCCTAATTGATTTGTCATGTTTATTCATTGGGATGATGTTAGAGATCCACTCTGCATAATCAATCACTCGGATAAACCCAACTTTTAGAAGTTTTTCTAATTCTACCTTGATCAATAAAGCCACATGCGGATGCATCTTTCTAAGTTTTTGTTTGACAGGTTTCACACCTAGAGCTATTGATAAGTGATGCATCCTGAGATCAAGATCCACATCCAACATGCCAGAATACGTCCATGCAAAATTTATCTTTTTCTCCTGGAAGAATTCTGTGAATTCCTTAAGTTATTCTATAGATAATGAATTGGCCACATGAATGATGTGTGGATGTTCTTCTATTCCTAGGTTTACTGGCTGAGTTGGTTCAATTAACACTGATGAACATTCCTGGAAGTGACTCAAAAGTGCATCAATTATCTCATCCTTAGGCTCCTCAGAGAGGTTTTCACCTTTGAATACGTCTTTTATTTATACTTTTTTTGGCTCTAATACTGCCACAATGTGGTTTTCACCATCAGAGCACCTATTTTTTCTTATTTTAATTTTCTGACTAAGATACTTGACGTTAGCCTTAGTCATGTTGACACTTTCTTCACTAGTGGAGGATGTCACAGGTTCAATGACCTGAAGGTAGTAGGCTAGAGTGTAATCATTCTGGAATGTAAGGACTTCACTGGATGAAGAAGAGGAATTCTAGTCTATTAATTTAGGATGTTGGAGGGAAAGAGATGTGGTAGGTTCAAGTGCGTTCATAGTATAGTCATTGAAAGCGTTAACTAGAAAGCTGAGAGCTAAAGTGATCTCATCCAAAGGTGTGTTTGAATCCTTTTGATCCCTAACAACCGAAGTAGAAGACATGTTAACATTTATAGACTTGGACTCGTTAGACCTTTCACTAGACCCCTCACTTACATCGAGAAGTCTTTCATAAGATCCCTCTGACAAACTATCAAACTCATATTCATGAGAGTCTGTATCCGAACTCTAACTTGGGTGCTTGCACCATGAAGGTTTTTGAGTTCTTGCAATACTAGCCTGTTCTTGTGCCAACTATTCTTGAAACTCTAGTGGTACATATCATTCTCCTTGGAAGTTAGGATCTTGCAATGCTTTCCATTGCTCAAAGGTTAGTGCATCAAATGGATTGGTTTTATCAGAACACTATCAGTTTCAACTATATTGGCACGTGGTACAAAATTTTCTGGCTCAGTAAAGAATTCTGCCAGATGTAGAGGGATGGGATAAGGAGAGAAATCCTCATCTAAGCTATCTTCTATAGTTTTGACTGCAGCTGTGCCTTCAGGTTTTGGTGAAGGCTCTAATTTTGGCACAAATTTATTGATCCCTAGATGGAACGGGATCTGTTTGAAACCTAAACTAGTGGTGTCTTTTGTATTTTGACCTATATCTTTAATAGGTTCCACTAACCCATTACCATTCACCCCTATTGGGCCACTCCCTTTGTACCCAAAAATTTTATAATCTTAAGACCTTCATTGTTGGGATTCAGTTCTCAAGCCGGGGTAGTCTATTCAGCTATGTTCTTTCCTTTACAAATCCAAGCCTTAATAGCTCTTTCCTCATATTCATCTTCCAATGGTGTAGAAGACCATACAAAGGCACCATCATAAACTATCTCAGGAGTAGTGAAAGATCTATTGTTCTTAGAAGGTCTCCCATAAGAATGAGGAGATGGAGGTAAAGTTGCTAACGATAGCATGGGTTCTATTTGATATCCTCCCATGCCTATGTCTATGGTTTTTAGGGTTTGTTCCATATCTTTGAGCTTGGCATCACTGAGTTCTATGTATTCTCTATTAGTTGGAACAAGACTGTCAGCTGATTGAGTGAGCGCATTACAAGAAGAGCCTATACTAGCAGGAATTGTCACCTCTGCACCTTGAAAAGAAAACTTAATACATTGATGGTATGTAGAAGGAACCACCTACATCTCATGGATCCATGGTCTTCCTAGCAAGATATTATACGCAAGAGGAAGGTCTAGCACCTGACATATGACATCTCTTTCAACTGGCCCAACCCGAATGGGAAGCACCACTAGACCTTTATATTTTCTCTCTTCTTCATCATAGGATTTTATGGTAATTCTTTTGCAAGAATCTATGTGATCCTTTCCATAACCTAGCTAAGCTAGAAAATGAGTGGAGAAAATATTAATACCAACACCATTATCAATGAGGATGCAGAGGACTAGCTGTTTGCTGATCATGACTTCTATATGTAGGGGAGCATTGTGCGGGTGACTAATTGAGTAATCATCTTGTTCAGAGAAGGAAAAATAATGTGATGAAGTCAAGTGACCCACCATGGATTGAAACTGATCCAGATTGATATCTTTGGGTACATTAGCTTCTATGTGAGCTTTGTCCAGAATCTGCCTATGAGCAGGCGAGATCTTCAATAGCTCAAAAATAATTATCTGAGCATTAGTTCTTTGAAGCTGGTCAAGAATGCTATAACCAGTAGTAGGAGGCGTAGGGACCACATTTGTGGTCTTGTTGGTAGAGCCAACAATAGTCTTATCTGCAATTTTTTTTGGCGCAGACGTAGCAACAGAAGAGTTAGGACCCTTGATAGTGATTTTAGCCTGAGATCTAGTAACAACGTTCGTACAATATTGAGATGTTTCAGATTCAGATAATCAAGACCCAGGGCCTCTCAAGACAAATAGAGCTTTGGGTTTAGGATAATTCCCATTACCCTTGCTAGTAAACATATTGCAATATTCCACTTCCACTGGTTCAATCATGTTGATAATATTATCATAAGTGGTATGTGCGTAATTAACTTTGGCATTATTATTCTGAGCGTTGGAGGACTCACCTTTCTCGTGATGAGGAAAGGGATCTTTGAATGCCTGATGATCCAAATTCTTGCTATGATTCTCCACAATGATAACCTTGTTATCAATCAAATCTTGGACTTTATGACACATTTGGAGACATGTAGCAGTCTTATGACCTTTGTTTTGATGGTAGTCACAGTAAGAATTCTCATTCCACCAATGAGGTCATGGTTGCAGATCGTATAGACATTTCTCCAAAGGAGAAAGAATCTAATTTTTCACCAAAGTTTTGAAAACCACATCAAGCGGTTCTCCCAAAGAGGTAAATTCACGCTTGGGTTGCGTTTCCCAAGGTTTGTTGCCAGAAAATCTAAAAGGCTGTTGAGTATTGGTTGTAGCCTTTTCAATAGCTTTGGTCGCTTGTATACTAGAGGTGAGATTGAAGACCAGTTTTGAAGAATTTGAAGTCACATTATCGACCACCCCATCATTCACAACATCCCTATTTTTGTTGGAAAATTTCCCTTTATCTTTGTTCGACGATGAGGAACCTTGCTTGTTATCTTTATACAAGGTCAATTCACCTTTTTAAACCATAAATGCTTCTATTCTTACAACTTGTTTTTATCATGCTATCAAAATTAAGAGGACCTTGGAGTTGTACTTGATACCCAAAATCAGGGGTGAGATTATCCAAGAATATATCTAGTTTTTCAGATTCAGGTATTTTATGAGGGTACTTAGTGCAAAGTTGTCTCCATCTATGGAGAAATGTTAAGAATGGTTCCCCTTGGCTTTGCTTGAGGTTTCAAAGGTCCCTTATGTTGACAAGATGTTGAATATTGTGAGAATAATGTTGTATAAAGAGATTGGCAATCTCGTCAAAAGTCTTGAAGCCAGTGGGTAGTCAAGAAAACCACTCCATGGCAGGGCCACCCAAACTTCATGGAAAAAGATGCATCAAATATGTTTGATCATGTATAAACTCTATTGATAGGGCACCAAATTCTCTTAAGTGATCCTGAGGATTAGTGGTACCTAGATACTTGTCATATTTAGGAAGCTCTACACCTTTGGAAAAAGGTGGGATAACAATACTCTTATTGAAAGGAAAAGGACATATACTTTCCATTGTGAATTTTTGCATTGGTTTATCCTTATCCTTCATAAGTTGGTTGATTTGACCTTGCATGTCTTGAATTATTTTATGCAGTTTGGAGGTTTCAATTTCCTCTTCTTTAGCGACAAGCGTTTGCACTTGGAAGTTTGCAGGTAACTTGACCCCTTATTTTGCCAAATCTAGGAAGTATTTTTCTTTGTCTTCTGCAAGGAGTATTTCCATCATTTTCATGAGAGATTTATTAGACTTTGCAGCATCTATGTCATTTTGAGTTATTGGCTCATCATCATTACCAAGGATTTCATAAATACTATAAGTCTGATCTTGACCTTGGTGATGCTCTTCTTCTTGATGACCTTGTTCATTTTGGGATTGGTCATGACCTTGTGTGTAATCAAAAGGAGATGTCATGTTGTTAATGTGAGATTGTTCCATGTGCACTCCTTTAGTATGAGTATGAGTATCACGTGTAGGACTCATAGCCAATGTGCTCTTCGGTGAATCAAAAGGATTGAAGTATTGGAAAGGATCACTAAGGTAGTGAGGATCGTTAATAGGATCAACCCAAATGGGTGATTTTTTGAAGCCTAGTTGATCTGAAAGAAATGGATTATGTTGATCTTGAACAATGGATTAGAACACACCTACAACACTGGTTTCTAATTTGGACTCGGATCTATACTGAATGAGGAAGAGGAATGTGAGGATCCCTCTTGATTATCAACTTGAATAACGGGTTCAGAATGACCTTTTCCTTGATTGCGAGGTTTACTTCTAGCTACTCCGAAACCGCGTATGGGAAAAATATTACCGCTCCTAGTCATAATAGGCATAGATGAAGCTGAAATGAGAGGAAACTTAAGATCTAACTCAGAACTCTGTCTCTAGAGGTATCAAAGAAAAAAAGAGGTAATAGGCTAGAACAACCAAGGTGTGAGATGCACCCGGCACGAGTCGTCGAGAGTATGGCTAGAACAGTTGAGATATGAATATCATGTCATAAGGTACAAAAAACACAAAAATACAAGATGGAGACAAAGAGACAAGACAAGTTTGAGTGAGAATCAATCAGTTTGCAACTTGAAACAAGTAGTTTCAGACTGCAGATAATGAGGAAATAAGCAATCAGACCCCAGAAAAAAGGCAGATCAGAGAGATAAACAGACTCAATTTTTGAGATAAAACCAGATTTTGAGACATAGTGAGAACTATTCTTTGAAAAGATTTCTAGGCTTAGGATAGTTTTATGATGATACAAATCAGCAATCTCCATTTCAAGGTGACAAGCACTCATTTACAAACACAAAGTTTCAATCAAGAAGTAGTGACACAAACAGTAGTTGTAAACAGTTCTACCAAGGACAAAGCAACTTGGCATAATTATGGGAGTCTTTGTTTGATGATGATTTGGATAGTTTAAGACTCAAAAACAAACACTTAGTTATCCCTACAAAGAAAATTGGTTGAGAAGACAAAATTTGTGCCCCGTTGTCTTATGCGTATGCATGCACCTCACACAGCAGTGTCACCCTCGAAAGAGCACCCATGTTTTTGGTGTTTCCAAGGACTAAGTATATATGTTTGAAGGTTACCCTTAAAGCAAGGGCTAGTGTCATATACCACTTCAAGCATCCAGGTACATACCTATGTCAAGAATCTAGGGGAGAGATTCTTCCCTCTCCCTGCGCACAGATTATGTCTCCTTTCAGAGGTGAACCGGGTAGGCATATAACTAAGAGAGTGTTTAGTAGGCTTCCATTCTCAATAACCTTTAGTGCCTCTGATATAGAGCTGGGGCCTCATAGCCATACCAACACTTGTAATTCATACACCCTTGCAAGCAAGGCTGGGAGCGGCGCCACTCAGTACGACAAACAAGGATTTCTCACGATGATAGTCAAAATCATGAGAAAGAAGTTACCATGGATTTGGAGTCTTTGGACTAAAAAAAGAAAACTTTATTAGAGTGAGGTGGAATCACCAGCAATAGGTGTGTACTCACTTAGGTCATTCCCGGAGGTTCAACTTCTGGCAGGCCCTCTAAAGGTGACACAACTTGGTTCAGATTCAAGGGTTTGATTTTATAATTCTCTCAAAGAGAGAAGAGCATACTTCTCTACCTTTTCACCTCACCCAAACACATCAAGCATATTCATCATTGAGATAGTTTCACTCCACCAAATCCACAAGCCTTTAGGTTTCTGATTCTCTCAAAGAGAAAAGAGCATAATCCCCTAACAAGTAGAAGTGCTAAAGATTCACTATCTTGCTTTGCTTCCCCAAGTATCTATAATGCTAGAAAAATCTAGGTCTTGGTTTCATCCATGGGCATCACTTCCATGTAATGAAGAGCCTATTCCCCTACTTTTCTATCAGGATCCTTACAAAATTTTAACAATGTCCTATTTAAACTATGTGAATGAAAAATAGTAAACAAACATGACGTTTTGATTATGCCTTTGACAATTGTCCTGAAAGAAAACTATTAGAAAGTTTTTTGATCTTTGACAAGCAAACCTGCAAACCACTGTTATGCTACAGTAGAAATCAGAAACAAAAAAATCACAGCAGAGAGTAGATATCAGAAAAGAAAAGCAGCAAATTACAAATTGTGATATTGCTATCAGGATTCAACTGTGTAGTTTTTGAGTCAAACTCATTGACCCATAATTCATGAGTAGTGGTTCACATGAACCCATCTCTCTTGAGAATGAATGGAACACTTAGCACTCATTGGATCTAGGTGATGCTCACAGAGGTGAAGCACCGGGACTTCCTGGGAGGTCACCCATCCCAGTACTACTCCAGCTCGAGCGCGCTTAACTACGGAGTTTCCTCCATGGTTAAACCCACTCTACTTGCATCCTCATTTGCAAAACCATGGAGGAAACTCTGTAGTTAAGCGTGCTCAAGCTGGAGTAGTACTGGGATGGGTGACCACCCGGGAAGTCCCGGTGCTTCACCTCTGTGAGCATCACCTAGATCCAATGAGTGCTAAGTGTTCCATTCATTCTCAAGAGAGATGGGTTCATGTGAACCACTACTCATGAATTATGGGTCAATGAGT
>MU223064.1:841388-854166 GCA_018584345.1 Thuja plicata | reverse complement strand
TATGTAAATGAATTGCAAATAAAATCAACATATCATTACTAATCCAAATTGAAATTAATCTAATTATGCAATTTAAGCTCAAAAGCATGTAATAATCAATGCAAATTTCACTATAAGTTTGATGCTCGAAAAAAATCATCCTCTCAAATGAAGAAAAAGGGGTCCAATATATAGAAAATCCATGGAAAGAGGGTGAAGAATTTCTTGAAAAGAAACGGTTGCCTCTTCATTTTCAGAGATTGAGATTGAGACAAAAAAGCATGAATTATTTAATTAAAAGGATGGATTATTGCCACATGAGTGACCTTTCACATGGAATTATGGAATTCCTTTCTTAGGATAATTCATCCAATCAATTAAATAACTATTCAATTCCTTTTGATGTATATTAGCTAAAGGGGGTGGAATTAATTTAATTAAAAGCACTTAGGACTTTAGAATTAAATTAATTAATCATAGGGATTTTTAGCTAATAAACCTTGATAATTTAGGAATTAAATATAATGTTAGATTTATGCAAATTTGGGTTTTCTACATTTGATACTCAGTCAATTAAAGTCAATTAGGAGGAGAATTTTCCTAGTACAATAGGACTTCAGAGATGAGAAAATGCACCAAAATTGATTGAATTATAAGGTGCCAATTTTGGGGTGCTACAATTATGTCTTATGCTATAGAGTGATAAATTAAGGAATTTGATCTTCTATGTTGTGTATGAACAGTTGTTGGATGCTGTATGAAGGAAGCTTTAGCGATTCTAAAGAAATTTATTGTAGAGTTATCTCTTTAGGGTTTTTGGTTAATTTGTTAATCAATATTTAATCCTTTGGTTTATCTTGTTCTGTTCTTCACCATCAATGAGGAGTTGTTTCAAGGTTTTATAGTACAGATCAGATCAGATTCTCACGATCTTGATATTTTCAAAGAAGGGTGATTGGTTTTCTACAATTCTTGGGGGTTAAGTTTCCTGGGGTAATTATTGCATGTCAGACATTTCATTCTTTATTCTTGCTGCAGGGCACTGTGCTTTCATCTTCCCAAGATAGATGGTGGCCAAATCATATTCTTCCCAACATAATATTTCAAAGGAATGTTTTAGTCTGTATGACAGATCTTCTTGGTTGTTGTGATAAAGTAATGTTTTCTATCATGTAATGTTTTAATAAGTTTGAGCCCTAACCCTAAATGATCTAAATCTTGTTGCAGTCCTTGTCCTATAAAGGACTTCCAAGATCATTTTGAAAAGGATGGAAAATTTGGGAAGTAACATAGGAATTAAGTTATTTATTGTTTCCAGTGAATATAGCATATGTATATCTAGAGAGTATTATTATAGAATAGAAAGTTGCAAATATTTTGCATTTGTTGAAGTGGCATGTGTTTTGAAGCATTTTGGAACTAAAGCTAGATTCTTTGTACTTAATACAGTATTTCAAATTTAAGTCTCTCCTTAGTGCTTACTAGTTGAGTTGTGAATCTTTTGATTCATTGTATGAAATTTATCTGTGTATATGTCATTAGTCCTTAGTTTTGATCTAGGATCAAATCAAATAATTCTTTGGATATGACATAAGTTCTTTGGGTTTTTCTATTGAAGGATATTATAAGTAGTGTTTGATCTGAATTATCTATAGTTATGGTTTTGAGTCCTTAACAATAGTTAGTTTCTCTATCCTATATTTGAACTAAAAATATTTTCCAATGGATAAAGCACTGATCAGTAATGAGTATTTTCTACATTGATACATATATGAATACGCTTGGTTATATTCTTCCCTATCAATAACATCAAAACCATCTTAGTTCCCTTTAAGTTTTGTGGTTGTTTATTGTGTGTCTTGCATGGTAATGAAGAGTCATTGAATGAGTGGTTATCATTTCATACTTTCTTACCATTTATCTGTTGTTAAAATCTAGAGTATAAGGAGTTGTGAAAGTTAAATATTTATCTAGATCGGATTTGGAAATCTACAATTTCAAAATGATGTGTTATGATATTATAGCTCTTTCTTAGAGAAGGGTAAACTCATTCAATGATCTACAACTTCAGAATGACTTATTATGATATTGTAGATAAATTTGGTGAAGGGTTCACCTATTTGACAATCTCTAACCTTAGAATGGATTTTTATGAGATCCTAGCTCATTCTTGGTGAATGGTTGATCGATTCAGTGATCTGCAACTTTAGAATGGCTTTTTATGAGATTCTAGCTCATTTCAATGAATGGTTGACCGATTCAACACTATGTAACTTCAAAATGGTGTGTTATGAGATTATAGCTCTTTCTTAGTGAAGGGTTGACTGATTCGATAATCTACAACTTTAGAACATCTTGTTATGATATTGTAGCTCATTCTCGATGAAAGGTTGACCAAATCAGTGATTTATAACTTCAGAATAGTGTGTTATGAGATTATAGCTATTGCTTAGCAAAGGGTTGACCAATTCGATAATCTACAACTTCATAATAACTTGTTATGATATTATAGCTCATTATTAGTGAAGGGTTGACCGCTTCAGTGATCTGCAACCTCAGAATGGGTTGTTATGAGATTCTAGCTCATTCTCAATGAAGCGTTGATAGATTCGGGGATCTACAATCTCATAATGGCTTGTTATGAGATTCTAGCTAAGTTAAGTGAAAGGTTGACTGATTCGGTGATATGCAACTTTAGAATGGCATGTTGTGATGTTATAGCTCTCTCTTATCAAAGGATTGACTAATTCAATGATCTACAACTTCATGATAGCTTGTTATGATATTCTAGCTCATTCCTGGTGAAGGGTTGACTGTTTTGATGATCTGCAACTTGAGAATGGCGTGTTGTGAGATTGTAGCTCATTCATGGTGAAAGGTTGACTGATTCTGCAATCTCCAACTTCAAAATGGCTTGTTATGAGATTCTAGCTCATTCTCAGCAAAGGGTTGATCGATTCGGCAATCAACAACTTTAGAATGACATGCTATGAGGTTATATCTCTTTCTTTGCAAAGGGTTGACCGATTTGATGATCTACAACTTCAGAATGACTTGTTATGAGATTATAGCTCATTCTAAGTGAAGGGTTGACTGATTTGGCAATCTACAACCTTAGAATGGCTTTTTATGAGATTCAACCTCAGTCTTAGTGAAGGGTTAACCGATTTGGCGATCTATAACCTCAAAATTTCTTGTTAAAATATTTTAGCTCATTCTTAGTGAAGGGTTGACCGATTCAATGATCTGCAACCTCAGAATGGTTTTTTATTAGATTCTAGATCATTTAAGTGAATGGTTGACCGATTCGGTGCTTTGGAATTTTAGAATGGTGGTTTATGAGATTATAACTCTTTCTTCATGAAGGGTTGACCAAGTCTATAATATACAACTTCAGAATGACTTTTTATGAGATTCTAGCTCATTCTCAATGAAGGGTTGATGAATTTGGCAATCAACAACTTCAGTATGGTTTGTTATGAGATTCTAGCTCATTCTTAGTGAATGGTTGACCGATTCAGTGATCTACAACTTCAGAATGGCTTATTATGAGATTCTACCTCATTTTAGTGAATTGTTCACCAATTCGGTGATCTGCAACTTTTGAATGGCATGTTATGAGATTCTAGCTCATTTCAATGAATGGTTGACCGATTCGGTGATTTGCAACTTCATAGTGGTGTGTTATGAGATTCTAGCTCATTCTCAACTAATGGGTGACTGATTCCATGATCTGCAACTTCAATTGGACTTGTTATGATATTTTAGCTCATTTTAGCAAATAGTTGACTGATTCAGCAATCTACAACTTCAGAATGGCATGTTATGAAATTCTAGCTCATTCTCAGTGAATGGTTGGCTAATTCAATGATATCCAACTTCAGAATGGCTTTTTATGATATTATAGCTCATTTCAGTGAATGGATGACTCAATCAGCTATCTACAACTTTAGAATGGCATGTTATGATTTTATAGCTCTTTCTTAGCATAAGGTTGACCGATTCGATTATCTACAATTTAAGAATGACTTGTTATGATATTGTAGCTCATTCTTGGTGAAGGGTTGACCCATTTGGTAATCTGCAACCTCATAATAGTTTTTTATGAGATTCTATCTCATTCTCAGTGAAGGGTTGGCCAATTCGATGATCTACAATAAAACAATGGCTTGTTGTGAGATTATAGCTCATTCTCAGCAAAGGGTTGACTTATTTGGTGATCTATAACCTTAGAATGACTTGTTGACCATTTTGATGATCTACAACTTCCAAACGCCTTGTTATGAGATTATCACTGATTCTTAGTGAAGGGTTGACCAATTCAGTGATCTGCAACCTCAGAATGACTTTTTATGATATTCTATCTCTTTCTCAATGAATTTTTGACTGATTCAGTGATCTACAACCTCATAATGGATTTATGAGATTCTTCCTCATTTCAGTGAATTATAGATCAATTCGGTGATCTCCAACTTCAAAATGGCGTGTTATGAGATTATAGCTCATTTCAGTGAATGGTTGACCGATTTGGCAATTTGTAACTTCATAATGGCATGTTATGAGATTATATCTCATTCTTAGTGAATGGTTGACCAATTCTATGATTTACAACTTCAGAATGACTTCTTATGAGATTTTAGCAAATGGTTGACCGATTTAATGATCTACAATGTCAGAATGACATGTTATGAGATTCTATCTCATTCTCAGTGAATGATCGACCGATTCAATGATCTGTAACTTCAAAAAGGCTTGTTATAAGGTTATAGCCCATTTCAACAAATGATTGACCGATTCGGCAATCTGCAACTTCAGAATGGTGTATTATGATTTTATATCTCTTTTTTAGCATAGGGTTGACTAATTCAATGATCTACAACTTAAGAACAACTTTTTATGAGATTGTAGCTTATTCTCAGCTAAGGGTTCACCCATTTGGTGTTCTACAACCTCATAATGGATTTTTATGAGATTCTATCTCATTCTTGGAAAAGGGTTGTCTGATTCAATGATTTGCAACTTCACAATGGCTTGTTATAAGATTCTAGCTCATTCTCAGTGAAGGGTTGACTGATTCAGTGATTTGCAACTTCATAATAGTGTGTTATGAGATTATAGATCTTTCTTAGCAAAGGGTTGACCCATTCGATTATCTACACCTTTAGAATGACTTGTTATGAGATTATAGCTTATTCTCGGTGAAGGGTTGACCGATTCGGTGATCTGTAACCTTAGAATTGCTTGTTATGAGATTGTAGCTCATTCTTAGTTAAGGGTTGAACAATTTGAGGATAAAAACCTCAAAACTACTTGCTAAGATATTTTAGCTCATTCTCATTGAAGGGTTGACCGATTTAGAAATCTGCAACCTCAAATGGATTTCTTAGTGAAGGGTTGACTCATTCAGAAATCTATAACCTCAAAACTACTTGTTACAATATTTTAGCTCATTCTCAGTGAAGATTTGACCGATTCAGAGGTCTCCAACCTTAGAATGTCTTGTTATGAGATTCTAGCTAATTTAAGCGAATGGTTGACCGATTCGGTGAGCTGCAAGTTTAGAATGGCTTTTTATGAGATTCTAGCTCATTTCAACAAATGGTTGACCGATTTGGCGATATGTAACTTTTGAATGACATGTTATAAGATTATAGCTCTTTCTTATTGAAGAGTTTCCACTTCGATGATCTATAACTTTAGAATGACTTATTATGAGATTATAGCTCATTTTGAGAGAAGGGTTGACCGATTTGGTGATCTATAACCTTAGAATAGCTTGTTATGAGATTCTAGCTCATTCTCAATGAAGCGTTGATTGATTTAGAGACCTGCAACATCAGAATGGATTGTTATGAGATTCTAGCTCATTTTAGTGAATGGTTGACCGATTCAGTGGTCTACAACTTCATAATAGCATGTTATGATATTCTAGTTGATTCTCATTGAGTGGTTAACCGATTCAGCGATCTGCAACTTTAGAATGGCTTGTTATGAGATTCTAGCTCATTTCAATGAATGGTTGATAGATTCACTAATCTACAAGTTGTGAATGGTGTGTTATGAGATTATAGATCTTTATTAGCAAAGGGTTGACTAATTTGATGATGTACAACTTCAGAATGACTTGTTATGAGATTTTAGCTCATTCTCAAAGAATGGTTGACCCATTCAGTGATCTGTAACCTCTGAATGGCTTTTTATGAGATTCTAGCTCATTCTTAGCAAATTTGACTCATTTAGTGATCTAAAACTTCAGAATGACTTTTTATGAGATTCTAGCTCATTTCAATGAATGGTTGACTGATTTGGTGATCTACAACTTCAGAATGTCATGTTAGGAGATTATAGCTCTTTCTTAGCGAAGGGTTGACCGATTCTATATTGTAGAACTTTAGAATGTCTTGTTATGATATTGTAGCTCATTCTCGGTGAAGCGTTGACAAACGTTGATCTATAACTTTTGAATGTCATGTTATGAGATTATAGCTCTTTCTTAGCAAAGGGTTGACTAATTCATTGATCTACAACTTCAGAATGACTTGTTATGAGATTATAGCTCATTCTTAGTGAAGGGTTGACCCCTTTGGCGATCTGCAACCTCATAATGTCTTTTAATGAGATTCTAGCTCATTGTTAATGAAGCATTAACTAATTTGGTGATCTCCAACCTTAGAATGACTTGAAATATGATTCTAGCTCATTTCAGATGGTTGACTGATTCGGTGATCTACAACCTTAGAATGGATTGCTATAAGATTCTAGCTCATTTCAGTGAATGGTTGACTGATTCAACAATCTAGAACTTCATAATGATGTGTTATGAGATTTTGGCCAATTCTCAGTGAAGGGTTGACTGATCAGTGATCTACAACCTCAAAATGGCTTGTTATGAGGTTATAGCTCACTATCAATGAAATGTTGAATGATTCAACGATTTGTAACTTCAGAATGACATGTTATGAGTTAATATATCTTTCTTAGTGAAGGGTTGACTGATTCAATGATCTACAACTTGAGAATGACTTGTTAAGAGATTATAGCTCATTCTTAGTGAAGGGTTGACCAATTTGGTGATCTACAACTTTAGAATGACTTGTTATGAGATTCTAGCTAATTTAAGGGAATGGTTGACCAATTCTCAGAGTGGCATGCTATGATATTATAACTCTTTCTTAGTGAAGGGTTGACTAATTTGATGAACTACAACTTTAGAGTGTCTTGTTATGAGATTCTAGCTCATTCTTAGCAAAGGGT
The DNA here is from genome assembly GCA_018584345.1 of Thuja plicata. NCBI lineage: Eukaryota > Viridiplantae > Streptophyta > Pinopsida > Cupressales > Cupressaceae > Thuja > Thuja plicata. Next base: position 846,933 of record MU223064.1, on the reverse strand, counting down.
TGACTGATTCGATGATCTGCAACTTTAGAATAGCATGTTATGAGATTTTAGATCATTCTCAGTGAATGGTTTAACGATTCATCGATCTACAACTTTAAAATGACTTGTTTGGAGATTCTAGCTCATTTTAGTGAATGCTTGACCGATTCGGCAATTTACAACTTTAGAATGGTGTGATATGAGATTCAAGCTCGTTCTCAGCAAATAGTTGACCGATTCAGTGATTTGCAAATTCATAATGGCTTGTTATGAGATTATATCTCTTTCTTAGTGAAGGGTTGACCTATTCGATGATCTACAACTATAGATGACTTGTTATGATATTATAGCTCATTTTGAGGGAAGGGTTGACCGATTTGGTGATCTGCAACCTTAGAATGACTTGTAATGAGTTTATAGCTCATTCTCAATGAAGTGTTAATCGATTTAGTGATTTGCAACCTCAGAATAACTTGTTATAAGATTCTAACTCATGCCAACTAATGGTTGACTAATTCAATGATCTACAACAATAAAATCGCATGTTATGATATTCTAGGTCATTCTCAATGAATACTCAATTGATTCATTGATCTACAACTTCAAAATGGCTTTTTATGAGATTCTAGCTCATTTCAATCAATGGTTGACCAATTCGGTGATCTACAATCTCATAATGGCTTGGTAAGAGATTCTAGCTCATTCTCAATGAAGGGTTGCCCAATTCAATAATTTACAACTTGAGAATGGCTTGTTATGAGATTATAGCTCATTCTCGGAGAAGGTTTGACCCATTTAGTGATTTGCAACCTTGAAATGACTTTATATGAGATTCTAGCTAATTCTTGGTGAATCATTGATTGATTCGGTGATCTGTAACTATAGAATGGCTTTTTATGAGATTCTATCTAATTTCAGTGAATGGTTGACTGATTTGGTGATACGAAACTTCAAAATGGTGTGTTATGAGATTATAGCTCTTTCTTAGCCAAGGGGTGACCAATTCGATAATCTACAAATTTAGAATGGCTTGTTATGAGATTTTTTCTCTTTCTCAGCAAAGGGTTGATCGACTCGGTGATCTGCAACTTCATATTGGTGTGTTATGAGATTCTAGGTCATTCTCAGTGAATGGTTGACCAATTTAGTGATCTAAAAATTTAGAATGGCTTGTTATGAGATTATAGCTCATTCCAGTGATGGTTGACCAATTTGGAAATCTGCAACTTCCCAATGTTGTGTTATGAGATTATAACTCTTTCTTAGTGAAGGGTTGACCAATTCAATGATCTACAACTTTAGAATTACTTGTTATGATATTTTAGATCATTCTTAGTGAAGGGTTGACTGATTTAGCGATCTTCAACTTTAGAATGGCTTGTTATTAGATTCTATCTCTTTCTCACTGAAGTATTGACTGATTCGGAAATCTGCAACCTTAGATGGCTTGTTATCAGATTCTATCTCATTTCATTGAATGGTTGACCGATTTGGCGATCTGCAACTTCAGAATGGCATATTATGAGATTCGAGTTCATTCTCAATGAAGCATTTACCAATTTGGCGATCTGCAACCTCAGAATGGCTTGTTATTGAAGAAATTAATTTTTCCATTAGTATATGCAAGGGAAATAGTTCTTTGAACCATCAGTTACACTTATACCGAAAGACAGGTTTCAGTATAAATCAAAAGTGTTAAGTTCAAGAGAAACCTGACAACACAGTTTTACAGTGAAATTTGACAAAGCATAAAAGTAGAGGAACCTGATAGAGAAAGGGAAACTGATAGAGAAAAAAATAAGAGGAACCTGACAGTGCAAGGGAGCACAAAAAATAGTTCACAGAAGGAACACCGAAATACTTTCATGACCAACCTGAGCATTAGACACCGAAAGTCAGTTATATCCCAAGAAATATGGATCTGACTTCCATGTCAGATAAAACACTTATGTTTTATATTTATAGTTTTTATTTTATTTAAAACTATTTCTTGAGGGACAAGAAAGAAAATTGTAATTGTTTTAATCAGTCTAACTGATTAAAAAACATACAAACTAGGAGATCAATGTCAAGTTGTAAACCTTTGATCATAGAGTTATCTTTGTAATATGTGAAACTGAATTAGGTCAATCTATTGTATAAATAGATGTGTAATCATTCATTTCAATGATTATGTGAGGATGATAGTAGCCAAGGATCATATCTATGGATGAGACTGAGAGTTTCAAGCAAGAACAACAAAAGATGAATTAGGTTATCAAGAACCAGATTCAAGGCTATCGAGAAACAAAGGTATTAATCAATCACATAGGTGATACTTTTTACATGTGATTTTAATGGATATATAATCAAAAATTTTAGATTGCATACACACAGGTCAATGTGTATTTTTGTCTAAATTCTAACAAGTGTAGAAAATAGAATAAATCCTTTCAAGAAAGGTGGATTTAACAATCTTTTTTAAATCTCTTAACCGAGTGCACAATAAATAGTGTTGCTAAAGCTCTTAACAGAGTAGACCTTAACTAGTCTCCACATAATACTCCTAATAGGGTAGATCATTAGAAGTGATCAAATTGTAAGCCTTAAATGGCCCCTTCCAATTTGTAGATAGTGAAGTTTTTGTAGGTGTCATCCCCACCAAATTTTTTACCTTCTAACAGGAGTTTTCTGCATTACCATATCTTGTGCTATGTGTCATTACATTTCATGAATGCTTTTATGAATTTTTACATGCTTATTCAGTTTATGAATTGATATAACTTACACAAAGATAAGATAGAATAGATGGTTGGTAATACAATTGCTTACATAAAGGATTAATGTTAAAAGAGATAAAAAGTTGTAGAGGTATTGATTCACCCCTCCCCTCTCAGTACATACTTCCCATTATTTCTAACAATTGGTATCAGAGCTAGATCTCTTATTTGAAAAAGTTTAAAGACTTAAGATAAAAGATCATACAATGGAGAAGTACAAGCTTGATAAGAGTATTGAGAATCAGAAGTTAGAGATATAAATCTTTTATGAACAATATAAAGAAGATAAAATCAAGATGAGACAGTTTCTGGACGAAAGAAAGATTATGGCATCTCACTGTAATTAAATAGACTATCATCAAGAGGAGATACCTGGTCTATTTGATTCTTTAGGATCTACAACTAGCAAAGCATCAGACACATCAGAAAAAAGCATCACAATTTTGAATGAAATTAATCAATATGTGGCTGGACAAGTGAAATCTCTACAAATCGGTTAAGAGACACAGATGGTAAGAATGATTGATGTTATGAAAAATGTTGGACAAGCTAAGCAAGAAAGAACACTAGTTGTTGATGACAGGAGGAAGATTACTAAAAAGCTACAAGAGAAAGAGTCATAAATACAAATACATATAGAACATCATCATGAGATCACCAATCATATTATTCTTATGAGTCAAAAGGTAAACTGAATGAATATAGAACTCATTAAAAGAATAGAAGCTATCGGTGAGCTATGAGAAGAAAATGAAAAATTGAAGCATGAAGTAAGAATTCAACAACATCACAATGACATGATCAAGAGAGATGAAGAAAGTACCAAAAGGATGGATGATTTTTTGGATGCAAAAAGAAGATTCAACAACAATACTAGACTAGGTGTTGGAGATTTGATTTTGAGAGTTGATTGTTTGTATGTTTGTCATTGATGACAACATATAATACATAGTAGTAATTTTGTATAAACTTATATGAATGATGACATGAAGACTTATGTGGATAGATACATTTTGTTGACATGTTTATTATGTTATGTTCATACACACAGACCCAGATATGATGTTTCAGTAAATTTATGCAATTCTTTTATTAGCAGTTACAGTTCTGGAAGCATAACGGTTTAGGGCCGACATATATAACATATTTCATAATTTTCACCTATCTTTAGGATATGCATGTGTATATGCATGATTAATTATGAGTTGATGATATAAATCCAAAGGTGCCAAATGTGTTTCAAGAATATTGCAAAGTTATGGTTAATTTGGTGAGGCCGACTTAGTGAAGCGTCACGTCTGTTCAACATTGACTTGCATGAACTTAATATTGTTTGTGTGCTTAGTTAAGCCAACTAAGATATTGATGAAGTGTTTCTAGGAGCTGACATGACCTTCTAATTTGGTGAAGATACTTATAATAGTTCAATTGTGATACGCTAAGTGTGAATGATACAAAAAGTGAAGAAAGATGTACAGAGCAGATTACCAGAGTTGGTTCATTCATCAAGGGTCTATGTGAAGAAGAAGTGAAAGACTATAATACATTGGAACTGATCAAGATAGCAGGTCTACTCTATAGTTCATCATCAGATATAGTGCATATCTATTAATCAGAAGGTTGTAGCCTTCACCATCAAGAAGTGAGCTTTTGGACAGTGAGTCCACCACCCCTAACAGGGTTATTTATAAAAGACTCCTAATAGGGTTGAAATATCTTCTAATAGGGATTACTACAAAAAAGTATAGTTAAGTGTGGGTGCTAATTCCCACATGGGTTTTTACCATTTGGTTTCCCTGTAATCAAATTGTGTGTTGAGTACCGTGTTATCTGATTATGCATTTACTTTGTTGTATACTAGAGTTAAAGAAGTAAGAAATGACTTAAGTAATGGATAACTGATTCACCCCCCCTCTTAGTTATCCTTTGGGACTATTTTAACAATTGGTATCAGAGCCAAGTGCCTTGGAGAAGAATCCTAACAGCTTAAGGTAGAACAGATGTCTAACTTCAGAAAAGAAAGCCCTAAGTTTGATGGAGAAAATTATTTGGATTGGAAAAACAAAATGATAACACATCTACATTGCATTGGATTTGAGATCTTTGAAATCGCCACACAAGAGGTTGTAATTCCATCTCTAAAAGACCTTGCAAAGGATGATGCTACCAACAGACAAAAGAAAATATTTACACATAATGCAATTGCCAAAGAAGCCCTAATCAACACCTTATCTGACAGTGAATTTTCTGAAATCAAGAAGATTGATAGAGCATATACCATATGGAAGTATTTAGAAGATATGTTTGAAGGAGATGTTCAAGAAAAGGATGCACGTAGGAAGACATGGAAGAAGAAATACAATATTCTTGATATTTTACCTGAAGAGAACATTAGAGCTTACAATCAAAGGATAAATGAAGCAGTATCTAGAATAAAAAACAACGGTGGTGAAATATCAGAAGAAGATATAATGGACAAGTTTTTAACTAATTTGACATTAGACCATGAAAACAAAATCAGTATTGTAGAGGAAACTATGCAATTCTCACAAAAATTCAAGAGAGAGACTCTAATCAGAAAAATCTCTACATTTGAGATATCAAGATTGAAGACTGAACCTAAAAGTAAAACAACTTTCAAAGCCTCAATCCATGGTAAAAAATCCTTACACACCTCCAATCACAATGAGAAAGAAGAAGTTGATGAAGAACTTGAAGAAATCATAGCTATGATTGCTAGAAGAGAAAAGAAAGGAAACGGTAAATATGAAGGACAACTTCCATTCAAATGTTTTTCATGTAATAAG
>MU223064.1:823248-833306 GCA_018584345.1 Thuja plicata | reverse complement strand
TTGCTTGCGTTTCGATCATTTCGTTTAGTAGTTATTGCTTAATAGATTTGCATGCACTTGTGAACCTTGGCTACTAACCCCTGCCCTTGGAAAGCTGTGGGAAACCGGAGAGAGAGGCGTACAGTAACTGAAGAGGAAACATAACAAACAGAAGAAACCGAGGGTCAGTCACCCATCAGTGAAGCTGAGAAGGTGAGTGAGTTTGAATCCAAAGAGTCTGATACACCACCAGCAGTAGAAAAGAAACCAAGTACTACTACTGCATCTAGGACCAGAAGTCAGACAAAAAAGGATGCTAGTCCTTCACCGATCAAGAAAGGTCAAGTGAGGACCTATAAATGAAAGCCTCAAACATGGAAAAAGGGCCCAATAAAAAGAAGAAAGTTCCTAAGAACTAGGGAAGACATTAAGGACACCAAAAAAGATTAACAATCTATCAAGAACAAACTTCCTTCTACAATTGATGAGGTATGTGCTACTATTATCAAATCAAGTACAACAAATGATACTAAGATTAAGAAATGGCTAACATTGGATCACGAGGATCAAAATAAAATAGAAGAGGTATGTTGCCAAATTTTAGTCTAGGGTCTTTAGGCTCTAGGGGGCTAAAACTTTTCTTTGGTGACCTACTTCTCATTCATCTTGAAACCTTACCCTAATGTGCTTATCAGATAAGTTATTTTCCTTGCCTATTTGAGCCTAGCGGGTTTTCAATCTTTCTACTTCATCCAGTGTTTCAGTGATCTAGGTATGTTGGGGAAGAGGTGTTATAGCGTCTTCTCAATGAGAAGTAGTCACCCTCAGTTTTGTAACACTCAATATGTTTTTTTGAAAGGTAAACATGTGATTTACATAAGTGATTAATAAAGCTTTTATTCATAAAAAGAGTTTTTCAACTCTTGGAGATATCAAGTTGCAGAGTAGTGGCGGTGATCATACAACGTCTGGAAAAGTTGGTCTCAAAGCTACAACCCCGACATAAGTGAAAAGAGAAAATAAGAAGCTAAGTGCTCCCGACGAAAAATAAATTGTTTAAGTGCACAAAGGATAAAAGATGAAGCCGTCGAGATACTTTTCCAAAATAAAGGAAATAGATTTACAGGAAAAGTATTCTCTTATGTTCTTTTCCCGCACAAGGTAAAATGATCTAATGTTGATTTATTGCGGCATCAAAAGGAAAGTATGTTCTTTTTCCACAAGACTAGGGATTTGTTACGGCAAAGTGGCTAATGAACATGAAGTTAAGTGTAAGCTTTCAGATTTTGAGGCCGTTATGTTCTCCGAAATAGGAAGTTTGAATAGCCATTGATTATCAAAATTAAATGCTAAACTTGTCATTGCATCCATTAGGTCACCTTAATGTCATTCATATGGCACCAACATTCAGATCTTAGTGGCTATTTCTTCAGCATTTTCCATCATTTGTTGCTCACCATTTTTGTATAGCAAGCCATTTGTCTTGACTCATGTTCTCAATTTTACACTAAATGGTTGTTAAAGCTTCTGGTTATGATAGATTAATTGGTATTGAGAGTGAATTGAAAGAATTTTCCAATACATCTCTAAGATTCTTTGATCTTGGAGATTTGCACAGAAGACTGAATTCTCATCTAATTTACCCTATTACATAGAAGCTCAAGGACAACAGTCTGGTAGAAGCTACAGGGTTTCCAATGGTAGTTCAAGCCCCTGAGCTCATCTGAGAATGTATAGAGAAATATGACCTGGTGACAAAGCAAATCATGTTCCCAGATTAGTCTATTTTGTTGATGATTGAAAAAACCCTAATCCAATCTACTTTTGGCATTCTGACAAAAGATGTGTATTGTGACATCGACTTCAGCTCATCTGCATCTATGTTCAATGAAAAGAAGACTCTAAGGAGAGAAGAAATGCAAAAGACTTGGCTCCAGACCCCTCAATCAAAGAAAAGTAAGATTCCAAAGACTTTCTTCGGAACAACCCTAAAGAGGGAAATTGTTGATATTCTAGCCCTACTGACCAGATTGGACAGAAAACCCGAGATCTTGGATCTCATTGAAAATAATTGCTTCCTTGTTCAAGCTATCTGAGTAGAAAATATGTTCATTGATTGGGCAAAAATCCTATGTGAGAAGCTAGCATCCTCGATGAGTTCCTGTTAGGGATTCAAATAGTTCTACATGTCTTCATACTTGATATATGCTCTAGCAACTCAGCACCTATGACCCGACTAACCAACAATCTAGAATTTTGACAAGAACACCAAAATATATGATTTCTACTTGAATCTGCAATTGCATCAGAGCTTTGAGGAATATACTACTGTGAATGATGCATTCACAATGAGAATATGTTGAGAACTTCAAGTTTTCCCAGAAAGAAGATTCTCACAAGAGGCCATCTTGGCAATCAGTCAGTATGGATGCTCTTTTATCCAATTCCCAAGTTTCTCTTATCTTCGGATAGGAGCATTCTCTAGATTTCCTAAGAGATTACCCCACTATCCTAAAGATAAGGTGGTCTTGGTGGAGTTCTACCGGTAGATATTGGAAGTGAACACTCTATGTTCAACTATGAAGAAGATCGCTGGAATTTCCTTCCCTGTGGTTGTTGGTCCATATTCCTGTGCATCCAGATCTGATGCCCAGAATTTGGTAAAGATTTTTGAGGATAAGATCAAGCTACTTGATTATGAGGTTCTTAGGCCTCAATATGATCCTATGGGTTTTTTTAGAGATCACTTGAAGCTTAGACATGCCTACAGACATGTCCTGGATATTGAGGATTTATGAGCCGAGTGTTTTAATGAGTATCCAACATGGGAAAAATTATGGTCCCATTTAACTTTGGATGAAATTAAAATGTATAATAATGTTGTTTATGTATCTGATATTGCAGATGATGACATCTTCATGCATCCCTCATCCTACAACCAGATCAAGGTGTTTCTGATTTCTTCCTCTCCACCAACTGGTCTAGCGATTGATTCATTGGAGCTTCTCATGAGAGGCATTATGAAGAGAATCAACAAGTAGGTGGAATGGAATAGAGCATGATGAAAAAGAACTTCAGGCACAGGTCCATCTAGAGGAATGACTTCAACAGTTGAGAAATCATCTTCAGCAGTTACTTCTTCTATGACACCATCAGTTTCAGCAAGTGTAGCACAATTCATCAGGCAAGGAGGTGACCAGCCTCCATAAAATAATGTTCCCATCACTCCAACCTATAGAGGTGGTTCACTCCCAAACATTGGAAATGAAGAGGAGAATGAAGAAGATAAGGATAAGGAAAAGAACAAAGAAAAATAGGTGCTCATGTCCAAGCCTCCCTCACCAATTCTAGTTATCACCTTGGATGACACAAACCCCATGGATGGTCAGGACTCCTCTTAGCTGGTAAACATTCTAGCCCTTTCAGTGAATAAGGTTGCCTCCTTCCATGTTCCACCTCAAGAAAAGAAGACTCCTCTAGTGACCCAGAAGCTCTTTGATCCTACAGCTCTTCAGTCTGCAATAAAGGTGTTAGCCATAGACTCATGGTTGGAAGAAACCATTGAGAAGAAGAAGAAATGACATGAGGAGGCCATTTCTTCAAAGGACCTAATCCTTAAGGCAACCTCATCTCAGCTACCGGTGAAGAAGGCAAAGATGAAAAATTTCATGGTGGCCCTTTCCCATGATTCCACAACTGGGCATATGTTAATGGAAATAGTAGAGCCACAGAAAGAAGGAAAGTTTCATGAGCTTTTAGCTCAATATTTCCAAATAAAAACTATGGACCTAGGAGTGTCAGTGCATGACTTAATGGTGAATATCTAGAAAACCACCAATGAGCAAATTGAGGACTGATTAGAAGAACTCTGAGAAGACAAGGAAGTCCTCAAGTCTACAAATAAGGAGCTAGTTGAGTATATTAAATCTTCTCTTGGAAGTACTTCATCTTCTCAGTTTCACCCCAATGGGGAATAAAATAATAACTTGCTACTGAAGCTGCAGCAAGAGAGACAGTTTGGACAAATTTCTAGAGCGTGGATAGAGGTGATGAAGGTTCAAGGCCCCATTGTTATCAAGAATTTTGGGAACCTTCTACTTGATGCAGACAAGTTGAAGGATACAACATCAAAGCACCAGGAGACCATTTATAATGCATCCACTGGTTTGATAGAGAAACTGGCCACCTTGCAGGAGGTGATTGATATGAAGACTAGTGTTGCAATCTCCAATGGTATCCTCAAGATCGGGTAGGAGCCATTATTTCATTGGAGGTAGTCTCTGGAGTTCTTGGTTGAGAACTCAAGCATTTCAGCAAATGAACTCAAGACTATGATTGAGTTAGTGCAAAAGGAGATGAACAAACTTTTTGAGTTTTTGAAAGTTTTGCACACGGAATCTCAAGTTTCTCAAAGTGACAAGTTGGTGAATACAGAGCGAATGAAATCTAATTTTCTTGCTTTCATAGATGAGATTGTGGATCTGGATAACTTCCAAGTGTCAAGAATCAGTGAGCTCACCGTGATAGATGCAGTGATAAAAAAGGAATCAGAGAAGCTCCAATCCCAGATTGCCAGGTTGGATGAACTAACAAAGATGCATGATTTTTGGATGATCTGAGCCGACAATATAATCATTTTGAATGCTCAGGAATTGGACAAGGTAATAGATGCAATGAAGGCTTATAGAGGAAAAGTTGTTAAATAGAAGAAGGCATAGAATCTATTGACCTTTTTTGTCTTCCCAACTTTTGTATATTGTAGCCATTTTGGGTATTTTGTCAGCTTTGTCAGTTTTTGTAACCGACCAGGTTTATTATTAGAATGTTCCTCTTAGAATATTGTAAAGAGGCAATCATTATTGTAATGGGTCATTTTTGAGAAGACCTATATATGTAAATTTTTGTAAAGTAAATAAGATCGGCAAAAATTACTTTGGGCGAACCCCTGTAGCTAGGACTATTATGTGTGACTCTAAGTTTGAAGTGATTTTTGTTGTTCATCTTAGTTAGCTGTGTGATGTTTTGAATGAGGATGCTAATACTATAAATTGAATGAATAGTAATGAACCGGGTTTTGCTATTTTCATTCAGTGGATTGTATGTTTATTGTCTTCAGCATAAGCACTCTATTTTCTTTTCATTGCACATATTAGTTCAATATATTAGGCCTTGCATAAGGATTTGGGAAGAGGGTTAATAGAGAATGAGATCTAGATAATCTGGGTATTATTGAAGTTTCACAATCTTAGCAATCCAGGAATTGTATTATTACACCTTCTTTCTTCATCTCTGTTGGTAGATGGTAGTTTACATTCATCTCACACTGCATAATAGTTTGCATTTCAGATTTCATGTCATTGAGTAACTCCTCATTCATTTCCTGATTTTTTTGAAGATTTGGGCAACTTGGTTGAAACTCTTCTACTCTCCGGTTAAGAGCATACCCCTAAGAACCGAAAGACTAAATTCATTGCATATCTTTCACATAAGGGATACTATACCTTTCAATTAAGGGGTCATTGATAGATTCCTACCATTGACCCAATCTGTGGTTACTTTTTGTTCTACAAAAGCCAGCATTAGGTATTTTCAAGAGTCATTATATAAATCAAATTTAAAGTAGACAAGCTATAAACCGACAGTTTTTGGTGACTCTACTAGGGATAACTCCTAATATAATCCTAAGCTTTCTTAGTAAGTCTATTTTTGGCTCTACTAAGTGACTTAGCACTTATCTGTTTGGCATTCCTAATGCTACATTATGCATATCACTCTTAAGGATAAATGGTTTTGCCTCACAAAGGACAAGTCCCACTAGAGAAACCTAATCTTCGCATCCAAGACAAGCAAGAAGACATTATAAACCTGTTGAATATCCTTGCATGGAAAAGCCAAAAATCCCTTGACCAATACAGAAGAATCAACTTTGTGCTAGAAAGAGAAGAAGCCAATGTTGAATATTGGGAGGGAGTGTTACAGGAAAGAAGATTCTGAGTTGCGTAGCCACAGTAAACAAGTTTGGTATCTCTAGATCCCAAGTATACCCGAAGTGTCCAGAGAGAAGGACATAAAGATCCTGTATTTGAAGAATTGAAGAAGGCTAAGTTTTCTTTGTTAGAAGACCCTCTTAGAAGAGGAAGAACCAGCACCCAGGATCCTATCCTTCTAGGTATTTGTGGTGCTCTTTTGCCACAGCCATGCCCGATTTCCCAGATTCATAGCCATTCTTCTATACCTCCCACTGTTTGCAATACTATGTCATTACTATGTAACACCCTTACTCTTCATGGAGTAGCTACTCCTACCAACATCAATTTTCAGGCTATGCCAGTAACCCTCCTTGTTTCAATGGTCATCCCTTGGGGTAATGCCATTGGGCCTCTTCAGCTAGGAGCTAATAATGACTTACCTTGAGATTCCCAAAAGAACTTTCCAAAGTTCAATAGGGATGGGAAAGTATCCACTGATGATCATATTGCAGCCTTCTTCACTGCATGCAACATTGTAAACCCTTAGCATGAAGATGTAGCAGTAAGAATGTTTGTAGAGACTTTAATAGAAAATGTTGCTGACTCACTTCAACATCTCCCTATGGGATGCATAACTAATTGGAATGATATGAATAACCGATTTGAAGATCTCTACAAAAGTACAGAAGATGAGCACACACTTCTGACTCAACTCACACAAATAAATAAAGAACCTAGTGTTCCTATGAGTGAATTTATTGCAAGGTTTAACAAGCTGGCTAACAGGATCCTTGCTGCTAGCAGACCTACAACTAACAACCAGAAGATGTTCTTTATCAGTTCCATTCCTCCTAAAATAATTTTCCAAATCAGATGAGCGCATGTGGCTAATTTGAAAGCCACTCAAAATCTAGCAATTGAGCTAGAGTATGACCTCATAGCTGCCAGGAAATGGAAGTGAGAAATGCAGAGTGGTGCCTCCATAAGCTCTACTTTTGATGTAGCCAGAAATACTGAGGAAATGCTTCAGAAATTGTCTAATGAGATTATTTCCCTTAACTGGAAAATGGGAAATTCTACCCCATCCTTCCAGCAGTCTTACCAGGATATTCCCAGAAAACAACATGAAGGTAAACAGTTGTAGTTGCCACTGGCTCAGCACAAGCTCGCCATTGAGGCAACTAAAAAGCATAATATGTGAATTTTTAATTTAAGAGCTAACCATGATGGTAATAGTTTTCCGGAGATGAATAGATACAGATAGCTAGCTTCAAGCAATGACCTGACTATTGAATATCTCAAAAGTGAAGAAGATTCTTCTCCCCATGGCAACTCCGGTAATTTCTTTTTGGAGTATGAATTTGATTCTAAAGTCAGAGGATATTTCATTGCCACCATGGATGGAATTCAAATGGTAGTGGCAACAAGAATTTAGAGAGATAAAAATCTGGGAAACTCTTTTCCTCCCTAGAATATTGCACCTAGTGCTTCAGCTGGTGCACCTAGATCTTCTACTTCTTCATCTTGGAAGAAGGATCACTCGAAGTATAAAACAAATGGTAATTCTCTATCTTCCTTTGATATAATTCAATATTGCAAGGATGCTAGAATCCAAGTGTCTCCCTTAGAATATTTAAAAACTCATCCTACTAAACTTCAGAAGCTTGCAGATTACTGTAAAAGTGATGCTAATTCCAGAATGCAGCCTAATATAAATTCTACTATTAGTGATGAAACTCCTAGTAGTGGCCCTTTAAATGATGAAGAACCTATCCTTACCTTGCTCCTTCAAGAAGAAGATTCTTCAATCTTAACCACTTCTCCTGGCCATAAGCCTGACCCAATCTATGTCTCCCTATTTGTTAATGGTCATAAACTAAGGAACTGTATTATTGACTCTGGAGCCTCTGATAATGTCATGCCAGCCTCCATTGCTAAAGCCCTTGGATTAACCCTTACCAAAACCTTTGGCCACTGTTATTCAATGGATGCTACATAGGTTCCACTCCTAGGTCAATTAAAGGATGCACAAGTTACACTGGTCACACACCCTGCAAAGAGGATGAAGCTGACCATCCTGGTAGCCGATATTCCGGCTAGCTATGGTATGCTTCTAAGCAAAAGCTTTTGTAGAGACATAGGTAGAGAAATAAAGATGGACTGGTCCCATGCTATAATTTTGGTGGGTACTAAGAAGATAAAGTTGGATCTTGAGGAAAAGGCGAAATTCACATTAATGAAGTTTGATGACCCTAAGGCACAAATCCTCTACCAGGAGATGGAATTCAACAATTATATGTTGTTTTCTGATTTCAATCATCAAGATGAAATGTTGGAAAATACTAATAGTCAGGATATATAGACCTTGGAGTTCGATGGTAGTTGTGCTACCACAGGATCAAGAGCTGGTGTATTTCTTATTCCCTGGGAAGGAGACATGATACAACTCTCTTATAAATTGTAGTTTAAGAACACTAATAACATGGTGGAATATGAGGCTATGTTGCTAGGCATTTCTGTTGTGAAGAAAAGAGGGGTGAAAATCCGTAAACCACTTAGTGTTGCAGAATTGATAGTGAGGCAAGTTTGAGTGCAGTATGCAGTGAAAAATGCGAGACTGGGGAGTTATAGGAACAGAGTCTAGGATGAGATAGAGGACTTTGATGCCTTTTCAATCTAGGTTGTTCCAAGAGAGCAAAACATAAGAGCAGATTTGTTGGATGCCTTAGCTTCACTTCTCCTCCTGCATCTGGAAATAGGAGATAAGAAATACAAAGTTCAAGTTCTCTTCACACTGAATGTTCTAGATAATGTGGAAATATGGCAAGTCTTCATCAGTGACAAGCAGATACAACCTTTCATGGAAGGATCAGATCAGCTCAGTGATCAATACTTTGAAGGAAGTTCTAGTACCTGCAAGGATCTCTCTCCAAATAGCAAGAAGGAGTTGGAGCTTGGAGAAGAATAGTTAAAAGGTAAAAAAATTACTCGACACCTAATCTCCCTTGAAAATATTTTGGATAGACATGATGCATATATTAGAAAAGAAAGACATAGGAAAGATGGTACCTCAGGGGATTTCAAGGGAATGAACATAGGCACTAAAAATAAACCTAAGATGATAAATATTAATAGTTGTTGCACAAAAAAGGAAAGAGAAAAGGCTAAAAACCTACCCTCCCAATATAAGGATGTGTTTTCTTGGGGCTATGAAGACCTCAAAACTTTTTAGAATGGAGACTTCAAGCACACGATCCCTCTCAAGCCCGAAGCTGTCCCTTTCTGGCAGAAGAAACAAAAATACAATCCTAACATTTCAGATGCCATTTTCAGAGAAGTTTACAAGATGCTGGAAGAAAAAATTATCTATCCCATACATCACTCTACATGGATAGCCAACATCGTGCCCATCCAGAAGAAGAATGGAGAAATCAGATTGTGTAGATTTCTAGAATTTGAACCAGGCTTCTCTAAAGGCTAATTATGCCTTACCCAACATGGATCATATACTGCAAATAGTAGCTGGATCTAAAATGATGTCCATGTTGGACAGTTTCTCTGGTTTCAACCATATTGAGGTGGACCTAAAATATAAGTATAAGACAACGTTCACCACTCCTTGGTGAATGTTTTCTTACAATAGAATTCCCTTTGGGCTTATCAATGCTGGAGCTACCTTCGAGAGGGAAATGAACTCTTCATTTGTAGACCTTTGAGATAGAATAATAGTTATATACTTGGATGATTTAACATTCTTCTCTAAGAAGAGAGAAGATCATTTGAGAGATCTTGAGGAAGTGCTACAGAGATGCAGAGAGTATGGCATCTCTCTTAATCCCAAGAAGTTTGTATTCTGTATTGTAACACCCCAAAATTGGCACCTGATAATCCAATCAATTTTGGTGCATTCCTTCAATTTTCTCATCTTTGAATTCCTATTGTACTAGGCAAATTCTTCTCCTAATTGACTTTAATCGACTAAATTTCAAATGCAGAAAACCCAAATTTGCATAAATCTGACATTATATTTAATTCCTAAATTCTCAAATTTTATTAGCTAAAAAACCCCTATGATTAATTGATTTAATCCTAAAGTCTTAAGTGCTTTTA
>MU223064.1:791234-806150 GCA_018584345.1 Thuja plicata | reverse complement strand
TTTAATTAAATCAATTCCACCCCCTTTGGCTAATATACATAAAAGGAATTGAAAGGTTATTTAATTATTGGATGAATTATCCTCAAAAATAAATTCCATAATTCCATGTGAAAGGACACTTATGTGGTAATAATTCACCCTTTTATTTAAATAATCTTTGCATTTTTGTCTCAAATGGAAATGAATAGGCCACCGTTTCTTTTCAAGAAACTCTTAACCCTCTTTCCATGGTTTTCTATAAATTGGACTTATTTTTCTTCATTAGGCAGGATGATTTTTGAGAGCATCAATATTATAGTCAATTTGCATTTGATTTCTTTTATGTTTCAAGCTTAAATATGCATAATTAGGCTAGTTTTAATTGGAATTGAATATATAATTCTTTCATTTATGATTCATTTCTATATCTAACATTTCAATTTGATGCTTTCAAGCTTTCTAGATTAATGGCAAATTCAATTCTAGCTTAAAGGCAATTTCTTTCATAGATTACAAGCACTCTCATTTATAAATTAAAAGCATTTTATTTTCTTAGATTAATTGCATTTTTATTTCATAGTTTAGTTGAAATTCACTCTTAGATCAGTTGCAATTCACTTTCATAGCTTAATTGCTTCTCAATTCATGGATTAAGAGCATTTCTCTCATAGACTAGTTGCAATTTCATAAGATTAATGGCAATTCTTATTTTTCTTGCATTCTAGAAATCCTCCATATTAGCAATGGTCAGGTTGTTGGCTCTAGTTCTGAGGGTAAACTCAACATCCCCAACTGATTAGGAGGCAACAAGTCGCCTCAATCAAATTTGCAGAGCAAACAATTCATGTTTGTCTTTGTGAATTGAATGATTGTGTAAAGACTATGTTGTGTTTGTGCCGAATTTAGAGGTCCACATTTAGCATATAACATGTATCACCAAAGGTAGAATACTCAGTCATATTGTTTCTCATGAAGGAATCTAAATTGACCCTGAGCATGTAAAGGCCATCCAGCAATTGAACCTACCGGTAAGCAAATCTGGAACAAGATCGTTCTTTGGGTAGGTAATCTTTCTTAGGCGCTTCGTTCCTGACTTTTCTGAGATTACAAAATGCATAATTGATATGATGAAGGGTAGTCAAACTTTCAAGTGGAATGACTCTGGGAAGAATGCCTTTGATTTAATCAAGCATGCTATATCCAAAGTACTTATTTTGGTGCATCTAGATTATACCAAGGAGTTCATATTGTACTGCAATGCATTAGCCCATACATTGTCTGCTATCTTGATGCAAGAGAAAAATGAAGGAATTTAGGCACCTATTTCATTCATGAGCACTCTGCTCAAGGATCATGAATTGAGATATTCTCAAATGAAGAAGCATGCATATGTGGTGGTAAGGGCACTGAATAATTTTAGATTCTATGTATTACATTCCCATTCTATTATTTATATTCCTGATTCTTTTGTTAAGAGCATTTTGACACGATAAGAAATATGATGTAATACTAGAGGTGCATGGATAGAAAAGGTACAGGAGTATGATATTGAACTCAAGCCAACAAAATTGGCCAAAGGAAACAGCTTGTGTAAAATAATGGCTGAAAATTAGGAAGCAACTCAAGAGGAGGATTCTTCGAAGGTGTTAATGGTTAGTCTTCTTGATCCCTGGTTTTCCAACATCACCGATTTCCTTACTTATGGAGATTTCCCAGAAGGATTGACATACAAATAGAGAAGAGATTTGAAGACCAAGGCAGCCAAGTATGCCATTTATGATGACCAGTTATATAAGAGGTCAATAGATAGAACTTTCTTAAGGTGTGTGGATAGGCCACAACAAGAGAGATTGCTCCAGGCATTCCACAATGAGGCGTGTGGTGGAAAATTATCGTCCAAAGTCACTGCATATAAAATATTGAGTCAGTGTTACTATTGGCTGGGCATGTTTAAAAATTCCTACAATTGGGTGGCCAAGTGTGATAAGTGTCGAATGTTTTCAAGTAAGCCTCAATTGGTTGCTCTTCCATTGAAGCTTGTTGTAGTAGAGGGTCCCTTTCAGCAATGGGGGATTGATTTCATTGGTCCAATAAATTCTCCCTCTTTTCCAGGTCACCTATATGTCATAACTTCCATGGATTACTTTACCAAGTGGGTTGAGGCTAAGCCTACCAAGAAAACCACATCTGAGGTGGTCTGTGAATTTATCAAGGAGAATAGCTTGGTAAGATTTGGAGTGCCAGTGAAGCTAGTGATGGACAATGCCACATATTTCTCTTCTTCAGAGATTACAGAGTTCTTCTATAGCAACAATATCTATCTTAGTCACTCATCTGATTATTTCCCTCAAGGAAATGGTCAGGTTGAGTCAAGCAACAAGAACCTGATTAACATAATGAAGAAACTAGTTTTAGAGATTCAAAAGGATTGGCACAAGAAATTACATGAAACTCTATGGGTGGATAGGATAACACCTAAGCAAGCTATAAGGATATCCCCTTTTGAGTTGGTTTATGGAATTGAACCTAGTCTCCCACTTTCACTGGAGTTATCCATTTGTAGGCTGCAACAGGTAATTAAAGATCCAGTTTTTTTTAGAATGGTCTGGAGAAACGAATCATGTATCTGATCAAGTTGGAGGAAGAATGAGAAAATCTTGTTGACCACATAACTGATCATCAAAGGAGAGTTAAAACATTATTTGATAAGAAGGCCAGACCAAGAAAGTTTATGCAAGGTGACTTGGTCCTATTATGGGATAAAAGCTGTGAGTCCAAAGGAAAGCATCACAAGTTTGACTCGCTTTGGAAAGGACCATTCAAAATTATACAAGTGAACCAGAATAATTCCTTTATTCTAGCATATCCTTCTAGAGAGATTCTTCCATTCTCCTACAATGGCCAGGATCTGAAGCTTTACCAAATACTTAAGTGAAAGCAGGCAATCCATGTAGGTTAGTGTTAGTGTAGGTAGGTTTTCTTTGCATTTCTCCTGCTTTCTTTCCTACTTTCTTAGTCTAGTTTAGTTTAGTTTCCTTTCCTGTTGTGTGTTTTAGTTTAGTCTTCCCATTGTTTTTCCTGCCAGTCTTGTTGTGTGAAACCAGAGACTATGGGTCCCTTCTAAGACATTGGCATGTCCAAGTCCCCAGTCGGAGCCAGCTATTGCAAAATTTTAGTCTAGGGTCTTTAGGTCCCAGGGGGTAAAAATTTTCTTTGGTGACCTACTTCTCATTCATCCTGAAACCTTCCCCTAATGTGCTTATCAGATAAGTTATTTTCCTTACCTATTTGAGCCTAGCAGGTTTTCAATCTTTCTACTTCATCCGGTGTTTAGGTGATCTAGGTATGTTGGGAAAGGGGTTTCATAGCATCTTCTAAATGAGAAGTAGTCACCCTCAGTTCTATAATGCTCAATATGTTTTTCCAAAAGCTAAACATGTGATTTACATAAGTGATTGATAAAGCTTTTGTTCGTAAAAAGAGTTTTTCAACTCTCAGAGATATCAAGTTGCAGAGTAGTGGCAGTGATCATACAATGTCCAGAAAAGTTGGTCTCAAAGGTGCAACCCTGACACAAGTGAAAAGAGAAAATAGGAAGTTAAGTGCTCCCAATGGAAAAGAAGTTATTTAAGTGCGCAAAGCATAAAAGATGAAGTCATCGGGATACTTTTTTGAAATAAAGGAAATAGGCTTACAGTAAAATCATTCTCCTATGTTCTTTTCCCACACAAGGTAAAATGATCTAATGTTCATTCATTGTGGCATTGGAAGGAAAGTATGTTCTTTTTCCGCTAGACTAGGGATTTGTTACGGCAAAGTGGCTAATGAACATGAAGTTAAGTGTAAGCTTTCAGATTTTGATGCCATTATGTTCTTTGAAATAGGAAGTTTGAATAGTCATTGATGTAATCCTACCGTTGCATCCATTAGGTCACATTAATGTCATTCATGTGGCACCAACATTCAGATCTTAGCGTCTATTTCTTCAACATTCACCATCATTTTCTGCTCACCATTTTTATATAGAAAGCCATTTGTCTTCACTCATGTTCTCAATTTTATAGTAAATGGCTGTTAAAGCTTCTGGTTAGGACAGATTAATTGGTATTGAGAGTGAATTGAAAGAATTTTCTGACACATCTCTAAGATTCTTTGATCTTGGAGATTTGTACAGAAGATTGAATTCTCATCTAGTTCACCCTATTACACAAAAGCTCAAGGACAGTAGTCTAGTAGAAGCTGCAGGGTTTCCAATGGTAGTTCAAGCCCCTAAGCTCATCCAAGAATGTATAGATAAATTCAACCTGGTGAGAAAGAAAATCTTGTTCCTAGATCAGTCTATTTTTGTGACAATTGATAAAACCCTAATCTGATCCACTTTTGGCATTCTGATGAAAGATGTGTATTGTGAAATCGACTTTGGCACATCTGCGTCTATGTTCAATTAAAAGAAGACTCTAAGGAGAGAAGACATGCAAAAGAACTAGTTCCAGAACCCTTGATAAAATAAATTTAAGATGTCAAAGACTCTCTTCAAAATTACCCTAAAGAGGGAAATGATTGATATTCTAGCCCTGTTGACTAGATTGGATGGAAAAACCCGAGATCCTGGATCTCGTTGAAAATAATTTCTTCCTTGTTTAAGCTATCTACGTAGAAAATATGTTCATTGATTGGGAAAAAATCCTATGCAAGAAGCTAGCATCTTGGATGAGTTCCTGTCAGGGATTCAAATAGTTCTACTTGTCTTCATACTTGATCTATGCTCTGGTGACTTAGCACATATGGCCCGGCTTACCAGCAATCTAGAATTTTGACAACACCAAAATATATGAGTTCTACTCAAATCTGCAATTGCATCAGAGCTTTGAAGAATATATTGCTATGAATGATGCATTCACAATGAGAATATGTTGGGAACTTCAAGGTTTCCCAGAAAGAAGATTCTCACCAGAGGCCATCTTGGCAATCAGTCAGTATGGATGCTCTTTTATCCAATTCCCAAGTTTCTCTTATCTTCGGATATGAGCCTTCTCTGGATTTCCTAAGAGATTGCCCTGCTATCTTGAAGATAAGGTGGTCTTGGTGGAGCTCTACTAAAAGATATTTGAAGTGAACACTCTGTGTTCAACTGTGAAGAAGATCGCCAAAATTTTCTTCCACGTGGTTATTGGTCCATATTCCTGTGCATCCAGATCTGATGCCTGGAATTTGGTAAAGAGTTTTGAGGATAAGATCAAGCTACTTGATAATGAGGTTCTTAGGCCTCAATATGATCCTATGGGTTTTTTTAGAGATCACTTGAAGCTCGGACATGCCTATAGACATGTCCTGGATATTGAGGATTTATGGGCCTAGTATTTTAATGAGTATGAGACACAGGAAAATTTTTGGTCCCATTTAACTTTGGATGAAATTACAATGTATAATAATGTTGTTGATGTATCTGATCTTGTGGATGATGGCCTCTTCATACATCCCTCATCCTACAACCAGATCAAGGTGTTACCTATTTCTTCCTCTCCACCAATTAGTCCATTGATTGATTCATTAGACCTTCTCATGCAAGGCATTATCAAGAGAACCAACAAGTGGGTGGAGTGGACCAAAGTGTGACAGAAAAGAACTTCTGATGTAGGTTCATCTAGAGGAATGACTTTAGGAGATGAGAAATAATCTTCAACAGTTACTTCTTCTATGGTGCCATCAATTTCAACAGGTGCAACGCAATCTATCAGGCAAAGAGGTGACCAGCCCACAGAAAGAATGTTCCCATCACTCTGACCTATGGAGGTGGTTCACTCCCAAACATTGGAAATGAAGAGGAGAAGGAAGAAGATAAGAATTAGGAAAAGAACAAAGAACAAGAGGTGCCCATGACCAAGCCTCCCTCACCAATTCTAGTTATCACCTTGGATGACACAAACCCCATGGATGGTCAGGACTCCTCTCAGCCGGTAAACATTCTGGCCCTTTCGGTGAATAAGGTTGCCTCCTTCCATGTTCCACCTCAAGACAAGCAGACTCCTCCAGTGGCCCAGAAGCTCTTTGATCCTACAGCTCTTCAGTCTGCAATAAAGGTGTTATCCATAGACTTGTGGTTGGAAGCAACTATTGAGAAGAAGAAGAAATGACATGAGGAGGCCATTTCTTTAAAGGATCAATCCTTAAGGAAACCTCATCTTAGCCACAGGAAAAGAAGGCGAAGAAGAAAAATTTCATGGTGACCCTTTCCCATGATTCCACAACTGGGCATATGTTAATGGAAATAGCAGAGCCATAGAAAGAAGGAAAGTTTCATGAACTTTCAACTCAAGATTTTCAAATAAAAATTGTGGACCTAGGAGTGTCGGTGCATGACTCAATGGTGAATATCTAGAAAACCACCAATGAGCGAATTGAGGATAGATTAGAAGAACTCCAAGAATAAAAGGAAGTCCTCAAGTCTACAAATAAGGAGCTAGTTGAGTATATTAAATATGCTCTTGGCAGTACTTCATCTTCTTAGTTTGACCCCAATGCGGAAGAAAATAAGAACTTGCTACTGAAGCTGCAACAAGAGAGATAGTTTGGGAAAATTGGCAGAGCATGGATAGAGGTGATGAAGGTTCAAGGCCCCATTATTATCAATAATTTAGGGAACCATCTACTTGATGTAGACAAGTTGAAGGATATAGCATCAAAGAACCAAGAGACCATTTATAATGCATCCACTGGTTTGACAGAGCAACTGGCCAACTTGCAGGAGGTGATTGATATGAAGACTAGTGTTGTAATCTCCAATGGTATCCTCAAGACCAGGAAGGAGCCATTATTTCATTGGAGGAAGTCTCTAGAGTTCATGGTTGATAACTCAAGTAGATCAAAAAATAAACGCAAGACTATGATTGAGTTAGTGCAAAAGGAGATAGACAAAATTTTTGAGTTTTTGAAAGTTTTGCACACGGAATCTCAAGTTTCTGAAAGTGACAAATCGGTGAATACAGAGTGAATGAAAGCTAATTTTCTTGCTTTCATAGATGAGATTGTGGATCTGGCTAACTTCCAAGTGTTAAGAATCAGTGAGCTCACCACGATAGATGCAGTGATCAAAAAAGAATCGGAGAAGCTCCAATCTCAGATTTCCAGGTTGGATGAACTGATAGAGATGCATGATTTTTGGATGATTTGAGATGACAATATAATCATTCTGAATTCTCAGGAATTGGGAAAGGTAACGGATGCAATGAAGGCTTACAAAGGAAAAAATTTTACACAAAAGAAGGCATAGAATCTATTGACCTGTGTCATCTTCCCAATTTTTGTATATTGTAGCCATTTTGGGCATTTTTTCAGCTTTGTCAATTTTTGTAACCGAACAGGTTTATTATTAGAATGTTCCTCTTAGAATATTTTAAAGAGGCAATAATTATTGTAACGGGTCATTTTTTGAGAAGACCTATATATGTAAATTTCTATAAAGTAAATAAGATCAACAAAAATTACTTTGGGTGAACCCCTGTAGCTAGGACTACTGTATGTGACTCTGAGTTTGAAGTGATTTTTGTTGTTCATCTTAGTTAGCTGTGTGATGTTTTGAATGAGGATGCTAATACTGGAAATTGAATGAATAGTAATGAATTGGGTTTTTTTATTTCTATTCAATGGATTGTATGTTTACTGTCTTTAGCATAAGCACTCTATTTTCTTTTCATTACACTATCTTAGTTCAATAGATTAGGTCTTGCATAAGGATTTGAGAAGAGGGTTAATAGAGAATTAGATCAAGATATTCTGGGTATTGTCAAAGTTTCACAATCTTAGAAATCTGGGAATTGCATTGTTACACCTTCTTTCTTCATCTCTGCTGGTAGATGGTAGTTTTCATTTCATATTGCATGTCATTGAGTAACTCCCCATTCATTGCTTGATTTGTTTGAAGCTTTGAGAAACTTGGTTGAACTTCTTATGCTCTTTGATTAAGAGCATACCCCTAAGAATCGAAAGACTATATTAATTGCATATCTTTCACATAAGGAATACTGTACCTTTCAATTTTGGGGTCATTGATAGATTCCTACTATCGACCCAGTCTGTGGTTACTTTTTGTTCTACAAAAGCTAGCATTGGGTATTTTCAAGAGTCATTATATAAATTAAATTTAAAGTAGGAAAACTGTAAACTAACAAGGTAATTATCACAATGATGAGAATATTCAAATATATTCCAATACAATTTGTAGATAAGATTCCAAAAGAATTGATGAATAGATTGTCAGCAAGGTGGACATATGCACTCAAGGAAGAGAAACAAATAAGGGAAAGAGCCCTAGTTTTTGTAATGCTACCTGAATCTAAGATGGAAGAGATTGAAGAAATGATGAAGAAACATTCCAAAAGGTTCTCACCATAGTTAAGAGCCTACCAAGTGCTTCAAAGACATCTAATTGAGCTAGACAGGAAGAGTGAGGATGAATGGAGAAAGATACTTGATATATCTAAAAAGGATACAAGTCCTGAGCCGCAGATAGCTCTCACCGACAAGTCACAGAATAAAGATGATTAGGCTAAACAAAGCCCTGAACATATTCTTATAACTGATGAGGATATTAATGAAGAAGCATTGAACACAAAAGACAACAAGGATATGGACATTGCATGTGAAAAATGGCCCGATAATACTATCATTGATATTACCAGAGTAGATCCTATAGATGAAGTATAAAAAGATGAAGATGTCACTGTTGTCCAAGACCAAATCGATGAATATGACACAACAATAGATTCTGCATAGGTAGACATACCAGGACAAATCCCACTATTGATACAAGCTAATCAATATCATCTTAGAGAAGGAGAAATCACCTGACAAGGATGCAAGCATGTCCAAAAATAAGGGTAATGATGAAAAGAAAGATATAACTGATGAATAGGTAGTCACCAGTGGAGATTTTTAAAAAAATATATAGAACACATAGAAAAAGATGGAGATCACACACAGAAGGATTCACAAATGAAAGATACAGATGAAGTGCAAAAAGAGAAAGGTGAACAAGATAAGCCAGTTGATACCACTCCTAAGGATACCGAAGGAGATACTGAAGTTACACTGAGTTTTGATAACAAGATGTCCACACACAATGGACAAGAAAACCCTGCGCAACAAGAAAAAGGTAAAACACCACTGAAGCCTTCCTCCAGCACATCAAACCAAGTAGAAAAAATTGCTTTGGTACTACATACAAGTGCATCTCACAAGAAGAAGAAGAAAACAAAGAAGAGCAAGTTAGAAGTTATGCTTGACGAAATCATTGAGATACCCAAGTGTGATCCAACTACTTTGGATTATGAATCTCTCCAATAATATGGATAAATTTGTCAATGAAAATATTTACAAGAAAAGCTTAGAAAAGAGCACAGGGACTCTCTAGTGTTGGAAAATACAAGAGATATATTACAGTAGATAGTTCATGACATTGATGTTGATCACAATGCCCCCATTCTGGATCTATTGGTTGTATTTCCTATTTTGGCAATTTCCCTGGTTCCTTGTCCTGCTCTCTATTTTCTGGTGTGCTCAATTCAGTTATCTCTCATTCCTTGTGCCTTACCTATGCCTTGTTTTTAGGTTTTCAAGTCTAAACCTTGCTCAATTTGTAAAAACCCTAAAACCCTAAGTCTTTCCAAGTGTTAAACGATGAATTTTATAAACCCTAAGTCATATCTTTCTATTTCAAAGTTACTTTTTCCATTCACTTAAGGCATGTGTTTCAATTAAATTGCCTTGTCGCAATACCCCGAGCAAATATTCCATTTGTCTTCCCGACTTGGCATTTTCCTTGTGTCACATAGTCTCATTCAAAATCAGAATATTCCTTCAGTGTTACGAGACTCAGTGATTCCTTTCATGTCGGGTAGTCGCAAGATAGTTATGTTATAAAGTTTTATGAAGAAGGGACCCACTTCTTAGCCAGGTGATCACGGGAGATTTTTAACAGTCATGAAAATGTCTTCAGACTTCGTGATTACTTCATGTCGCGTTATCGCCAAATCAAGCAAAGTTAACAGTTAAGTCAGGCCTTCAGTTGCGTGGTCTCGAAATAGAACAGCGGTTAAGGGATTTTGACTCAGACTTCGTAACTGACCGTCTGTGGTTTGCAGCAAAGTGTATTCGGGATGTCGCCAGAGCAAGATGATGACTCAGTTCTCTAGTATGCAGTAAATGAACCAATGATCGAGTGACATGTGTCATAAGGCAGGTGGATGTTTAAAATATTATTGCATGGTCGCGAGAAGGAGAAAATGGATTCAGCGACTTTGAGACTAAGGTACTTTTCCTTCTATCGCGTGGTCTCGAAATGATTTAAGGGCATGCAAAAACATCTGGCGATTGAGCAACGGCCATAGGATGAAGAGATCAAAGGATCTGATAGTGGTTGTAGAGTCTGGAAAGAAATGTGCCCCAAGGGAAAAGTCCTCCCGACTTGGTGATTAGGGTATGTCGCACAGTCGTTAAAAGTGAAAAAGGGCGCTTATAACCTGTTAAGGTAAATTTAAATGCTCAGGGCTTGTGTCTCCCGACTGGGCGACTAGGCATTGTCGTGAAGTCTCAAAATAGAAATTAAACACTCAGCGATAGGGAGATAACCGTAAAGCTTAATGGTAACAGTTAGTCGCGAAGTCTTAGAAAGAATGATGAGTTACTATTAACTGTGCGCGACTATGATTTCAATTATGTCGCGTGATCGCCAGATTGTAACCTGGGTCAGCCAAGGTTAATAAAACACATTGTTGCCAAGTCTTGAGATGGAACCATGTTTAGTAACAGAAGCCCACGAAAAAGAGACCTAATGTAGTCACGCAATCGCCTGATTACAAGATCTAAAAAAAGGCGGCAATTTCTTGATATGACAGAGTAAATCGCTCGGCAACCAATCACAGGCTCGTATTTTGATCACTATGTAAAAAGAGTAGCTAAGATGTAAGATAGATAATGAATCAGAATGTGACATGTCAGCTCTTTTAAATGTTTTATGATTATTCTGAGGATTCATATTTGAAAATTTGATTTCCTGTCAACCTCAGAAACTACGGCTAGGTTTTTGTTCAAGTTCACAGCATGTTGAATTTATGACAAAACTGATGTTTCTGAATTATGAGCTATGTACTCTGAATGATGGCTATAAGGAGTTGATGGTGCATTCATTTTCCTTCACCATTTTTTCATATTTCAGAGCCCAAGTTGCTAGTTTTAGGAAAAAGAGATATTCTACTCAGCTTACAATGTTTCCAGAATTGTTCAGAGAATTCTAAATTGCAGAAAGTTGTGTACAGAATGGTCAGCTTCTCTTTGTGGTAGATTTGTTTCAATATCGATAAGAGAAAAGGAGATTCAAGGTATTACAGATATGAGTGGAGCTATGAGTGTCACTTCAACAAGTGGTGGGAGTGGAGAGGAACAGAAATGGAAAGCAAGTTTCTCTGATGAGTTTCTACATCTCCTGCCTGGTTCAACGCAAAATAAGAAAGCCGATGCTAATGTTCTCCTAGATGAGTACAAGAACATTCAAGATGTTGTGACCCTGGGTACAACAAGTTTCTCCCTTTTCAATTATTTCTATAAAAACTCTGATAAGCCCATCTCAGTATCAAACCCTTGGACATGTGGTTTGGCTAGGTTACTTGTTCCTGATGTTTTCTTAGATGTAGACCTATTCCTAGACCTAGCTAATCACTATGATGCCTTGACAAAGACCATCAAAAGGGATGATGGCTCTTCTCTGCTAATATTAAACAGGAATTCATTCATGCAAGCCTTTGGCTTATTCAGCACCATGTCTACTAAAATTGACATGAAAAAGTAGGAGAAGAGGTATAGTTCCAAGCCTGGTATTGCTAAAGGCTTATTGCAGAAGCATATGTTAAAAGAATTGAAAAATTACTTAGGTCCTATGGTTGAGCCATATCCATATTATTATAAGGATCTACACTTCTACATTAAGTATAACACTTATTCCCTCTGTAGAGTGCTAGGGATAGATGGAGATGCAGAGAGAATCAATGTTGGCATCTTAATGATGGTATTAGACTTGCAAGAGGTGCATTCAAGCACCAGCTATGATTACATACAACAAATAATTGACAAAATGCATGAGGGTTTTGTTGCAACCCAGAAAAGATTAAAGAACCCCAAGGAGAAGGAGCCTAAATTTTTTCATTATTCAGTCCTAATGCACCTTCTCTTATACTTCAATTTTGTAATCATGGATGTTCATAATCTGACTCCTCAGAGATTCTATCAAACAACACCAAATCCTATCTAGTTTTGGGTCAGGGTTTGGAATTATACTTCTAGGGATTGTGACTACTGTGCCTTCCAGAATTCGATTGTATATCCAATTGTGCAGAGTTTGGGGACAAGCAGGACTAGAGTCCCATTAAAGATCATACAACTRCTCAGRCCYTGTGAGTATTCAGATAATTGGCCTGGAAATCATAACTGGGGTGATTTCTTCTTGGAGGAGAATTACACCATTATCAGAGTATATGGGTGTATTCACCCACCTCATATATTACCATATCATGTGCCTGCAAGAGTAGCTGCAATGGAATTCATATGGCAACTGATGTTAACAGATAATGAGCACTTTGCACCACACAAAAAGGGGACTCTAACCCCTAGGCAATTCAAAATTCTCAATTTTACAATTGGCAAGAATGTTATTGATGAAGTGGGTCAATGGTTGGAGAAGTACAGAATGGGGGCAGCCCCTTATAGGTACATTGACCCAGAGGGCTTCATGGCAGGGGTTAGGAAGCTGTATACTCCTACCATCCCTAATACCAATGTTCATTGTGAATGCATAGAAGAAGATTCAACAAGAAACATCTTGGATGAAGATGACATTCATATGAGAAGACTGAGAATCCAGGAGTTGTTGAAGCTGGAGACACAAATAAAGAGAAATAGGTTGTCCTTTCAGGGTTTTTAACCTGATCTCCCATATTTTGATAGGATTAAGGCTA
This sequence comes from Thuja plicata, assembly GCA_018584345.1. Classification (NCBI taxonomy): domain Eukaryota; kingdom Viridiplantae; phylum Streptophyta; class Pinopsida; order Cupressales; family Cupressaceae; genus Thuja; species Thuja plicata. Next base: position 793,167 of record MU223064.1, on the reverse strand, counting down.
TGATAGATAACTACTATGTGCTTGTAGAGAAATTGGATACAGTACTTGACAAGAAAGGTGCTCAGTCACCTAAACACTCAGAATCAGAGTATGATAGTGGGGATGACAGTGATTATGCACGTCCTCCCATGCATCCTTCACCACAACAAGCCTGAGAGCAAGAAATGGCTGAGATTCCATAGTTGCAGGGAGCAGAGGGTCACATTATAGATCTAACAGTTGCTACTCAGCCTGATGATGTAGATGAGCCTGTTGCAAAGAGGCAGAAAATGGAGTTAGGGTAGCCTTTAGTGGAAGGACAAAGAAAGAAAAAGGATAAGGCTAAGGCCTTAGTACCTGGCACTAGGTTATATGATCATAACCTAAGAAAAGCAATCAGGGAAGGCAAGAAGCAACAACCTAACCTAGAAGATGAAGTTGAGGTACCACTCAGGGCCTGTGTAGATGAAAGATTGCTTAATCAGCAAAAATTCTTAGATGATGACAACTTTATAAAAATAGAGGAGTTTAACGATTTCCTTAGATGGCATAAAATAGAGCAAATAAGATCCCAGTTGACTGTGGATGGAAAAGAAACAATTACAAATGAAGCTCTTGTGGCCTTAAATAATTATGATCCTGAGAATGAGGATATCTCGCCTGAGGATGCTAGGAAAATGGTGCTGGGAAGTGGTATATTATTGGATGAAGGATGGGATTTGGCATCTGCTTTCATTATAGACCAAATTAGAAAGTAGCCAGACCTTAAAATGGCTAGTGAGGTCCATGTAGGAGACATGATAAAAGGATTTGGGTATAGCCCAAAATCTGAGGCCTTTGCAATGTGGAGTTTAAGCGCTAAAGACCAGAAGCCCCAATTAGTGAATATTCAAGAAAATATGCTGGGGAATCAGATGGTGTGGTCTGTACAAAATATAGGAGACTTATAAATTTCCCAAATTATGACACACTGGGCTCAATTGAATGAGGACAAGACAAAAAAATTGTCTCCTAGGTATACTACTCTGTTGGAAGAAACAAGTGCACTGTCTAAGGACAGAGACATGTTCCACATACAACTATACCAGAGGGATCAGTTGATCAAGACATTGATAGATGAATTGGAGGCAAAGCCTGAGGTAGTGTATGTGCCTGCACAACCACCACCAATGCAGATTGAAGATAAGCCTAAGTCAGAAGAGGTTGTGGAACAAAAGGTGGATGAAGAAAAAGGAAATGCAATAGCTTTAAAGGCATCGAAAGGCATACTACAACATAGAATTGAGATTCTGAAAGACAAAAATGATGTTGTAATCAATACATATAATAAGTTTCCAGCTTTGCATACTGAGGTAATGGGGTACCTTGCCATTCTAAACCCTTACTTCACTAAGTGGTCTGCTAGGGAAAATTTATTTGAGAAGTTGTCATCTTTACAGGCTATAAGACCAGATTTTCCTCTAATAGTCACAGAGGTTGAAGATAAGATCAAAAGAGTTAACATTTCTCTCTCATTCTTCAAAGAAAAATTGAACCAGATAGAGGTAAAATTGAGCCTCTTTTCAAATGATTTCATTATGTTTATTCCTTCCTTAAGAGGATATGATGACTAAGTAAAGGCTATAGATGCCTGGAAGAGTGAGTTTGACAGCAAGATTCCTAGTGAAGAGGCTTTTCTTTTGGGAACCGATGTTGATATAGAGGGATTCAATAAGATATTGGATGAAGCCTTTAAAGAAGAGACTGATATCAACAAGTTCCTACTTAATGTCAAGAACATTACTGATGCTAGATGGGACAGACAAAAGGTGTAGGTACAGAGTACTCAGGACTTCAAGTGGCCATCGGATGATGAAGTAAAGGCTTGGGAGGTCATGACCACACCAAAGAAAAAGAAGCCTGTCGTAGAAGAAGAAATTTTGGACGATGAGTAAGGTGAACACTTGGCACTGCA
>MU223064.1:763571-776967 GCA_018584345.1 Thuja plicata | reverse complement strand
AGTTGTAATTGTTAAGGGTCTTTGATGTTGGAACATTTTGGAAAGGAGATAATATATTACAGAGTTCAGATATTCTGGGTTTCTGTCTATCTTTTGAAGCTGTACAATCTTTCATGTATGAAAAGCTAGATCATATAAATAATATACGGTGCAATTTTACTCTTCTCCATTGCTGTCTCTTTATTCTTTGTGTATGCTCTTCTATGTTAAGTTTTCAAGGTATTCTGAAACATTCTGGTTATTAGGTAACCATCTAATTGCTTGCAAGTTTCTTTTAAGGAAAGAACTAAGTTTTGTGAGTAGTTTCAGGGAGCATACTAATTTGTTTTAAGGATTTGATACAATAGTTTTGAGGTGACAGGGTAATTTGTAAGGAAATTTACTTGAATTGCATGTGAGCTGTAAGGTAGTTTACTATGTTTTGTTTTTATGATATCTTCGCTTATTTTGACTCTATAGCCCAAATGATAGGCACTGGTCCAGAAAATAGTCTGATAATCTATCTCTATCTGAGTTATTCCAAGTTATCAAAACTAATTCAATCAAAATACTTTGTTACTAAGAACAAACAAAATAAACTTGTTAAGGACCTATGTCAGCAAGACTGTGTCCATTATAGTGATTCCTTGGAGAGTGAATCATTAGGTTATCCCTCCTATAAGAAAAGGAAGAAGGATGAAAATCCTTGTATCACTGATTCTTGTTATGCTTACAACTATGGTTTGTATGGTTATATCTTGCATCTGGTTATGCTTGGTTATTTGCAAGGTAATTCATAAGTTGGTTTAACAAAAGATACATAGAAAATCAGTGTCCACATCAACATATACTGTGTAAATAGCAATCATAAGAGGTAAAACCTACCTGAGTATATATGGAGCTCAAAAATGAAGAAGGACGTTATCCAGTCCTTAGCAATTAGGATTTTCTTGTCTCTGAATCAGTATTAGAAGGCATGGTGTTCAAGTAGTCATTTCAAGCACTGTGGTTCACACAAAAAAAATCCCTAACAGGATCAAATTTTCATTCTAACTAAATTCATCACAACTGAAAATGTGGATGCAGAAAAAGCCATTAAAGAAGGAGCATAAAAAAAGTACCAATACAAATTGACCAATAAGATCAGCCAAGAAGTGGCAGAAATTAAGGTAAATCTTTCTGAATTAGCAAACAAATTAGACCCTATCATTTCAGAAGCAATAGCTTTAATTCAGAAGTTTTGCACCTTAGAGAAATTCACTAAGGAAATTAGTTATAAGATAGCAAAGATAGATTCTGATCTAAATGCAAGTGCACAAGGTCTAACCATAGATGACAATGCAATCAAACTGCATTATGACAAGATTCTAGAAATCAAAAGGTTGAGACAAGAAATTTGGGAAGCAGAATCATAGTTTAGAGATGAGGTTACCGAGCTACAGGCTCAACTATCGCCAAACCTTACACTTCTCCAACAACACATGACTTTGGAAAGACAACTAATTTCCACCCCTGAGATGTCTATAGTAGACAACATCTATGATATGCATGCTAGGATTACACTAGAGCACATGGCTCTTGAGAACCTAAAGGAGAAATCAGAGAAAATGATGGAGGATATGAAGAATTCTCATACCCATATTTTTGATAAGTTGTAAGACATTTTCCCTTACTATCAAAAAAGGGGGAAAATGATATGTACAAAACATATAGTAAAAAGGGGAAAATGATGTATAATACAAAATGGAGAATGATATGAAGAAAAGGGAGTATATTATAAAGGCAAGTATACATGTATATACTTATACTATACTGACATATACATAGGGGAGTCATAAATGACAAAGTAAACACATGGTGTACATACTACATAGTTTAGTATTTTACACATATCAGTTTTTGATACTAATGTCAAAAGGGGAGATTGAAGACATTAATTTTTCCATTAGTATATGCAAAGGGAAAAGATTTCTTTGCATTGTCGGTTACACTTACATCGAAAGACAATTTTTAGTACAAACAGAAAGTGTTAAGTTCAAGAGAACCCTGACGAAAATTTGTTTACAGTGCAAACTAACAGAGAAAACAAACATAGGAACTTGACAGAGCAAGGAAACCGGATGGATAGTTCACACAAGGAACACCGAAAGACTTTCATGAGCAACCTGAGTATCAGACACTGAAAGTCGGTTATATCCCAAGAAATGTGGATTTGACTTCGACGTCATTTAAAACACTTATGTTTTATATTTAGAGTTTTGATTTGATTTAAAACCATTTCTTGAGGTACAAGAAAGATAATTGTAATTGTTTTAAATAGTCTAACTGATTAAAAACATACAAACTAGGAGATCAAGGTCAAGTTGTAAACCTTTGATCATAGAGTTATCTTTGTAATACGTGAAACTAAATTAGGTCAATCTATTTTATAAACAGATGTGTAATAATTCATTTCAATGATCACATGAGGATGATAGTAGCCAAGGAGCACATCTATGGATCAGACTGAGAGTTTCAAGTAAGAACAACAAAAGATGAATTAGGTTATCAAGAACTAGATTCAAGGCTACCAAGCAATAGAGGTATTAATCAATCACATTAGGTGATACTTTGTACATGTGATTTTAATGGATCTATAATCAGAAATTGTAGATTGCATACACTCAGGTTAATGAGAATTTTTGTTTACATTCTAAAAAGTGTAGCAAATAGAAGAAATCCTTTTAAGAAAGGTGGATTTAACAATCCTTTGTAAATCTCTTAACCAAGTGCACACTAAATAGTGTAGCTAAAGCTCTTAAAAGAGTAGATCTTAACCAGTATCCACATAATACTCCTAACAGGGTAGATCATCAGAAGTGATCAAATTGTAAGCCTTAACCAACCCCTTCCAATCTGCAGATAGTGAATTTTTTGTGGGTTCCATCCCCACCGCATTTTTTACCTTCTAATAGGGGTTTTCTGCATTACCATATCTTGTATTATGTGTCATTACATTTCATGAATGCTTCTATGAATGTTTACATGCTTTTTCATTTTATGAATTGATATAACTTACACAAAGATAGGATAGTACAGATGGTTGGTAATACAATTGATTACATAAAGGATTAAGGTTAAAAGAGATAAAAGTTTGTAGAGGTAATGATTCACTCCTCCTCTCTTGGTACATACTTCCCATTATTTCCAACATTTATTAGATTCAAGCTCATTTTAGTGAATGGTTGACCGATTCGGTGGTTTGCAACTTCATAATGGCATGTTATGAGATTCTATCTCATTCTCAGTGAAGGGTTAACCAATTCAGTGATTTGCATCCATAGAATGGCTTGTTATGAGATTTAAGCTCATTCTCATTGAAGTGTTGACTGATTCAATGATCTCTACCTTCAGAATGGCATGTTATGAGATTATAGCTCTTTCTTAGTGAAGGGTTGACCGATTCAATTATCTATAACTTCATAATGACTTGTTATGATATTATAGCTCATTCTTAGTGAAGGGTAAACCAATTTGGTGATCTACAACATCAGAATGGCTTATATTGAGATTCTACCTCATTCTTAGTGAAGGGTTGATCGATTCAACAATCTATAATCTCAAAACTACTTGTTACAAGCTTTTACCTCATTTTAGTGAATGGTTGACCAATTCAGTGATCTATAACTTTAGAATGGCATGTTATGAGATTCTAGTTCATTCTCAAAGAAGGCTTGACCAATTCAGCGATATGCAGGTTTAGAATGGCTTGTTATGAGATTCTAGATCATTTCAGTGAATGGTTGACTAATATAGTGATCTACAACTTCAAAATGGCATGTTATGCGATTATAGCTCTTTCTTAGTGAAGGGTTGACTGATTTAATGATCTACAACTTTAGAATGGCTTTTTATGAGATTATAGCTCATTCCTAGTGAAGGGTTGAATTATTCAGCAATCTATAACCTTAGAATGGATTTTTATGATATTCTCTCTCATTTTCAATGGAGCATTGACCGATTCAGTGATCTGCAACCTCAAATTGGCTTGTTATGAGATTCTAGCTCATTTTATTGAATGGTTGACCAATTCGACAACCCGTAACTTTACAATAGCTTGTTATGAGATAATAGCTCATTCTTAGTGAACGGTTGACCGATTTGATGATCTACAACTTAAAAATGGATTGTTATGAGATTATAGCTCATTATCAGTGTAGCATTGACTGATTTTTCAATATGCAACCTTAGAATAGCTTGTTATGAGATTTTGGCTCATTCTCAATGAAGCGTTGACCAGTTTGGCAATCTAGAGCCTTAGACAGGCTTGTTTTGAGATTCTAGCTCATTTCAATGAATGGTTGACCGATTTGGTGATCTGCAACTTCAGAATGGCGTGTTATGAGATTCTAGCTCATTCTCAGCAAATGGTTGACTGATTCATCGATCTGTAACTTTAGAATGGCTTGTAATGAGATTTTAGCTCATTTTTGTGAATGATTGATGGATTCAATGATCTACAACTTCTAAATAGTGTGTTATGATATTGTAGCTCATTTAAGAGAATAGTTGACTGATTCGGTGATCTCCAACTTCAAAATGACATATTTTGAGATTATACCTCATTCGTGATGAAGGGTTGACTGATTCTGGAATCTGTAACTTCAAAATGGCTTATTATGAGATTCTAGCTCATTCTCCGTAAAGCGTTGACCAATTTGGCAATCTACAACTTCAGAATGGTGTGTTATAAGATTATAGCTCTTTCTTAGCAAAGGGTTGACCAACTCAATGATCTACGACTGCAGAATGACTTATTATGAGATTATAGCTCATTCTTAGTGAAGGGTTGACTGATTCAGTGATCTACAACTTTAGAATGGCTTGTTACAAGATTCTACCTCACTCTCAGTGAAGGGTTGACCGATTCGGCAATCTATAACCTCAAAATTGCTTCTTACAAGATTTTAGCTCATTCTCAATGAAGGGTTGACCGACTCAGTGATCTGTACCCTTAGGATGGCTTGTAATGAGATTGTAGCTCATTCTTAGTGAAGGGTTAACCGATTAGGAAATCTATAACCTAAAAAATGCTTGTTACAAGAGTTTAGCTCATTCTTAGTGAAGGGTTAACCGATTCATGGATCTATAACCTCATAATGGCTTGTTATGAGATTCTATCTCATTTAAGCAAATAGTTGACCGATTCGGTGATCTGGAACTTTAGAATGTTGTGTTATGAGATTATAGCACTTTCTTAGTGAAGGGTTCACCGATTTAATGACCTACAACTTTAGAATAGCCTATTATGATATTCTAGCTCATTCTCAGTAAAGGGTTGACTGATTCGGTGATCTGCAACTTTAGAATGGCATGTTATGAGATTCAAGCTTATTCTTAGTGAAGGGTTGGCCGATTCAATGATTCACAACTTCAAAATGGCTTGTTATGAGATTCTATCTCATTTTAGAAAATGGTTGACCGATTTAGTGATCTGATACTTCAGAATAGCATGTTATGAGATTATATCTCTTTCTTAGCAAATGGTTGATTGATTCGATGACCTACAACTTCAGAACATCATTTTATGAGATTATAGCTCATGCATAGTGAAGGGTTGACTAATTCGGTAATTTACAACCTCAAAATGGCTTGTTATGATATTCTAGCTCATTCGCAATGAAGCATTGAGTGATTCGGCAATTTTCAACATTAGAATGGCTTGTTATGAGATTATAGCTCATTTCAGTGAATGGTTGACCAATTTGGAAATCAACCATTTTAGAATAGCATGTTATGAGATTATAGCTCATCCTAAGAGAATTGTTGACTGATTCAAGGAGAAACAACATCGAAATGGCTTGTTATGAAATTCTAGCCCATTTAAGCGAATGGTTACTGATTTGGTGACTTACAGCTTTAGAATGACATGTAATGAGATTTTAGCTCTTTCTTAGCAAATAGTTGACCTATTTGATGATCTACAACTTCATAATGGCTTGTTATGAGATCATAGCTCATTCTTGGTGAAGGGTTGACCCATCGGTAATCTACAACCTCATAATGACTTTTTATGAGATTTCAGCTCATTCTCGGTAAAGGGTTTATTGACTCAATGATCTACAATTTCATAATGGCTTTTTATGAGAATATAGCTGAATCTGAATGAAGGGTTGACCGATTCGGTGAGCTACAACTTTAGAATGGTGTGTTATAAGATTATAGCTCATTCTCAGTGAATGGTTGATCGATTCCATGATCACAATGGCTTGTTATGAGATTTTAGCTCATTTCAGCAAATGGTTGACCGATTCGGTGATCTACAACTTCACAATGGCATGTTATGAGATTCTATCTCATTCTAAGTGAATGTTTGACTGATTTAGTGATCTATAACTTTAGAATGGCTTGTTATGAGATTATAGCTCATTTTAGAAACTGGTTGAACGATTTGGCGATCTCTAACTTCATAATGGCATGTTATGATTTTATAGCTCTTTCTTAGCATATGGTTGACTAGTTTGATGATCTAAAAATTAATAATGGCTTTTTATGATATTATAGGTCATTCTCAACAAAGGGTTGACCCATTTGGTGATCTGCAACCCTAGAATAGCTTTTTATGGCATTCTATCTCATTCTCGACAAACGGTTGACCGATTTAATGATCTGCAACCTCATAATGGTTGAATGATTTGATGATTCAGCTTGTTATGAGATTATAGCTCATTTTCAATGAAGAGATGAATGATTAATTGATCTGCAACTTTAGAATTGCGTATTATGAGATTCTAGCTCATTCTTAGCAAATGGTTGAATGATTCAGCTATCTACAACTTTAGAATGGCTTGTTATGAGATGCTAGCTCATTTTAGTGAATGGTTGATCGATTCAGAGATCTAGAAATTTAGAATGGTGTATTATGAGATTATAGCTCTTTCATGAAGGGTTGACCGATCGGATGATCTACAACTTCAGAACAACTTGTTATGAGATTCTAGCTCATTCTCAGCAAAGAGTTGACCAATTCAATGATCTACAACTTTATAATGGTTTTTTATGAGATTGTAGCTCATTCTTAGTGAAGGGTTGACCGATTAAATATCTTCAAGCTCCAAATGGATTTTTATGAGATTGTAGCTCATTCTTAGTGAAGGGTTGACCAATTCAGTGATCTACAACCTCAGAATGACTTGTTATTAGTTTCTAGCTCATTCTCAGTGAAGGGTTGACAGATTTAGTGATAGTGATCTGCAACTTAAGAATGTCTTTCTATCAGATTCTATCTCATTTAAGTGAATGGTTGATCAATTCAGGGATTTGCAACTTTATAATGGTGTGTTATGAGATTATAGCTCTTTCTTAGTGAAGGATTGACTGATTTGATGATCTACAACTTCAAAATGACTTGTTATGAGATTATAGATCATTATTAGTGAAGGGTTGACCGATCCGCTAATCTACAACCTTAGAATGGCTTTGTATGAGATTCTAGCTAATTCTTTATGAATTTTTGACTGATTCGGCCAACCTCAAAATGGCTTGTTATGATATTGTAGCTCATTTAAGCAAATGGTTGACCGATTTGGCGATTTGCAACTTCAAAATGGTGTGTTATGATTTTGTAGCTAATTCTCAGTGAATGGTTGACCAATTAAATGATCTTCAACTTCACAATGTCTTGTTATGGTGTTGTAGCTCATTCTTAGTGAAGGGTTGACCGAATAAGCGATCTATAACTTCATAATGGCGTGTTATGATATTAGAGCTCTTTCTTAGAGAACGGCTGATCAATTCAATGATCTACAACTTTAGAATGACTTGTTATAAGATTTTAGCTCATTTTCAGTGAATGTTTGACCAATTCGGCAATATGCAACCTCAGAATGGTTTGTTATGATATTCTAGGTCATTCTTAATGAAGCATTGACCGAATTAGTGATTTGCAACCTAAGAATGGCTTGTTATGAGATTTTAGATTATTTTAGGGAATAGTTGACCGATTCAGCAATCTACAAATTTAGAATGGCATTATATGAGAATCTAGCTCATTCTAAATGAAGCATTGACCGATTCAGCAATCTGCAACCTTAGAATGGCTTGTTATGAGATTCTAGTTCATTCAACAAATGGTTGACTTATTTAGCTATCTATAACTTTAGAATGGCTTGTCATGAGATTTTATCTCATTTCAGCAAATGGTTGACTGATTCACTGAAATGCAACTTTATAATGGTGTGTTATCTGATTCTAGCTCATTCTCAGTGAATGATTGACCGATTCAGCAATCTACAACTTCAGAATGACTTACTATGAGATTTTAGCTCATTTCAATGAATGGTTGATCGATTTAGTGATCTTTAATTTTAGAACGGCTTCTTATGAGATTCTAGCTCATTCTTAGTGAATGGTTGAGCGATTCAGTGATCTAAAAATCCATAGTGGCTTGTTATGAGATTGTAGCTCATTTTAGTGAATGGTTGACTCATTCATTGATCTACAACTTAAGAATGGTGTGTTATGGGATTATAGCTCATTCTCAGTGAATGGTTGACCGATTCCATGATCTGTAACTTTAGAATGGCTTATTATGAGATTCTAGCTCATTTCATCAAATGGTTGACTGATTCAGTGATCTTCAACTTCAGAATTTCATGTGATGAGATTATAGCTATTTCTTAGCAAAGGGTTGACCGATTCAATTATCTACAACTTCATAACAACTTGTTATGTGATTGTAGCCCATTCTTGGTGAAGGGTTGACTAATTTGGTGATCTACAACTTCATATAGATGTGTTATGAGATTCTAGCTCATTCTCAGTGAATGGTTGCCCGATTGAGTGATCTATAACTTCATAATGGCTTGTTACAAGATTCTAACTCATTTCATCAAATGCTTGACCAATTCGACAATATGCAACTTTTGCATGGTGTGTTATGAGATTATAGCTCTTTCTTAGTAAAGGATTGACCGATTCGATGATCTACAACTTCATAATGACTTGGTATGAGATTATAGCTCATTCTAAGGAAAGGGTTGATTGATTTGGTGATCTGCAACCTCAAAATGGCTTGTTATGAGATTCTAGCTCATTCATAATGAAGCATTGACCGATATGGAAATCTACAACCTCATAATGACTTCTTATGAGATTCTAGCTCATTTCAGCAAATGGTTGACCGATTAAGTGATCTACAACTTTAGAATGGCATGTTATGAGATTCTAGCTCATTCTCAGTGAAAGGTTCACCGATTCAGCAATATGCAATTTTAGAATGGCTTGTTTTGAGATTCTAGCTCATTTTAGTGAATGGTTGATAAATTTGGTGATCTGTAACTTCAAAATGGTGTGTTATGAGACTATAGCTCTTTCTTAGTGAATGGTTGACCGATTTGATAATCTACAACTTGAGAATGAATTTTTATGAGATTATATCTCATTCTAAGGGAAGGGTTGTTCAATTTGGCAACATGCAACCTCAGAATGGATTTTTATGAGATTCTAGCTCACTCTCAATGAAGCATTGATCAATTTGGTGATCTACAACCCTAGAATAGCTTGTTATGATATTCTAGCTATTTTCAGTGAATGGTTGACTGATTCAACGATATATAACTTCATAATGGTGTGTTTTGAGATTCTAGCTCATTCTCAGTGAATGATTCACCGATTCAATAATCTACAACTTTAGAATGAATTTTTATGAGATTCTAGCTTATTTTAGCAAATGGTTGATTGATTCAGTGAACTGTAACTTTAGAATGGCGTGTTTTGAGATTATAGCTCATTCTTAATGAAGGGTTGTTCGATTCAATGATCTACAACTTTAGAAAGGGTTATTATGAGATTGTAGCTCATTCTCGATGAAGGGTTGACCCATTCAGCAATCTGTGACCTCATAATGTCTTTTTATGAGATTATAGCTCATTCTCACCAAATGGTTGACCAATTCAGTGATCTACAACTTCAGAATGGCTTGTTATGAGATTCTAGCTCATTCACTAAATGGTTGACTAATTTCATGATCTGTAACTTTAGAATGGTGTGTTATGAGATTATAGCTCTTTCTTAGTGAAGGGTTGACTGAGTTGATTATCTACAACTTCATAATGGCTTGTTATGAGATTGTAGCTCATTCTTGGCGAAGGGTTGACCGATTCGGCAATTTGTAACTTCAGAATGGCTTGTTATGAGATTATAGCTCATTTTAGTGAATAGTTGATTGATTTGGCGATCTACAACTTCAGAATGGCATCTTATGAGATTATAACTCTTTCTTAGTGAAGGGTTGACTGATTCGATGATCTACAACTTCAAAATGGCTTGTTATGAGATTTTTGCTCATTCTCAGTCAAGGGTTGACTAATTTGATGATCTACAACCTTAGAATGGCCTATCATGAGCTTCTAGCTCATTCTCAATGAAGCATTGACCGATTTGGCAATCTCCAACCCTAGAATGACTTGTTATGAGATTCTAGCTCAGTTTAGTGAATAGTTGACCGATTCAGTGATCTGCAACTTTAGAATGGCGTGTTATGAGATTCAAGCTCATTCTCAATGAAGCATTGACCATTTTGGTGATCTGTAACCTTAGAATGGCTTGTTATGAGATTCTAGATAATTTTAGCAAATAGTTGACCGATTCAGCAATCTGCAACTTCATAATGGCATGTAATGATATTCTAGCTTATTCTCAGTAAAGGGTTGACCGATTCAATGATCTGCAACCTCAAAATGTCTTGTTATTAGATTCTACCTCACTCTTAGTCAACGGTTGACTGATTTCATGATCTATAACCTCAATACTACTTGTTATAAGATTTTAGCTCATTCTCAATGAAGGGTTGACCGATTTGGCGATCTACAATCTCAGAATGGCTTGTTATGAGATTCTATATCATTCTTAGTGAAGGGTTGACCAATTAGCCAATCTATAACATCAAAACTAATTGTTATGAGATTTTAGCTCATTCTCAATGAAGGGTTGACCAATTCACAGATCTGCAACCTTATGTTAGTAATAACTGAGAGGGGGGGTGAATCAGTGGCCTCAAAAATTTATCCTTTTAAACTTTAATCCACCAATCAATACACCTCAGATTATTAAGTCCCTACAAGATGTATACCTTGAAATACTTGAAATAATTAACTGTCTGTTGGTTTACCTTGTCTGTCCTTATTCTCCTTGATTACCAATAAGTAGTATAACTTATTTACCGACACTCAGTAAAAATGCAAAGTATACCAATCAATCCATAAATGCATATGTGAAATGTAAAACAATAAAGTAATAAACCATACACACATAACACATGGATTTTAACGTGGAAACCCTGTTAAGGGAAAAACCACTGGGACTGGTAACCCAAATTTTCACTCTGCTAAAGTGAGCCATGTTAAGAGCCAACCCTGTTAAAGGTTACAAACACATGGTTAAGTGCAACCTTGTTAGAGGATTTTTATACGTAGGTTGTCACTTAGTATCTAACATCTACACTACCATCCTTGAATTAGCCTTTAGACTGTCAATAGGCTTTATACTAATCTTACTACCATCCTTGAATCAGCCTCCTTAGACTATCAATAGGCTTTAGGTAAGACCGATGCTACTATCATGAGTCAACCTTTTGGTAATCTTTTAGGATATACCTCAATTATAGAAGACAGTTAATTCTTTCTTTGTTAAGAGACTTAATGCTTCAATGGTTAAACTGAAAAACAATGACCTATTTCTAATGCAACTTTGAATTGTAGATATTTAGATCTATTTATGTACAATACCTCTCTGATCAATGTATCAATTCGATTCCTTTGTACTTCACACTTTCTTCTCTGTGATGTTGTGCTTCACTATTCGTTGGTGTCTGCAGAATTCTTTAGCTCTCCCTTAGCTTGATTGATCAAGATTGTATGAAGTTTATCCTTCACCAGTTTCTCTTTAGCATCTTCTTTCAATTGACTCCCCCATGTATTTGATTGTTTACAAAAATGAATTATGCTTGTCTCTTATATAGACATGATATTCCTTAATTTTTGATTCTTGGCATGAGAAACAATCTAGCCAAATTGATTTACGGATTTAACTCCTGATTTATCTCGTAGTTATCTTCTTTCCAACTGTATAAATATTCTTTAAATCAAATACTTAACTATGGTCGAATAAAACAACCAGTTAAGGCTATCCTTAAGCTCTGCCAGCTAGATATTTTGTCATTTTCTAATCTCTCTGTTCTGTCGGTCAATTTTGTAGTTCATCATCGGTGACAACTACCAGTTCCGTCGGTGTAACTTTAGTTAGCTTTGGGATCTCCGTCCGTCGGGCATCATTGGATCTTTCTCATCGAGCAACTCTGTTTTCAAATCGTCTGGCATCCTATGATTCTACTTTGTCGGGCAACACTGTCTTCTACTCGTCGGGCATCACTATGACTTTATCTCTGTCTTTATCGATGGTGTGCACTCTGTCGATGTGGTCTGTCATTTAGTGAATACTTGAATTTTATGCATTGCTGAAAGCATAACCTCTATTCCATTGATTCTCTAAAGTCTTTGGCATTATGTATATGACCATACAGATGAAATCAAGTTGACATCAATGACAATACAAACCTCTAACTGGTTTAATGTTTTGCATCATCTTCAACTTAACATTATCAAACATTCAATCAGTTACATGTCATCAATCTCTCCCTTTGGAATTGATGGAACCATGCTATATTATCACACTATACTATTTCTAATACAACATGAAATACAATTGTTGAGATTCATCAAATTACCAAATAGTTTGTTTTGATAACTGTTAAAAATGTCCGACCCCCAGTAAGCTCTGTGTTAGCTTAGATTTGATTCTTGCAGCTTTCCTTGTTTCTTCTTCTAATGTGTTGTGTCCTTTGTCTGTGTTAATTTCTCTGTTTTGACTTTTCTACTTCTTGATGTCACTATCTTTTATTTCAACTTTTAGACAAATTCTCTCCCTATGGATATGATCTCTTCCTATTTGGAGTAATCTGATAATGAATAGTTTTTGATGATAATATGGATACATTCTCTCCCTTTGACAAGAATGCCAAACAAATATTTGTCAAATATCTAACATTCTGTCAAATAATGTCTTCTATCCATAATATATTCCTTGAATTTCCCTTATCCATCATTAATATAACAATATGTTATGGTGCTTGGTTCTGATATATACCTTTCTATATATAGATGTAGCTTTGAAGTTTAGCTTCTGCTTGCATCAATCATGAATGATGTTCTGATAATATATGGCTGATGTAGTCTTCAGTCCTTTTACTGACTAGTAGACATGGGTTTGACCCCTAGTCTTTTTCTCAGGTACTCAAATGTATCCTTGGGTAGTGGCTTGGTGAAGATATCAGCCAATTGTTCTTTTGATTGCACATATTCAAGTATGACCTCTTTTTCTT
>MU223064.1:745124-762642 GCA_018584345.1 Thuja plicata | reverse complement strand
TACCATGTTCCTCTTGTCTGGATCCACAAACCCTTTTGGTTGCTCAATGTATACCTCTTCTTCAAGTATTCCATTTAGGAATGCTGACTTGACGTCCATTTGATATACTTTGAATCCTTTGTATGCATCATAAGCAAGTAGAATTCTTACTCCTTATAGCCTAGCAATCGGTGCAAAGGTTTCTCCATAGTCTATACCTTCATCTTGTGCATACCCCTTGCATACTAGTCTTGCTTTGTTCCTTGTGACTTCTCCATTCTTGTTCAGTTTTTTCCTGAATATCCATTTTGTATCGATGAAATTCTTGTCATCTAGTCTTGGCACAAGTGACCATGTCTTGTTCTTCTCAATCTGTTCAATCTCATCATTCACAAAACTTATCCATTCTTCATTATCTAGTGCAACATTGACAGATTTTGGTTCAAACTCACAAATTAAGCAATTTAAGTTAAAAGACTTACTTCTTGTTCTTGTACCAGCTTTCTTATCTCCTATGATCTGGTCCTCTGGATGGTTCCTTCTTACATATCTTTCAAGTACAGGTATAGTTCTTTGTGTATCAGTTTGATCTTCATTACCTTGCACATTATCTTGATCATTATCCTAACCATCGGTAACAGCATTTTGACCATCGGTGGCAACATTGTGTTGTTCTAGATTTAAGCACTATTTCTTAGGTAGAGTTATGGGTCCTTCATAGTATTCAAACTTGTTGTAGTCCTCTGGTTCTTTTGTGCTTTCTAGCTCATTCTTTTCTACAAATTCATCAATCTTCACATTTGCACTTTCAACTATTTTGTTAGAAGCCTTGAGTAGACATTTAAAATCTTTTCTTTTGGTAGAATACCCCAGAAAAATACCTTCATCACTTTTGGCGTCAAGCTTTCCATTTCTATTGTCTTTTAAGACATAATATTGACTGCCAAATATTTTGAAGTAACTTACATTGGGTCTTTTACCATACCATAGCTCATAAGGAGTCTTCTTTGAGTCCTTTCTTAATTGTACTCTGTTAAGTGTATAGACAGTAGTGCTAACAGCTTCCCTCCAGAAGATCTAGGTGATGTTCTTCTCTATCATCAGTGTTCTTGCACAATCAATTATTGATATGTTCCTTCTTTCAACAATCCCATTTTGTTGTGGTGTTCTTGGTGTAGAAACTTGTCTTTTTATACCATGCTCATTACAGAAATGAGTGAATTCATCTGATATAAATTCTCCTCCTCTATCTTATCTAAAACATTTTAGATCCTTACCACTCTATTTTTCTACCATAGCCTTGTACCATTTAAACATCTTGAATGCTTCAAATTTTTCTTTTAGAAACATGACTGTCATCATTCTAGAATAATCATCCACAAAGAGAATAAAATATCTATCTCCATAATAGCTCTTTGTCCTCATTGGTCCACATAAATCAATTTGAACTAATTCTAGAATGTCATAAGATGTATGGGTTTTAATTTTGAAACTAGATTTTGTCATTTTACCTTTTTGACAATTTTTGCACATGATGTTGTCTGGCTTCGTCATTGTCAGTAAGCCTCTTACACTTCTTTTACTATTTATTTTCATCATGTTGTCAAAATTCACATGACACAGTCTTTTGTGCCACAACCATATGTCTTCATTCCTAGTCATCAAGAAAGTGGGGTTAGTATCATTCAGATAGAATAAGTTACCTTTGGTCTATTCACTGGTACCAATCAGTATTCCTGATTCATTGAAGATCTTTGCCTTCTTGTTCTCAAATGCTACTTTGTGACCTAAATTATTCAACTGAGAAACACTCAACATATTATAATTCAATCCTTTTACCCAATAAGCATTTTCACATTTAATCAGGTTATTCAACATTACTGTTCCTTTACCTTCAATTTGACAAGGTGTATCATTTCCCATTCTTACTGTACCACCTTTATAGTATTCAAAAGTATTAAAATTTTCTTTGTCACCGGTCATATGGTGAGTGCAGCTGCTATCTATAATCAAGATATCATTATTACTAATATTAGATATGAATGCAATTTCTTCATACCTTTCATCTTCATCTGAATCACCCTTCATAGCTACAAATACTATCTTGATATCATCATTCGGTTCGGTGTCAGTATCTTCATCTTTGCAAGTAGCTAGATAGCTAGCCTTCTTGCCTTTATCCTTCTAATCTCAGGTATCATTTCTTTCTGATCATCGGTAACCTCTGTAATCTTTATCACCTCTATCATATTTCTTCTCAAAAGATATGTTATCACTTATGTTATCTCTTCTTTTGTTAGGACATCTTGCAGCAAAGTGTCCAATCTCTTTACAATTGAAACATACAAGTGGTAACTTCCCTTTGTATTTACCTTTGCCTCATTGCATTCTTCTCTCCATGAGTGCTTCAATTTCATCTAGATCTTCGTCTTCACTTTTTCTTTCACTGTCTCTTCTAGATGAGTGTCTCTAACTAGATTTGCTTATTCTCATAGAAGACTTAAATGCAGACTCTAAACTTGGTAAGACGCTATTATCAAAATTATTCTTCTCAAATAAAATCAGTCTACCAATCAGGTTATCAAGAGTGATTGTATTTTTTTCTACTTCTCTCATTTCTTAAATAGCAGAGACTCTAATAACATATATAGGCAATAAGGTTCTTAAGATTTTACTTACCACTGTCTCATCTTCAAGTGTACCTCCAATGCCTCATATAGAATTGACTAATTTTATTCTTGTGTTGTACTGAGTGATGTTTTCACATTCTTTCATTCTGAGATCATCAAACTTTCCTCTAAGGCTTTCTACTTTGGTTCTGAGAACATTTGCATCACCTCCATATACAAGTTTTAGCTTGTCCCACATTGTCTTTGCATTTTTGCAATCTTTGACATCCTCAAATTCAGCATCAGAAAGTGAGGAAGAAAGCTCTATAACCATGCAGTTATGTTCATGCTTTACTCTTAATTGATCTACCATCAATGGTTCTGTAGGAAACACATATTCAGTATCTAAGTATTGAGTAATGTCATTTCCAATACCTAATAAGTGGATTTTTATTCTACTTTTCCATGGAGCAAAGTTGTCTTTGTTCAAATTGGGCACATCTCATCTGTTCATCTTGTGATCTTTACTTAGGTCTTGAAACCTTCCTTCTAAGCACACAAGATCTAATACCAATTTTTAGTAATAACTGAGAGGGGGAGTGAATCAGTGGCCTCAAAAATTTATCCTTTTAAACTTTAATCCACCAATCAATACACCTTAGATTATTAAGTCCCTACAAGATGTATACCTTGAAATACTTGAAATAATTAACTGTCTGTCAGTTTACCTTGTCTGTCCTTATTCTCCTTGATTACCAATAAGCAGTATAACTTATTTATTGATACTCAGTAAATATACAGAGTATACCAATCAATCCAAAAACGCATATGTGAAATGTAAAATAATAAAGTAATAAACCATACACACATAACAAATGAATTTTAACGTGGAAACCATGTTAAGGGAAAAACCACTGGGACTGGTAACCCAAATTTTCACTCTTCTGAAGTGAGCCCTATTAGGAGCCAACCCTGTTAAAAGTTACAAACACATGGTTAAGTGTGACCTTCTTAGAGGATTTTTATACATAGGTTGTCACTTAGTATCTAACATCTACACTACCATCCTTGAATCATCCTTTAGACTGTCAATAGGCTTTATGCTAATCTTACTACCATCCTTGAATCAACCTCCTTTTTAAACTGTTAATAGGCTTTAGGTAAGACCGATGCTACTATCATGAGTCAACCTTTTTGGTAATATATTAGGATATACCTCAATTATAGAAGACGGTTAAGTCCTGCTCTGTTAAGAGACTTAATGTTTCAATGGTTAAACTGAAACATAATGACCTATTTCTAATGCAAATTTGAATTGTAGATATTTAGATATATTTATGTACAATACCTCTCTGATCAATGTATCAATTTAATTCCTTTGTACTTCACACTTTCTACTTTGTGATGCTGTGCTTCACTATTGATCGGTGTCTGTAGAATTCTTTAGCTCTCCCTTAGCTTGATTGATCAGGACTGTATGAAGTTTATCCTTCACCAGTGTCTCTTCAGCATCTTCTTTCAATTCACTCCCCCATGTATCTGATTGCTTATAGAAATGAATTATGCGTGTCTCTTATATAGACATGATATTCCTTAATTCTTGATTCTTGATTATTTATTCTTGGCATGAAAAAATCTAGCCAAATTGATTTACGATTTCAACTCCTGATTTATCTCGTAGTTATCTTCTTGCCAACTATATAAATATTTGTTAAATCAATTACTTAACTATGGTCAAATAAAACAACCAGTTAAGGCTATCCTTAAGCTCTGCCAGCTAGATATTTTGTCATTTTCTGAGCTCTCTGTTCTGTCGGTCAATTCTGTAGTTCGTCGGGCATCACTATGACTTTATCTCTGTCTTTACCGATGGTGTGCACTCTATCAGTGTGGTCTGTCATTTAGTGAATACTTGACTTTTATGCATTTCTTAAAGCATAACCTCTATTCCATTGATTCTTTGAAGTATTTGGCATTATGTTTATGACCATACAGATGATATCAAGTTGACATCAATGACAATACAAACCACTAACTAGTTTAATTTTTTGCATCATCTTCAACTTAACATTATCAAACATTCAATCAGTTACATGTCACCACCTTAGAATGGCTTGTTATGAGATTCTAGCTCATTTAAGTGAATGGTTGACCAATTTGGCAATCTCAAACTTCAAAATGGCATGTTATGAGATTATAGCTCTTTCTTAGTGAAGGGTTGACCGATTCGATGATCTAGAACTTCAGAATGGCTTGTTATGAGATTCTAGCTCATTCTCAACGATGGGTTGACTTATTTGGTGATCTGCAACTTCATAATGGTGTGTTATGAGATTCTAGTTCATTCTCAGTCAGTGGTTGACTCATTCAACGATCTAAAACTTCAAAATGACTTGTTATCAAATTCTAGCTCATTTGAGGGGATCATAAACCGATTCAGCGATCTACAACTTCATAATTGCGTGTTATGAGATTCTAGCTCATTTTCAGCGAATGGTTTATCGATTCAACAATCTGCAACTTTAGAATGACTTTCTATGAGATTGTAGCTCATTTTAGTGAATGGTTGACCGATTCAACGATTTGCAATTTTAGAATGGCTTCTTATGAGATTTTTAGCTCATTTTTAGCAAATGGTTGATTGATTCAACAATCTAAAAATTCACAATGGTTTATTATGAGATTATATTTTATTTCAATGAATGGTTGATAGATTCGCTAATCTACAATTTTAGAATTGTGTGTTATGAGATTCTAGCTCATTCTTAGCAAATGGTTGACCGATTCTGTGATCTGCAACTTCATAATGGCTTATTATGCGATTCTAGCTCATTTCATCAAATGGTTGACCGATTCGTTGTTCTTCAACTTCAAAATGATGTGTTATGAGATTATAGATATTTATTAGTGAAGGGTTGACCAATTTAATGATCTACAACTTTAGAATGGATTGTTATGCTATTGTATCACATTCTCGGTGAAGGGTTGACTGACTTGGTGATCTGCAACTTCAGAATGGCATATTATGAGATTCTAGCTCATCCTCAGCAAATGGTTGACTGATTCAACAATCTGTAACTTCAAAATGGATTATTATGAGATTCTAGCTCATTTCAGTGAATGGTTGACCGATTTGGCAATCTGTAACTTCAAAATGTTGTGCTATGAGATTATAGCTCTTTCTTAGTAAAGGGTTTACCGATTTGATGATCTACAACTTCATAATGACTTGTTATGCAATTATAGCTCATTCTGAGGGAAGGGTTGACTGATTCAGCGATATGCAATCTTAGAATGGCTTGTTATGAAATTCTATCTCATTCATAATGAAGCGTTGACTGATTCAACAATCTACAACCTCAGAATGGCTTGTTATGAGCTTCTAGCTCATTTTAGCGAATGGTTGACTGATTTGGCGATATGCAACATTGAAATGGAATGTTATGAGATTCTAGCATTCTTAATGAATGCTTGACTTATTTATCAATCTGCAACTTTAGAATGTCTTGTTATAAGATTCTACCTTATTTTAGTGAATGACTAACAAATTCGATGATTTGTAACTTCAGAATGGCGTGTTATGAGATTATAGCTCTTTCTTAGTAAATGGTTGACCGATTCAATGATCTACAACTTGAGAATGAATTTTTATGAGATTATAGCTCATTCTGAGAGAAGGGTTGACTGATTTGGTGATCTACAACCTTAGAATGGCTTGTTATGAGATTCTAGCTCACTCTTATGTAATCATTGATCAATTTGGCGATCTACAACCTCATAATAGCTTATTATGATATTCTATCTCATTTCAGTGAATGATTGACCGATTCAATGATCTACAACATCAGAATGACATGTTATGAGATTTTAGCTCATTCTCAGTGAATGGTTGACCGATTCAGCGATCAACAACTTTAGAATGGCTTGTTATGATATTCTAGCTCATTTCAGCGAATGGTTGACTGATTTGGCAAACAACAACTTTAGAATGGTGTCTTATGATATTATAGCTCTTTCTAAACTAAGGGTTGATAGATTCAATGATCTACAACTTTAGAATGGGTTTCTATGAGATTGTAGCTCATTCTTGGTGAAAGGTTGACCCACTCGGCGATCTGTAACCTTAGAATGGATTTTCTTATGAGATTCTAGCTCATTCTCAGTGATTGTTTGACAGATTTAGCAATTTGGAACTTTAGAATGACTTGTGATGAGATTCTAGCTCATTTTAGTGAATGATTGACCGATTCGGCAATCTGTAACTTTATAATGGCGTATTATGAGATTATAGCTCTTTCTTAGCAAAGGGTTGACTGATTCGACAATCTACAACTTTAGAATGGCTAGTTATGAGATTGTATCTCATTCTCGACAAAGGGTTGAGGGATTCTGCGATCTATAACTTTAGAATGGTTGACTGATTTAGCGATCTCTAACTTCAAAATGGCTTGTTATGAGATTATAGATAATTTCAGTGAATAGTTGACCGATTTGGCGATCTACAACTTTAGAATGACATCTTATGAGATTATAACTCTTTCTTAGAAAAGTTTTGATTGATTCGATGATCTACAACTTCATAATGGCTTGTTATGAGATTTTAGCTCATTCTCAGTGAAGGGTTGACCAATTCAGCAATCTGCAACCCCAGAATGGCTTGTCATGAGATTATAGCTGATTCTCAATGAAGCATTGACCGATTTGGTGATCTGCAACCTCAAATGTCTTGTAATGAGATTCTACCTCACTCTTTGTGAATGGTTGACCAATTCGGCAATCTATAACCTCAATACTGCTTGTTACAAGATTTTATTTCATTTTAGCAAATAATTGATCGATTCGGTGATTTATAACTTTAGAATGGTGTGTAATGAGATTCTATCTCATTCTTAACGAATGGTTGGCCGGTTCAGCATTCTGCAACTTTAGAATGAATTGTTATGAGATTTTAGCTCATTTTAGTGAATGGTTGACCGATTTGGTGATCTGTAACTTCAGAATTGTGTGTTCTGAGATTCTTTCTCATTCTCGGAAAATGATTGACCGATTCAATAATCTGCAACTTTAGAATGGCTTGTTATGAGATTCTAGCTCATTTGAGTGAATAGTAGACTGATTAAGTGATTGATAATGTCAGAATGGCTTGTTATGAGATTCTAGCTCATTCGTAGTGAAGGGTAGACTTATTCGTAAATCTACAACCTCAAGATGGATTTTTATGAGATTCAAGTTCATTCTTGGTGAAGGGTTGACCAATTCGATGATCTAAAACTTCACAATGACTTGTTATGAGATTATAGCTCATTCGTTGCAAAGGGTTGACTGTTTCGGAGATCTACAACCTCATAATGGCTTGTTAGAGATTGTAGCTCATTTTAGGTTTTGGTTGACTGATTCAAAAATCTACAACTTCATAATTGTGTGTTATATGATTCTAGCTCATTCTCAGTGAAGGGATGACCGATTTAGTGGTCTACAACTTTAGAATGGCTTTTTATGAGATTCTAGCTCATTTCATCGAATGGTTAACTGATTCGGCAATCTCCAACTTTAGAATGGTGTGTTATGAGATTATAGCTCTTTCTTAGTGAAGGGTTGACAGATTCGATGATCTACAACTTTAGAATGTCTTGTTATGAGATTATAGCTTATTCTTAGTGAAGGGTTGACCGATTCAGCGATCTACAACCTCAGAATAACTTATTATGAGATTATAGCACATTTTAGCGAATGGTTAACAAATTCAATGAACAACAACTTCAGAATGGTGTGTTATGAGATTCTAGCTCATTCTTAAAGAATAATTGACCGATTCAGCGATCTACAACTTTAGAATGGCTTATTATGATATTATATCTCATTTCAGTGAATGTTTGACCTATTCAGTGATCTAGAACTTCAAAATGGCGTGTTATGAGATTATAGTTCATTCTTAGCAAAAAGTTGACCGATTCAATGATCTACAACTTTAGAGCGGCTTGATATGAGATTGTAGCTCATTCTCAAAAAAGGGTTGACCCATCGGTAATCTGCAACCTTAGAATAGCTTTTTATGATATTCTAGCTGATTCTTGGTGAACAATTGACCGATTTGATGATTTGTAACTTCACAATGGCTTGTTATAAAATTATAGCTCATTCTCGGTGAAGTGTTGACCAATTCGACGATCTACAACTTTAGAATGACATGTTATGAGATTCTAGCTCATTCTCTGTGAATGATTTACTCATTCAGCAATATGAAACCTCAGAATGGCTTGTTATGAGATTCTAGCTCATTTCAACAAAAGGTTGATCGATTTAGTGATTTGCTACTTCAGAATGGTGTGTTAAGAGATTCTAGCTCATTCTTAGTGAATGTTTGACCGATTCAACAATCTTCAACTTTATAATGGCTTGTTATTTTATTATAGCTTATTTCACCGAATGATTGACCTATTCGGTGATCTACACCTTCAAAATGGCTTGTTATGAGATTCTAGCTCATTCTCAGTGAAGGGTTGAATTATTCGGTGATCTATAACATTAGAATGGCTTTTTATGAGATTCTAGCTCATTCTCAACGAAGGGTTGACCAATTCAATGATCTACAACTTCACAATGGCTTGTTATGAGATTATAGCTCATTCTAAGAAAAGGGTTGACTTATTTGACAATCTATAACCTCAAAACTACTTGTTACAATATTTTAGCTTATTCTTAGTGAAGGGTTAACCAATTTGGAGATATGCATGCTCATAATGGCTTGTTATGAATTTGTAGCTCCTTTCAGTGAATGGTTGACCTATTCGGCGATCTACAACTTTATAAGTGGGAGTTATAAGATTCTAGCCCATACTCAGTGAAGGGTTGACCTATTCAGTGATCTGCAACTTCGTAATGCCTTCTTATGATATTCTAGCTCATTTTAGTGAATGGTTGACCGATTCAGTGATCTACAACTTTAGAATGGCTTTTTATGAGATTCTAGCTCATTTCAGTGAATGGTTGACTGATTCAGTGATCTACAAGTTCAAAATGGCATGTTATGAGATTATAGCTCTTTCTAAGTGAAATGAGCTGAAATGAGCTAGAATCTCATAACAAGCCATTATAAAGTTGTAGATGTCTGAATCGGTCAAAACTTTGTTGAGAAGGAGCTGGAATCTCATAACACACCATTCTAAATTTGCAGATTGCCAAATCAGTCTACCATTCGCTAAAATGAGCAACAATCTCATAAAAAGTCATTCTGAGGTTGCAAATCTCCGAATTGGTCAACCCTTTATTGAGAATGAGCTAAAATATTGTAACAAGTAGTTTTGAGGTTATAGATAATCGAATAAGTCAACCATTCATTGAGAATGATCTAGAATCTCATAAAAATCCATTCTGAGGTTGCAGATCGCCGAATGGATCAACCCTTCATTGAGAATGAACTAGAATTTCATAAAAAGCCATTCTAAGGTTACCGATCATCAAATCGGTCAACCCTATAGTAAGAATGAGCTATAAGCTCATAAAAATCCTTTGTGAAGTTGAAGATCATCAAATTGGTTAACCCTTTGCTAATAAAGAGCTATAATCTCATAACACACCATTCTAAAGTTACAGATTTCTGAATTGGTCAACCCTTCACTTAGGATGAGCTAGAATCTCATAACAAGCCATTTTGAAGTTGCAGATTGCTAAATCAGTCAACCCTTCAACAAGAATGAAGTAGAATCTCATAACATTCCATTCTTAAGTTGCAGATCACTTAATAGGTCAACCCTTTGTTGAGAATGAGCTATAATCTCATAACAAGCCATTATGAAGTTGTAGATCATCCAATCGGTGAACCCTTCACTAAGAAAGAGTTATAATCTCATAACATGCCATTCTAAATTTCTAGATCATCGAATTGGTCAACCTTTCACTAAGATTGATCTATAATTTCATAATAAGTTATTATGAAGTTGCAGATTATCAAATCGGTCAAACATTCACAAAATCTCATAAAAATCCATTCTGAGGTTATAGAATGCCGATGGGTAAACCCTTTACTGAGAATGAGCTATAATCTCATAACAAGTCATTCTAAAGTTTTAGATCATTGAATCAGTCAACCCTTCACTAAGAAAGAGTTATAATGTCATAATATGGCATTCCGAAGTTATAGATCACCGAATCGGTCAACCATTCGCAGAAATGAGCTAGAATTGCATAACAAGCCATTATGAAGTTGTAGATTGCTAAATCGGTCAACCATTCACTGAGAATGAGCTAGAATCTCATAAAAAATGATCATGAGCTTGTAGATCTCCAAATTAGTCAACCCTTCATTGCGAATGATCTAGAATCTCATAACAAGTCATTTTGAAGTTGTAGAACACTGAATCAATCAACCCTTCTCTAAGAAAGAGGTATAATCTCATAACATGACATTATAAAGTTCCAGATCACCAAATCGGTCAACCATTTACTTAAATGAGCTAGAATCTGATAAAAAACCAATCAAAGGTTGTTGATTGTCAAATCGGTCAACCCTTCACTGAGAAGGAGCTAAAATATTTTAACAAGTAGTTTTGAGGTTATAGATCACCGAATCAATCAACCCTTCATTGAGAGTGAGGTTGAATCTCATAAAAAGCCATTTTGAGGTTGCAGATTGCCAAATCGGTCAACCCTTCACTGAGAATGAGCTATAATCTCATAACAAGTGATTCTGAAATTGTAGATCATCAAATTGGTCAACCCTTCACACAGAAAGAGCTATAACCTCACAACATGCCATTCTAAAGTTGTCGATCACTGAATTGGAAACCCTTTGCTGAGAATGAGCTAGAATCTCATAACAAGCCATTTTAAAGTTGCAGATTGGTGAATCGGTCAACCATTTTCCATGAATGAGCTAGAATCTTATAATACACCACTCTCAGGTTGCAGATAGTCAAATCTTGTCAACCCTCCCAAGAATGAGCTAGAATCATAACAAGTCATCCTAAAGTTGTAGATCATCGAATCGGTCAACCCTTCGATAAGATAGAGCTATAATCTCATAACACGCCATTCTAAAGTTGTAGCTCACTGAATAAGTCAACCATTCACTTAAATTAGCTAGAATCTCATAACAAACCATTCTGAGGTTGCATATCTCCGAATTGGTCAATGCTTCATTGAGAATGAGCTAGAATCTGATAACAAGCCATTTTGAAGTTGTAGGTCACCAAAGTGGTCAACCCTTCACTAACAATGAGCTATAATCTCATAAAAAGCTATTCTAAAGTTGTAGATAATCAAATTGGTCAACCCTTCACTAAGAAAGAGCTACCATATTATAACACGCTATTCTATAGTTACAGATTGCCAAAGTGGTCAACCATTCACTGAAATGATATAAAATCTCATAACAAACCATTCTAAAGTTGCAGATCACTGAATTGGTCAACCATTCACCAAGAATGAGCTAGAATCTCATAAAAAGCTAGTCTAAGGTTGCAGATCACCGAATGGGCAAAACCTTCGCTAAGAATGAGCTACAATCTCATAACAAGTCATTTTAAAGTTGTAGATCATCAAATCAGTCAACCCTTTGCTACAAAAGAGCTATAATCTAATAACACATCATTTTGAAATTGCAGATCACTAGATCGGTCAACCATTTGCTGAAATGAGCTAGAATCTCAAAGAAAGCCATTCTGAAGTTACAAATTGGTGAATTGGTCAACCATTCACTAAGAATGAACTAGAATCTCATAACATGCCATTTTGAAGTTACACATCGCTAAATCGGTCAACCATTCATTGAAATGCACTAGAATCTCATAACAAGCCATTCTGAGGTTGCGGGTCATAGAATCGATTAACGCTTCCTTGAGAATGAGATAGAATCTCATAAAAAGCCATTCATAGGTTCTATATTTCCAAATATGTCAACCCTTCCCTGAGAATGAGCTATAATCTCATAACAAGTCATTCATTCTTGGCGAAATATTGACCGATTCGATGATCTACAACTTCACAATGGCTTATTATGAGAAAATAACTCAATCTCAATGAACGGTTGACTGATTTGGTGATCTGCAACTTTAGAATGGCGTGTTATGAGATTCTATCCCATTCTTAGTGAATGGTTGACCAATTCCATGATCTGCAACTTCAAAATGGCTTGTTATGAGATTTTAGCTCATTTTAGCGAATGGTTGACTGATTCAGCGATTTACAACTCTAGAATGGAATATTATAATATTCTGACTCATTCTCACCAAATGGTTGACTGATTCAGTGGTCTGCAACTTTAGAATGGCTTGTTATGAGATTATAGCTTATTTTAGCGAATGGTTGACCGATTTAGCAATCTGCAACTTTAGAATGGTGTGTTATGATTTTGTAACTCTTTCTTATTGTAGGGTTGACTAATTCAATGATCTACAACTTTAGAATGGCTTGTTATGAGAATCTAGCTCATTTCAACAAATGGTTGACCGATTCGGCAATCAACAACTTTAGAATGGTGAGTTATGCTATTATAGCTCTTTTTTAGTGAAGAATTGAATGATTCGATGATCTCCAACTTCAAAATGACTTGTTATGAGATTCTAGCTCATTCTCGATGAAGGGTTTATTGATTTGACGATCTGCAACTTCACAATAGCTTGGTGTGAGATTGTAGCTCATTCTTAGTGAAGGGTTGATCGATTCAAAGATCTACAACCTTAGAATGACTTTCTATGAGATTATAGCTCATTCTCACTGAAGGGTTGACCAATTCGGTGATCTACAACCTCAAAAGGACTTGTAAAGAGATTCTAGCTCATTCTCAGTGAATGGTTGACGGATTTAGGGATCTACAACTTCACGATGGCTTGTTTTGAGATTCTATCTCATTTTAGTGAATGGTTGACTGATTCAGTGATCTAAAACTTCATAATGGTGTGTTATAAGATTATAGCTCTTTCTTAGCGAAGGGTTGAATGATTTGATCATCTAGAACTTCTAAACGACTTGTTATGAGATTATAGCTCATTCTTAGTTACAGGTTGACAGATTTGATAATCTACAAACTTAGAATGGCTTGTTATGAGATTCTAGCTCATTCTCAATGAAGTGTTGACCGATTTAGAGATCTACAACCATAGAATGGCTTATTATGAGATTCTAGCTCATTTCAATAAATTGTTGACCGATTCAACGATCTGCAACTTCAGAATGACATGTATGCGAGTATAGCTCATTTTAGTGAATGGTTGATCGATACAACAATCTACAACTTCATAATGGTGTGTTATGAGATTATAGCTCATTCTCAATGAATGATTAACTAATTTCGTGATCTGCAACTTTAGAATGACTTGTTATGAGATTTTAGCTCATTTTAGCGAATGGTTGACCAATTTGACGATCTATAACTTTAGAATGGAGTGTTATGACATTCTAGCTCATTCTCAATGAATGGTTGACCAAATCAGTGATCTCCAACTTTAGAATGAATTGTTATGAGATTATAGCTCATTTTAGAAAATGGTTGACCAATTCGGCCATCTGCAACTTTAGAATGGTGTGTTATAATTTTATAGCTTTTTCTTAGCATAGGGTTGACCGATTTGATGATCTACTTGACTTAAGAATGACTTGTTATGAGATTGTAGCTCATTCTCAGTGAAGGGTTGACCCATCGGTGATCTGCAACCTTAGAATGGCTTTTTATGATATTTTATCTCATTCTCAGCAAAGGGTTGACCGATTCAATGATCTACAACTTAACAATTACTTGTTATGATATTATAGCTCATTCTCAGGAAAGGGTTGACATATTCAATGATCAATAACCTCAGAAGGACTTGTTATGAGATTCTAGCTTATTCTTAGTGAAGGGTTGACCGATTCAATGATTTGCAACTTCAGAATGGCACGTTAGGAGATTCTATCTCATTTCAGGGAATGGTTGACCGATTCAATGATCTGCAACTTTAGAATGGCATGTTAGGAGATTATAGCTCTTTCTTAGTGAAGGGTTGACTAATTCAATGACCTACAACTTCAAAAGGGCTTCTTATGAGATTATATCTCATTCTTAGTGAAGGGTTGACCAATCTAGCAATCAACAACCTCAAAATGGCTTGTTTTGAGATTATAGCTCATTCTCAATGAATTGTTAACCGATTTAGAAATTTACAACCTCAGAATGGCTTGTTATGAGATTCTAGCTCATTTTAGCGAATTGTTGACCGATTCTATGATTCACAACTTTAGAATGACATGTTATAAGATTCTATCTCATTTTAGTGAATGGTTGACCGATTCAGCAATCTACAACTTCATAAAGGCATGTTATGAGAATATATCTAATTCTCAATGAATGGTTGACCGATTCCATGATTTGCAACTTTAGAATGCCTTATGAGATTTTAGCAAATTGTTGACTGATTCGGTGATCTACAACTTCAGAATAGCATGTTATGAGATTGTATCCTATTCTCAGTGAATGGTTGATTGATTCACTGATCTACAAATTTAGAATGTCTTGTTATGAGATTATAGCTCATTTCAGCAAATGGTTGACTGATTCGATGATCTACAAATTTAGAATGGTGTGTTATGATTTTATATCACTTTCTTAGCATAGGGATGACCGATTTGATGATCTACAACTTAAGAATGGCTTGTTATGAGATTGTAGCTCATTCTCGGTGAAGGGTTGACCCATTCGATGAGCTACAACCTTAGAATATATTTTTATGATATTCTATCTTATTCTCGGCGAAGGGTTGATCGATTTAATGATCTGCAACTTCATAATGGCTTGTTATGAGAATATTACTCAATCTGAATGAAGGGTTGACCGATTTGGTGATCTTCAATTTTAGAATGGCATGTTATGAGATTGTATTTCATTCCCAGTGAATGGTAGACCAATTCTATTATCTCCAACTTTAGAATTTCTTGTTATGATATTTTAGCTCATTTCAGTGAATGGTTGACCGATTCATAAATCTACAAATTCAAAATGGCATGTTCTAATATTCTAGCTCATTCTCACCAAATGGTTGACCGATTCAGCTGTCTGTAACTTCAGAATGGCTTGTTATGAGATTATAGCTTATTTCATCAAATGGTTGACCGATTTAGCGATCTGGAATGTGTTATGATTTTGTAGGTCTTTCTTATTGTAGGGTTGAACAATTCGATGATCTACAACTTCAGAACAAATTTTTATGAGATTGTAGCTCATTCTCAGCTAAGGGTTGACCCATTTGGCGATCTACAACCTAAGAATAGCTTTTTATGAAATTGTAGCTCATTCTCGATGAAGGGTTGACTAATTAGACAATCTACAACATCATAATGGCTTGTTATGAGATTATACCTAATTCTCAGTGAAGGGTTGACATATTGAACAATCTATAAGCTCAAAATGGTGTGTTATTAGATTCTATCTCATTCTTTGTGGATGGTTGATTGATTGAGTGATATACAACTTTAGAATAACTTGTTATGAGAATCTAGCTCATTTTAGCGAATGGTTAACCGATTTGGCAATTAGCAACTTGAGAATGGCATGTTATGAGATTATATCTCTTTCTTAGTGAAGAGTTGACTGATTCAATGATCTCCAACTTCAGAATGACTTGTTATGAGATTCTACCTCATTCTCGGTGAAGGGTTGATCAATTTGATGATTTGCAACTTTACAATGACTTGTTATGAGATTTACCTCATTCTTAGTAAAGGGTTGACCTATTTGGAGATCTGCAACCACAAAATGGCTTGCTATGAGATTGTAGCTCATTCTTAGTGAAGGGTTTACTGATTCAATGATCTACAACCTCAAAAGGACTTGTTATGAGATTCTATCTCATTCTTAGTGAAGGGTTGACCGATTCAATGATTTGAAACTTTAGAATGGCTTGATCTGAGATTCTATCTCATTTTAGCAAATGGTTGACCGATTCAGTGATTTGCAACTTTAGAATGGTGTGTTATGAGATTATAGTTCTTTCTTAGCGAAGGGTTGACCGATTCGATGATCTACAACTTCAAAATGCCTTGTTATGATATTATAGCTCATTCTAAGTGAAGGGTTGACCAATTCGGCGATCTACAAACTTAGAATGACTTGTTATGAGATTCTAGCTCATTCTCAATGAATTGTTGACCGATTCGGTGATCTATTGTTATGATATTCTATCTCATTTAAGAGAATTGTTGACTGATTTGACAATCTAAAACTTTATAATGGTGTGTTATGAGATTCTAGATCATTTAAGTGAATGGTATACTAATTCGGCAATCTGCAACTTCATAATGGCATGTTATGAGATTCTAGCTCATTCTTAGCGACTGGTTGACCGATCCTGTGATCTCCAACTTCACAATGAGTTGTTATGAGATTTTAGCTTATTTTAGCAAATGGTTGACTGATTTGATGATCTATAACTTTATAATAGAATTTATGAGATTCTATCTCATTCTCAATCAATGGTTGACCGATTTAGCAATCTCCAACTTCAGAATGGATTGTTATGAGATTATAGCTTATTTTAATGAATGGTTGAATGATTCAGCAATCTACAACTTTAGAATAGTAAGCTATGATTTAATAGCTCTTTCTTAGAGTAGGGTTGACTGATTTGGTGATCTAAAACTTAAGAACAACTTTTTATGAGATTGTAGCTCATTATCGGTGAAGGGTTGACCCATTCAGTGATTTGCAACCTCAAAATAGATTTTATGAGATTCTATCTCATTCTCAATGAAGGGTTGACCGATTTGATGATCTACAACTTAACAATGACTTGTTATGAGATTATAGCTCATTCTCAGTTGTTGATGTTTATAGCTTCGATTAGATAAAATGATCATAATATTATGAGAAAATAAATAAATTATATATATATGATAATAATGGACATTACTACTATATATATATATATACATATATATATATATATATATATATATATATATAT
>MU223064.1:733201-745118 GCA_018584345.1 Thuja plicata | reverse complement strand
CATATATATATACATACATATATATATATACACACACATATTTAACATTATCTATTTATAATATTGAATTAAATAAACATCATTGAATTGATAATATTATTATTGATCAAGATAAATCAATATGAGATAATATTATTCTAGATTATATATACATATTAATATATATATAATAATAATAATAATATTATTATTATATATATATCAATATGCATATACAATGTATATTATAGTTGATAAATAATATTAATCTTATATGACATACCGATTGTAAAGGAGAAAAATGATGTTATTAGAACAAGAGTGTTTTGATACTCAAATCACTTATCACCTTACATTTAATGTTTAGATTGGAGGGATAAATAAGACATTCCCCTTTATTCTCAAATGCACAAAGGAAGGATCCAAATTGATCAACCCAAAAAGGATCAATGCATAAATGAATCAATCTATCAGAAATAAGAATAAAGAAGGAGATCATAGGTTTCCCTCTTAAAATGTGTTTTGAAATGAATGTAAATGTGTGATAGATTTAGAATGATTAAGGATTTGAATTGAAATTCATAGGAGAAATATACTAACCTTAAAGAATTACAGATCAAAGAATGTTGGTTTCTAGGGTTTGTACTTAGTTTCTAGAAAATCTGAAGTATGATCTAAAATTGGAATGCAGAGACAAACAAAACCCAGAAATCTTTTTCTGATCTAAATCCATCTTATGAAAAAGGTTGACCTTGACCCACAAATGTCAACCCTAACCCACTAATGTCAACCTTGACCTGCACATGTCCGACAAAAAATCTGTTCGCGGATCCTGATAGTTGGCTAAAAAGGGTATCTAGATCTGGGTTCAAATACATAGTCCCAAAATTGTACCTACAAGAAAAAGAGGTTTGTTTGTTGGGGGGGAATTTTCCTTAGTCAAACCCTGATTTAGGAATTAACCTTGAAATCAATAAGAATGCTAGCAAGTAGTAGAATTGAATCTAACAATGAAGCTATGATATTGAATAGAATACAAATGTAAGCAAGTATGTAAGTATGAAAGCTTGGAATTTAGAAACCATAAACCTTCATGATTGTATGATTGGAATCCACCTTGAAG
Organism: Thuja plicata; assembly: GCA_018584345.1. Lineage (NCBI taxonomy): Eukaryota > Viridiplantae > Streptophyta > Pinopsida > Cupressales > Cupressaceae > Thuja > Thuja plicata. The sequence goes on along the minus strand of MU223064.1, from coordinate 744,016 downwards.
AGATGATGAAAGAGTCTTGAGGATGCACAAAAGATCTTGAAGGAAGATCACACCATCATGATGGCTAGATCTAGGGCTTAAATGATAAATATTGAATGCTTGAACCAAATCCCTTCAAAGTCTTGAAAGCTTGAATCCTTGATCTTCAATGGAGAACTTGAATCCTTGAGAGGAAGACTTGAACACCTTGAAAGCTTGGAAACATGTAGAACAATGGATGCTTGAACTTTTTGCTTCTTGAAAAAATCTTGGTTAGAGCTTTTTGCACTTAGAAGACTTAGAGAAAATGAGAGAGAAAGGCTTCCTTTTATATGAAATTAGGGCACAATCTTCTAAAGAGGCCGACATAGGAAAATTAAATTTCCATTAAATACTTTACCCCTAGGAGAGGACCCATATTAAATATAATTTAAGAATCACCGCTTTAGAACCTGAAACAGCCAACCTGAAAGTGGGAAATAACATTTTGCAAAGACCAACATCCAGAAACTGTGGGACCCTGAGATTTGAACCCTGGGTCAAGGTCAAGGTCAACCTTGACCTAAGTTAGGTTTGAGTTCAACCTTGACCTAGGTCAGGGTTGAGGTTGACATAGACCCAAAAGGTCGACCCTGACCCTGAGGTCAAAAACCTCAGATCTGCAGTCCAGGATGCCAAAAACTGGATGGAAAGAAGTGGAATAGGAGGCAAAACAAGGGGAAAGCTAGGTAAAAGTCAAGAACCCATTCAAGGTTCTTGATATGACCCTAAACTACTTACTCAGAAGGCTAAAATAGTCTACCATGGAAGTGCTTCCATTTTCTGACTATACATTTAGCCCCCACTTTAGCGGGAGTATAGAAATCGAACATGCTTGCGGTAAAGTTAGAAGAAAGACTCTGGTGGATCACAACAAGGTATAAAATCACTAAGTCAAGGACATGAGCCCCTAGACCAAGGATTATAAATCAACATACATTCATAAAGATATGGAAATAAAGAGCAATCAATCATAGAAACATACATGATTACATAAGGAAAACAAGAGAAACACTATAGATAACATAGCTTCATGATCTAATCCTACTAGTGTGAAAGTGAAAGAGAGAAAAGAGATAGTGATTACCTCACCTAGTAAGATTCCCACATTACTATGAAACACAAGGAGGGAGAGCCCAATAGGTTCACCCATAATCTGTGCTTGTAATTGTAATGTGTCTTCTGACAGATTTTGAAATATCCATAGATCCACATTCTTGTATCACTATGGAATATAAAATGCGTGTCCATTCAAGATTTAGAAATTTATGTGTGTTACCCTTCAAGGATTTAGCATATTGAAAAATAAAAGGGTGCGTATCTCTTCAGGATTTAGCAACTTATGTGCGTTACCTTCCGAGGATTTAGAAAAAATAAAAGTAAAAATACGTATCTCTTCAAGATTTAGCAACTTCTGTGTGTTAACTTCTAAGGATTTAGCATGCTGCAAAATATAAATAAATGTAAACTATAGTACAAGGGAGACCATATATATGCCCCCCTCCTTATCATGACTACTCACTAAGCAGGATAAGGAAGAGAAAAGAGGATACCTACTTCACAAAGTAAGGAGATATCTAGCTTAACAACAATGTATACCATTTTCTCGGTGAGGAGCCTTGACCTTACATCCAAGAACATATATAATTGTGAAATTGATATGTCACTTATGGAAAAAGGATCCTCAAAAAGGAAGAGATCTTATCAACAAGACCCCCAACATATAGGAGTGCTTAGGATAAAATTTTATCTTCTAAAGAAAAGAGGGACCAAAGATACCATCAACAAGCCCCCTGTAATCAAGAGGAAGAGGAATCCTCGGATGAAGGAATCAAACTCTAACCCAAAGTAAGAGAAAGAGTTTATCAGAAATATAGTTTAAAAAATAAAGAAGAGGCGATGACCTAGGATATTCACCTCTCATATAAGAGGGTATTAATAGTCAAAACACCAATCTTTATGAAGAAATAATGTTGCAATATAAACCAGTGCCGCTAAGCTAAGGAAAGTAAATCCTTAGATAGAGGAAGAAGAGGAAAAATATCTTGCCCCCTAGTGATGGATGCAAGGGATATATCAAATTATATCAAGAGATGTTGTTGTAGAAAAGAGATATCATGTAAGAGGTGAGAAAATAACTCTTGTGAGGGATAACACACTATTCAGTTTCCAAGGTGAGAGATTTATCAACCATGGAAACCCAAAAAACAATGAAATAGGTTATAATAAAGGACATAAATCCTTAATGAAAACCAAGATTTTCATGTATGATTAGATATCACATAATAGATAGATACTGCTTAACCAAGGGAAAGTGGATCCCGGAAAGACAGAAAAGAAGGAGATGGAATCCTTTCCCCCCAAGTGTAGGGACAAGGATGAAAGGGGACCTATTATATTTCTCATAATACTATGCAAGACAATGAGCCCCCAAAGATTAGGCTAACATTGTTTGCATAATATGGAGTTCCATAATAGGTACATAAATGTTGGAGAAAATACCTGATTGAAATATAACTCATTTCCACATGATATATAAATAACTTTACTATCAATGAGCTGCCTAATCTTATAATGTAAAGCTTGAAATTCATTAGAGTGATCATGAAATCTACGATAGAAACAAAAAGGAAGAATATTCAAATATAGACTACGTTTGTTTCTTTGTTTGGGTCTAGTAATTATCTTAGCACGAAGGAGTTTAGCCAGAACAACCTTTTGGTCAAATTCCTTCATTGGGTCATCATATTTTGAAGTGTTGTTTGATATTTTGGTAACATTGATGTGTTGTTGAGGATTAAATCCCAATCCATAATAATTCTCATGCCCCCCATTCTGTAACGACATTTGAATTCCATGTTTATGCTGAGTACATCCTTTATTATGGAAGCCTTTTTTAACTAGTAAATGATAACCATGACCATAACAAGAATCCATATGAAAACAAGTCAATTGAACTTTAGTAGTCACTATGTCATCATTAGTATTTTTGATAGATTCACAAGAAGGAGAAATAGAATACATTCTAGGAGAAGATGAGGTAGGAGCTTGATTCTCCATAGGAACATCACTAAGAGGGAGAGCATTAAGGGAATTCATATCATTTTCCGCTAATGCCTCATCACTAGAAGGAATCCCAATTAGAGGTATTGTATTAATAATGCTATCTTCTTTCTCTAAAATGTCCACATAAGGTGAGTGTGTTTTAGAAAGAGTCATCATCATGTATGAATATGTCATCCATTAATAAATCACCCTCTTGTATCAAAGCATCTTCACAAGAAGGGAATAAATCAATGTCTTTATCCAGGGGTTCATCCCAAAAAGTAGAATCACCCATAATGGCTTCATGAGGAATAGAGTAATCAACATCCAAATCCAAAGGTTCATCCCAAATAGGAGGATTATCCTCCTTATCAATAAATCACATTCTGGGAGCGCTTAAAGTTTGATCCCTAAAGGGGGAAGAATTATATTCTAAAGTAGGCTCATAGAAAAGACATATATTAGGAGAAAAATTAACATCTACCCCTAACTCATTTCTATGGTAAAGGTCAATTGAAGAGATTGTAGAGGAGGATGAAATAGGAATAGGATCCATGGAGATCATATTCAAAAAAATTTCATCCTCACTTCCATGTACCTCATTAGGTGATCTATCCTCTTTAGAAACAAAAGCCTCATCAAAGTATTCAAAATAAAAATCATACATGTTGAACACAATGAAAAATGTAAATGTTTTTGTATTTTTAAAGACATTTTGTGATTTTTATGAATTTTGAGATATAAATGCAAGATCATAAAATAAAACCTACTCCTATATGCATGCAAGATGTAATATGAAGTGCAAATCTAACACCAAAAAGAAAGAGTTGTCTATCGCAGGTTCACCAAAATGTAAAGGAGAAAAATGATGTTATTAGAACAAGAGTGTTTTGATACTCAAATCACTTATCACCTTACATTTAATTTTTAGAGTGGAGGGATAAATAAGAAATTCCCCTTTATTCTCAAATGCACAAAGGAAGGATCCAAATTGATCAACCCAAAAAGGATCAATGCATAAATGAATCAATCTATTGGAAATAAGAATAAAGAAGGAGATCCTAGGTTTCCCTCTTAAAATGTGTTTTGAAATGAATGTAAATGTGTGATAGATTTAGAATTATTAAGGATTTGAATTGAAATGGATAGGATAAATATACTAACCTTAAAGAATTGCAGATCAAATAATGTTGGTTTCTGGGGTTTGTACTTAGTTTCTGGAAAATCTAAAGTATGATCTGAAACTGGAATGCAGAGACAAACAAAACCCAGAAATATTTTTCTGATCTAAATTTTTCTTATGAAAAAGGTCAACCTTGACCCACAAATGTCAACCCTGACCCACAAATGTCAACCCTAACCCAATAATGTCAACCTTGACCTACACAGGTTTGACAGAAAATCTGTTCGCAGATCTCGATAGTTGGCTAAAAAGGGTATCCAGATCTAGGTTCAAATCCGTAGTCCCAAACCTGTACCTACAAGAAAAAGAGGTTTTTTTGTTGGGGGGATTTTCCTTAGTCAAACCCCAATTTAGGAATTAACCTTGCAATTAATAAGAATGCTAGCAACTATTAGAATTGAATCTAACAATGAAGCTATGATATTGAATAGATATGTAATTGTAATAAAAATGTAAGCAAGTATGTAAGTATGAAAGCTTGGAATTTAGAAACAATAAACCTCCATGATTGTATGCTTGGAATCCACCTTGAAGAGATGATGAAAGAGTCTTGAGGATGCACAAAGGATCTTGAAGAAAGATCACACCATCATGATGGCTAGATCTAGGGCTTAAATGATAAATCTTGAATGCTTGGACCAAATCCCTTCAAAGGCTTGAAATTTTGAATCCTTGATCTTCAATGGAGAAATTGAATGCTTGAGAGGAAGACTTGAACACCTTGAAATCTTGGAAACATGTAGAACAATGGATGCTTGAAATTTTTTCTTCTTGACAAAATCTTGGTTAGAGCTTTTTGCACTTAAAAGACTTAGAGAAAATGAGAGAGAAAGGCTTCCTTTTATATGAAACTAGGGCACAATATTCTAAATAGGCTGACATAGGAAAATTAAAATCCCATTAAAGACTTTACCCCTAGGAGAGGACCCATATTAAATATAATTTACGAATCACCACTTCGAAACCTGAAACAGCCGACCCGGAAGCGGGAAATAACTTTTTGCAAAGACTGACATCCGGAAACTCTGGGACCCCGAGATTTGAATGCTGGGTCAAGGTTGAGGTCGACCTTGACCTAGGTTAGGGTCAAGGGCGACATAGAACCAAAAGGTCGACACTGACCCTGAGGTCAAAAACCTCAGATCTTCAGTCCAGGATGCCAAAAATTGGATGGAAAGAAGTGGAATAGGATGTAGAACAGGGGGAAAGCCAGGTTAAAGTCAAGAACCCATTCAAGATGCTTGATATGACCCCAAACCACTTACTTGGAAGGCTGAACCAGTCTACCATGGAAGTGCTTCCATTTTCCAACTATACACTGATAACATTATATATCAATGAAACAAATTAATATCCTACAAATACCGATCATTCAAATCCATACCGACGTATTTGGTTATACAAACCACTAACGTATTTTGCCATACCGATTACTATAGGTTTTGATGGATGAAAATTTATATAAATTGATTATTAATCAATAATCACGTTATGAATATGTTATCACCCACTAATTATATCAGGTTGAATGGATGTATAAATAAACCTACGTAAAGGGGTTAAATTTGTTGATTGGTAATATGTTATGATTGGTTTGCATAAACAAGTTGTTAAATACCGACCAGTTATATGTTATGATTGTTTGCATAAATGCTTTATTTTGGGAGAGACATGATAGTATAGAGTCATACCACCATGTCTTCCTTATAAATGTTCACTACTTGATCATTAAGAGAAATGTATATACAACAAATAATACAGGTCTCACTTATCCAATCTGCAAAATATTGTTATTAACATATTTATATATCTGTTACTATATAGTAATATATATATATATATATATATATATATATATATATATATATATATATATATATATATTGTGATTAAATATATCACATAAATTGAGGTTATATAATAAAATTGAAAATCCATATATTCCTGATCTAAATTCAACATGGTATTAGAGCTAAGTTCCTTCGTTAAAGCCTAACCGCTTGAAGGAAGATCCAATTAGATTGAAGGAAGATCAAGGTCAGATTTTTTGAAAATTTTGTACCTACATAATGGAAAATGGAATGAGACTCGAAGACAGAATTGAAGGTGCTTCTAACTTTAAATCATGGAAAATATGAATGATTTTGGTATTAAGGAAGAATGAGCTAAAGAAAATAATAAAATCCTCTTAAAATTAATGGAAATGATGAGTAGAGTAAATGGGAAAGAGATAATATTAAAGTAGTGTAATTATTAGTGGATGGAGTGAAGAATCATCTACTACCTGTCATCACAAAATTATACTTTTCATATGACATGTTCAAAGCCCTGGAAAACATGCTTGAGATCAACAACACCAGAAACATTCTTACCCTTAAAAATCAACTCTCCAATATTAAAATGAATTATGGAGAGACTATCACCTCATATTTTATGAGGATAACAGTGTTGGAATAATAGAATGGTGTGTACTGAGAGGGGAGGGTTGAGTTAATACCCTTGAAATTTTTAATCAATTAACCTTTAATCCTTTAGTAATCAATTATTTGTATTACCGACCATAGTGTTATTGTACCTTATTCATGTAATATCAAATCATAAACTTAATTGCATGTAAAAATTCATAGAAACATTCTTGAAATGTATTGACACATGACACAAGATTTGATAACCCAGAAAACCCTTGTTAGAAGGTATAAACTACGGTGGGGATGAGACCCACAAATACTTCACTATATGCAAAATGGAAGGGGTCAGTTAAGGCTTACAAGTTTGATCACTTCTGATGACCTTACCCTGTTAGGAGTAACATTTTGAGACTGGTTAAAGTCTACTTTGTTAAGAGATTTAGCAACACAATTAAGAGTGCACTCAGTTAAGAGATTTACAAAAGGATTGTAAAATCCACCTTCTCAAAGGATTTCTTCTATTTTCTACACTTGTTAGAATGTATTCAAAAATACTTATTGGTCTAAGTATGTGCAATCCTGAATTGATGAGTACAGATCCTTTAAGTTCACAATGCATGAATATCACCTATAGTGATTGATCAATACCTCTGTTCTGCTTCATAGTCTTGGATCTTGTTCTCAATAACTAATTCCATCTTTTGTTGTCCTTCTACATAAAACTTTGTCTTAATCCTTTAGATGTGCTCCTCAGATACAATCATCATCACATCATCCTATTCTGATAATTTACACATCTATTTATACATTGTATTTGACCTATTTTAGTTTCACGCTTTACAATGAAAAATCTATAATTAAAGGTTTACAACTTGACCTTGATCTCCTAGATTGAATGTTTTGAATCAGTTAGACTGATTAAAACAATTACATATGTTTTTCTTGTCCCTCAAGAAATGGATTTAAAGAAAATCAAAAAGCAAAATATAAAACACAATTTTTTTATCTAGCGTGTAAGTTAGATCAACATTTCTCAAGATTCAAGCTATCTCTTGGTAGACTAGTGCTCAAGTTTCTTTGTAGTCTTTCCTCTCAGGTTGCTTTGTATACTATCTGTCATTTTTCTCTGTCAGGTTATATTGTTAACTTTTTTTGGGTTACTCTATGAGTTGTGTTGTCTGTTTACACTGTAATCTGACTGTCGGGTTCCTTTGTCGGGTTCCTCTATGCTTAACATTTTTGGTGACCTATATGAACTATTGTGTTGTGTTGCACTAAAACCTGTCTTTCAGTGATTATGTTACCAATGGTTCAAAACTTATTTCCTTTGCATACTAATGACAAAATATGATCGTCAATATCCCCTTTTGGCATTAGTACCAAAAATTGATATGTGCAAAACTAAAATGTTTAGTATATACACCATGTGTTTACCTTGTCAATATGACTCCCCTATGTATATGCCTCAATATAGTATATGTAACACTTTCCTTTATACATATTATTCTCCCTTTCATCATATCAATTCCCCCTTTCATCATATCAATATTCCCCCTTTTTTTATAATAATGACAAAGTTGAATACTTACAATTTGTAAAAAATGTGGGAATGGGATTTTTTAGTGTCCTCCATCATCTTCTCCAATTTCTCTTTGAGTTTTATAAGGATTATGATTCCTAATGTGATTCTGGCATGCATATCATATATGCTTTCTGTGATAGACATCTTTGGGGTGGCAATTAATTATCTTGCTGAAGTCATGTGTTGCTACTGTAATGTGAGATTTCGTAGAAGTAGAGCCTGGAGAATGGTTACCTCATCTTTGAATTTAGATTTTTCCTTTTGAATCTTAAGTCTCAACCTTTTTTCTTCTATAATTTTGGCATAATGCAATGTGAATGAATTTTTATTGGTTGTGAAACCTTGTGCACTAGCATTAATATCTGCATCTATCTTTGCAATCTTTTCACTATTTTCCTTACTGAATTTATCTATTGTGTTTAACTTTGGAACTAAGGTTATAGATTTTAAAATAATTGGGTCCAATGTATTTACCAGTTTAGATAGCTTTACCTTGTTCTCTACCACTTCTTGGCTGATTTTCTTAGTTAGCTTGTATTGGTACTTCTGCTCTGCATGTTCTTCAATTGCCTTCTCTGCATCAATATTTTGTGATGTGATAACATTGGTGAGAGCTGCTAATTGATCAAGAATAGGTGCATCTTGATTAATGTTGGTATCAGGTACACTTTTCATTAGTATTTCTTTTTTAGTCTCTAGTACCTATGTGTCCTTGTGCTCCTTTTTGAATAGCTTTTCTTTTACAAAGTTCTGCATACTTTGTAAGTGACTCTAGATCCAATGTCTTAGGATCCTAGTTTGGTATTTCAATGATTTCATCCAATGTTACTGGGTTCTTATTATTTTTCTTCTTCTTTGAGATTTAACAAGAAGCAGATGTATGTAGAACCATTACAATTTCTTTTCTTTGTCAAATGTACTTGGTGAAGGATTTGGAGGTGTTGTACCTTTATCCTACTACTAAGTATTTACCTATCGGTTGGGTGTAGACATCTCCACATCAACCTTATCTTTATCTGTAGCTTCTCTTTTGGAATCCTTTGGAGTGGCATCACCTTTTTCTTCATTTTCATCTTTTTTCTCTCCATTTGTTTCTTTCTATTCATCATTTTTTCTTTTATGCTCCTCTTCACCCTTATCCTCGGGAATGCTTGCATCATGCTCAGGTGATTTCTCATTTTCTACGATGATATTGATAGCTTGTATCAATAGTGGAATTTGTCCTAGTATATTAACTTGTGCAACATACATTGATGTGCCATGTTCCTCAGTTTGTTTGGTGTAATAGTGACATCTTCATCTATCTTTACCTCATCTGCAAGATCACTTCCAGTGATATCTATGATAGTTATATCCTCAATTGTATTATTTGTAGTATCCCCTAATGATTGCAAAATCTGTGGTATGTCATCCATGTCCTTTCTTGCCTTCGTTTCCAAATCAACAGGATTGACATCCTCAGTATCATCTATAATGATGTGTTCAGGGCTCAGGGTTGCCTACTTCTCTTCATTGTGAGGCTCCTCGGTAAGAGTTAATACCTTTTCAGGACTTGAATCTTATTGGTGCTCAAATTGACAGATTGGACTTCTTATGGATTTTTCTTATCTAATGAAGAGAAATACAATCGATTTGCCAACGAACGAGGTTTCAACAACCTCCTACAATTCTGGCTCCATGAAACCAAGGCTGGTGGGCCTGTACTTTAAACTTGTCTTCTAAGTCTTCTAGAGGTTTCCTATAGCGGATAACTGATAACTTCAACTCCTTCTCCTCAAGGTGTTAATAAGATCACAAAACTAAAAAATATGTGTTATTCAAATATAATGTTATTTAAAAATTGCTTGATATGATTGAGATATGAACTGGATAAGATGAAATAAAAGAGTAATTCAAAACTTGAAACAATGGAACTTTATACCAAAATTCAATTAACAAGAGAGACCAGTTCTTTATTTCAATAATGGGCAATAGAGTCGATAATTCTTCAATCCTACATTCAACTTCAAAGATAGCTTTGAAAACAAAAGCTTATCACCTTAAAGGTGTTATGAGATGTATATATAATTAAAAGTTTAAAAATACTTCAATTTAATACTATTTCTCAAATGACAGACCAATTGATCAAGGCTTTGATCAGTAGGATTTGACCATGCAAAAATGGGAAAGAAATAATTGAACATATAAAATATAAACTTGAAATGAAATATACACAACTCAAAACTATCCCTCTAAGGAATTTCCAATTGATTTATCTAAAGGACTTGATTGTAAAGAAATAACAAGAACGATTGCAAAATTGAAATAAATACAAACTTATCTTTGCTTGATAAGAAAACGTATATCAGATCCTTGCATACAATGTATGAAATCGACTATCTTTCATTCCATCATTCCCCAAGAATCCATAGTTTCAACATATCAGTCATCATGTCATTGTTCCCCTTTTAAATTATTTTGATTCAATATTTATATGTTTTCAAAGGTTCACTGTGAAAAGACATGCCCTTTCACAGGACCTAATCCTAGAAACTAACCCTAAAATACATAATAAACCAAAATAATGGTTCTTAAGAATA
>MU223064.1:719192-732660 GCA_018584345.1 Thuja plicata | reverse complement strand
AAATCACCTAGTAAATATTTTAAATAAGTATATAAGGTGAAACATATATTTCCAAAAGACGCTCAACTATATTTACTTACCCTAATATGATATTTCACATTAGTAATTTAGGGCAAGTTAGGATAAAACTAAAATATAGAAAACATATTCATGTGAAAAACTTTTAGTAACAAGTATAAAATAGAAATGAGATAATATGATTCCCTCTAACATGTAACTCGAAGAAAACATTTAGACTAATTGGTTAGAGGGGGGAGGGGTAGGTAGGTAGGAAAAAGGGTTGGCTTGAGAGGTCGAGTGTTCAACTCCTGATCGCCACCCTTTTGCCTAACTACATTTTATTATATATATATTTTTAAAATATCTTATTTCAAATCATTTCTCACTTTTGGAAATATAGAAGCAATTTATGACAATAAAATATTTGATTTTTCCATGTAACATAATAGGTGTTTACACTTGAAAATGGTATACATAGAAACTATTAAATAATAATAATAATATAAATTATTAAATGAAAGATAAGAAAAAAGGTTATATCAGTAAAAAATACTTCCCTGTTAAATTTGAGCCTGCAAATTTAGGTGTCAACAAATCCTCCTTAGGTGGACTGATGATTTCATTCCCGATATCATCACTTTCTTTTTCAAGTTCTATTAGACTGCCTTGGAGTACTTTGTAAGCTCTTAACTTAGATGAGAAATTATTTTAATGCTTCTTCATCATTTTATTAATTTCTTCCATATTTGACTCGGGGGGCATAATTGAAACTAGGGATCTTTCCCTCATATGTTTTTCTTCCTTTAGTGCATATGTCCACCTTACTGATATTCTGTCAAGAAGTTCTTGTGGCATTTTGTTATCAAATTATATAGGTACATATTTTAATGTAATCATTGTCTAAATGAGGGAATCTTCAATTTTATTCTAATCCTCGGGTTCTAAATTTAACCATAGCCTTATATTAATATTTGTTATACTACCTGTCTTAACGATTGATGCAACAATTTCATCAATTATTTTAGGAACATTGTCCTTTTCTTGTTGGAGTGCTTGTTCACTCTCATCTTGGGTAGTTTCATCCTTATCTTCCTTTCTTCAGATCAATTTCCTGCTCTTTTTTGGTGCTTTTTTTCTAGTTTGAGGCTTTCTTTTATAAGTCCTCACTTGTCCTTTCTTGACTGGTGATGGGCTTATATCTTTTGTAGTTTGACTTCTTATCCTTGATGCCACTATAGTCCTTGGTTTCTTTGTTGTTGGTGGTAGTGGTGCATTGGTCTCTGTAGATTTTGAGTCACTCAATTGTTCATCTTCACCAACGGGTGACTGTCCCTCAGTGTCTTCTTTTTGTTTTGTTTCTTTATCATATACCGACAAATCCTTCTTGAGTGTCTTCACCATTTTGGTCTTCTTTCTGTCAATTTTCTTCACAACTAAGCCTATTTTTATTTTGGCCTTAGCTTCTTCATAGTTGCCAAATCTTGGTTGTGATTTGTCTAGTGGTTCATTCAATAATGCTTCAATAGCATTTGTGGCTTGATCTATGTTTATCTCATAGTCAAGTGGTGCTAAGCATGTTGTCCTTGGTACAAATTGGTTGATCATAGTTGTATCAGTTTCCACCATGAAACAAATGTCATCTTTATATTTCTCCACCAATTGTTTTGATATTCTCATCTTCTTGATGTATTCAATGGTATTTCCATTAGCAAAAGTGCTTTTCTCTGTCACTTGGTCTTTGTAGCCCTTTCTTAGATGACCAACCTTATGACAGTGTAAGCATGCCATTCTAGAGTTAGTCTAGCTTCTAGACCTCTTGATCCATTTCCTCATGTAGTTTGCAGCAATGTGTCCATATCTCCCACATTCTATGCAATTTTTCCATGTGTTGTAATCCCAAACGTATGAGTTACCAACTCTTCTCGGTTGATCAACATTTTCTTGTTCTTTGGGTTTCCATGCTTGCCTTTTCTTTTTTTAGCATTCAAGAGATGTGTGCCCGTGCATTTTACAAGTAGGACAATATATTTCCATGTAGGTTTCTTTCTTTGTTTGTTTCACCTTAGATTTACATTCATGTGCTTTGTGTCCTCTCTTATGATAGTTATAACATTTTCCAATGAATGTAGAAGTGGATTTAGGAATAATTTTAATTTTGCTTCTGCAAACATTTGATGTGTGTCCTGGTTTTCCACGGTGATTGCATGACTGCTTCCTTGGTCTTGGATTTGTGTAGACATCTTTGTGATCATCTTGGTATGGTGATTCTCCATGCTCCATATAACCTAGACCAGTATTGTTGTTGATGTTAGAAACACTGAGAGGGGGGGTGAATCAATGTTTGTCTATTTATTAATTTTCAGCAACTTAAACATAAATCTAACATACATTTAATGAAGCCTAACATAAGAACTCATAACACATGATATGATTATGGGGAAAACTTTATCAGAGGAAAACCCCAGTGGGAATTATTACCCACAAATATTGTACTAGTATAATGAACCTGTTAAGTTCCTTTGCCCTGTTAGAAGCAGTCTTTACAATATGAGTACAATGACCTGGTTAAAGGTCTGACCCTGTTAGGAGTCTTTTACAAAACCCTGTTAAAGGTATATGGCTCACTTCCTAGGCTCACTACCCAATAGGATGAAGGCTACAACCTTCTAAAAGTTGATATACACTATATCAAAAGTGAACTGCTGTGATGACACTGTTGTCTGATCAGTTCCATGTATGCGATGATGCTCTTACTCTCTTAAAGATCTTTATCTCATACTAACCTCATCATACTTCTCTTCTATATCTTTCTCATACATCATAATCGACATTTGTAACATAACTTTACATTACATACTTATATGTTCATATCTGAATAGACATGACTCAAAACAAGACTATAATTATCCCTAAAACATAAAACATAATGCTTCTAAATAATTCGGCTCAAGTGTGTTTACAAAAATACTAATTACATCATTAAAAACATATAATCAAAGGTTCTTAGCCATTACATAACAAAATAATTCACGCTGATCAAAATAATAGTCGGCTTTCATGCTCTGTCTTTTGGATTGCTGGTCTACTGATCTATCTGTAACTTCTCCATAATATCATTCTATACTATGCATGTCTCGACATAGTATGTACACATGTCATAAAACATATATCTAAATGCGCATACTCTGATTCGATCTCTCGCACATGCGCTGATGTGTTGATCGCTGAATATCTCTGTCTGTCCTGTTTCCATACTTAGTCATTTTATCTTCTGAGTTATCTTTGATAGAAACTTAGTATGACTTTGTTGCCATGATTAAAACACAAAATGAGTCATGCATCCTCAGGAAGTCAACTTTCCAACAATCTCCCCCTTTGTCATTTATGGCAACAAAGGAATGTGGCCAAGTTTCTCAAAATGACTTAACACAAAAAAAAACTGTATATCATAACATATTTTTATAATATACATATACTACTCCCCATATATACACATTCTATATTACTCCCCCTTTGACATTAATGACAAAGGTGTAAAAAAACTTGTGAGTTTCAAGATACTTATTCCATGTAGACTTTAGGGTACACAATCTGAAGAGATTGGATCTCTTTCTGCCATAATACTTTCATTGCATCAACTGTCTGAAGATGCACACATAGGGCATATGTCAGTTTCTCCATCTTCATCAAATCCATGCAAGGACCTTGATCATATGTCACAATGGTGGCATCAATCTGTTTGATGTTCTCATTTAGAACTGCTAGAGAGGGCGCAAGTACATTTCTCAATTGAGTTTGTCTGACTCTTATCTTGTTGATCTCCAAATTAGCCTTTTCAATTTTGTCTAGCTGACCTTGATAGACATTGTTACATATGTTCATGTCCTGGGTAGATGTCTCAACTGATTTTCTGATAGTGTCCACCATGATCTCAGCCTCTTCTATCTTATTGATGTGTTTAGAGGTGAACTTCACTCTGTCCATGTAGTTGGCTATAACTTTCTTTCCCTTAGCTGCCAATTCATTCAATATGGATTGTCCAATCTTTAAATATTTTAGGTCTAAGGTAAAATTCTTTACCAATTCATTCAATCTCTCCTTTTTATATTCATCTTCTACAATTCTAGTAGCAGAGTCTACCAGACATGTAAAATGTGATTTGAAGTTTGTTAGAACGTTGTCCACATCTTCAACTGATTGAACTTTGGCTAATTTCTTGTCTGTAGGCACTAAGTCATTCAACATGTTCACTGATTCCAAAAAGTGAGGGTTCCTCATCACTTGTTTCTCTTTTGCTTTTTCCATAGCAAGAATGTTGATCTTGATAAGGTCTTCTTCTCCCCATGCATCTAGACTTGCTGAATCAGGAGTTAACCTTGACAACAATGAAGTAGATGGTTGAGTGGATGGTGAGAATATAGTATTCTTATTGGTATTCATGCATTCACTCTTTACTAGTATCTCTTTGATTGGTGCCTCATTATCTTGAGTACCTTTTTCTTCATTCAAGTCAATTGGATCATTGGAGGGACATTCATCTTGTTGTACAGATGTATCATTAGTGCACATCTCTTCAGTGCTTACAAATGCTTCATCAACTTTGTCCATGTCTTTGTCAAATGTTTTCATGGATATCTTGATATTATCAACCACTATAGTATCTTCTAAGTCTTTTGTTGTGTCAGAAGTTATTGTCATTGAGGGCGCTGAAACCTATGGACCTATCATAGGTGCTATTTGAATCACTGGTTCTGTAACTTTTTTGGGAGGATCTGGAGTTACCTTTGTTGTAGGTCCCATTGATGGATACATGTTTCTATCCATAAACACTTGTGTAAATGCCTTTTCAATTTCTTTACCTATCTTATCATACTCTTTGTTCATAATCTGTAGAGTCCTTGTCTTGGTTCTGAGATGAGGCTTCACCAGATCTAATGGAATTGCCTTCTCATCATGTGAGCATATAGGGAGAAGATTATCCAATGTTTCTTCTCTTGTCCTCATGTCTTCCTCAATTGCATGTCTTTTCATGATCTCCAGAATGTTACGTAGCTTATCAAGTATCACTGTCTTGAGTTCAAGAACTGACTTCTTAAACTTAATCATATGAGATATGATCATAGAATGTATCTCAGTTTTATCAATCTCTTGATATATTTCATAGACTTTAGCAAGTGTTTCTAGTCTCCCTTCATTTACAATCTTGTTCTTCAAGACATTTAGACTAGGTCTAAATCCTACCTCATGAGGAGCTTGAGTATTTCTTGCTTTGCTCCGTGTGTTCCTTGATGATGGGTGATTTGTGGGTGCTTTTTTTCTTCCTCTAGACTTCTTTCTTGGTATAGAAGGTAGAGATGAGTCAAGGTCAATAGTGGTAGAGGGCGCAAAGGTGCTCTCTACTTTCTTCTTCTTCAGGATCTCATCAGTCTTCTCAAGTTCTTTGGCTATCTTGGCTTCTCTAGCTTTGTCAAGATCTTCTTGAGTGACTCCATGAAATTTTAGAACACTAGATGTAATTTTGGATGACTTCCTTTTGTTATCAGCACTGTGTAAGATAGTATCAACTTCATTAGTCTTCTCTTTGTAAGTGCCCCACCTTGGCTCATTAGGATCTTTGGGCGCAGAAAATAGAACTTGTGCATATCCTTCTAACACATGTTCTTCTACTTCATAACCAAGAGGATGAATCCATTTGGTTCTAGGTTCAACTGCCTCCATGCAAGTACAATCTATTTCTACCATGAAACATATGGTATCCTTATATTTATCAACTATCTTCTCAGATAATCTGAACCTTTTCTACATCTTGATCCTAAATTTCTTGATATCCATATCCATCGCGTCCCTCACACTACTCTCTAAAGTGGCTTTAGGTGAAATCTGAGACATTGTGGGTTTTCTCCTGTCTAGGTAAAGGTTTGCAACCTTTCCAACAATATGGAAGTATAAGTAGATGATCAAAGATCCAAATTTGAATGTCTTGCTCCTGTCATGCTTGATGATTCAAATGTTGTCAATCAATTGAGTGCACAATATCTCACATAGATTGTATTGAGTGTTACCCTTCACCATTCTGATAGCTGCTAGGACTGTTGCTGCAGAGATACTATTTAACCTGCTTGCTTGCTAAAACTTATAACCAAGTATTATAGTTAGAAGCTTTATGTCATCTTCCTTGATAGGGTCAACTATTATCCCGCGCTTGTCACTTCTAGATAAGCAAACTTGTTCAACTTGCTTTTGACATCCTTTCTAGTAGGAAGAACTAGTCCAGTTTTAGGAAGTCTACTTAATTCATGGATTAGGTCTATAGTGATGTGAACAAGAACCTCACCAATCTAGTAAAGGTCATCATGTATTCTGATTAGTAAAATCCTCACCCATTATGGCTCATCAAACTCATGTGCATTAGAGTATTCGAAGATAGGGTTATCAACCAAGTGCGTGAACTCATCCTTGAATGTGTAGTTTGGTTTCATCATAGATCACATATGAGTGGCTATGTTGATATCTCCTACTTTTTCCTTCTTACAGTAAATGTATGTGTGGATATCTTCTATGTGAACAACACCTAACGGGGTTTTGGAGAAAGCTCCTTCCACATCATCCAGTATGGACTTGAATGGATGCTTCTTAAAAACAAATCTCTTCCTCTCTGCAATATCAAATACAACTGGAGTTGTCATACTTGATGATTGCCTAAATAAGGTTTCATAAAATTATGAAATGGCGTGACTACTAGGGTTCCATTCCAAACTTCTTAACCATGCTTCTTAACCACCAAATCTATTATGATTTTGTGCTTTGATGCTCAGTGCTCTCCAAATTCTGTGATCTCGAATGCAAGTGTGAAGAAGATCAAACATTTACATTTTTTTATAAAAGCTACTGCATTTAATGTTTGCAACCGTACGCAAATTACTCAGAGAATTTGAAAATTTGATCATGATGAATTTGAGACAATACACACATGCATACTACAATATAATGTGCTCATAACCATCAATCCATAGGCACATACTCAGAGATGAGTATACCAGCCGCGCAGGGGTCCCGAGCTAGAATAGCTCCCCCTAATACCAAGAAGGTCTATTCAAGCAGAAGTAGAGGGTGCGTCCACTATGGACGCATCAACTACTTTTTCAACATCATTGTCCTTCCTTACTTCAACCCAATTTTTTATTAAATCTTCTTTTGCTTGAACAAACTTGACTTCTCCTTCTTCTTCAAATAGTGATTTCTTAGGATCCTCTTGCTTTTGAGTTCTGGATCTACAAAACCTTGAGATGTGTCCAGCCTTTCCACATGTGTGACAAATGATAGGAGGTCTGATGTTCTTGTTCATCATGTTGTACTACTTTGTTGTGTGTCCATTTTAGTTACATATCTGACATGTAGTGTTCTGCAAATTTCTTTGAGGTTGATTTCTCTAATTGTTTTGATTCATTCTTCTTTGATTCTGCTGTGACTGATTTCTTTGATTTGTTCTGAAATGTATATCCTTGTGACCAAACTTATTACATGAGTAAAAATAACCATTGAAAGGTCTTACCTCTTTTCAATCTCTTTCCAAATGACCATGTTTGTTACGTGCATAAAAAGTTCTATTAATTTGCTTGATTTCTCCTTTAGGTGGATTTGCAATACTTTCAACTTTCTTTTCTTCTGAAGAATTTGCTTCAACTTGTGTTATACTGTATCCAAGACCAGTGATGTTGCCTCTTAGATTTTGTGCATTGAGATGTGATTTAAGTGAATTAGAACTTGTGTGGAGTTTATCAATCTTATCCTTTGCTTCTGTTAATTCAGATTCCAACTTCTTTATGTTTTCCAATTCTAGGACTTTCATGTTTGCTTTCAAGAGTTCATTATCTAATTGTTTTCTTTCTTTGATCTTTTCTTCAATAGCAATTTGACTGTCTGTTAGCTATTCATCCAGATTTTCAATTTTATCTTTTAGAGACATATTCTCTTCATTGAGCTTTTTGACCATTTTCCCTAAATCACTTGTACAACAATCTTTCAAATCTGTTCTTAATTTCTTGATAAGCATTTGTGAGCCATCAACTTTTAGTCTAAGTTCTTCATTTTATTTTTCAAATCTATCAAGATCTTCAAGAGCTGCTTCAAGATTCTTTTTCAAATGTTTTTCTTCTGCTGAGTCCATGATCTCCTCAAGTGGTTAAACTTTCTTTCAGAGGACCAGAGCTCTGATACCAGTTGTTAGAAACACTGAGAGGGGGGTGAATCAGTGTTTGTCTATTTATTAATTTTCAGCAAATTAAACATAAATCAAACATACATTTAATGAAGCTTAACATAAGAACTCATAACACATGATATGATTATGGGGAAACCTTTATCAAAGGAAAATCCCGATGGGAATTAGTACCCACAAATATTGTCCTAGTATAATGAACCTGTTAAAGTTCCTTTGCCCTATTAGACGCAGTCTTTACAATATGAGTACAATGACCTGGTTAAAGGTCTAACCCTGTTAGGAGTCTTTTACAAAACCCTATTAAGGGTATATGGCTCACTACCTAGGCTCACTACCCAATAGGATGAAGGCTACAACCTTATGAAAGTTGATATACGCTATATCAAAAGTGAACTGCTATGATGACACTATTGTCTGATCAGTTCCATGTATGCGCTGATGCTCTTACTCTCTTAAAGAGATTTATCTCATACTGACTTCATCATACTACTCTTCTATATCTTTCTCATACATCATAATTGACATTTGTAACATAAATTTACATTACGTACTTATATGTTCATATCTGAATAAACACGACTCAAAACAAGATTATAGTCAGCCCTAAAACATAATACACAACACTTCTGAACAAGTCAGGTCAAGGGTTTTTACAAAAATACTAATTAAATCATTACAAACATATAATCAAAGGTACTTAGCCATTACATAACAAAATAATTCATGTTGATCAAAACACTAGTCGACTTTCATGCTCTATCTTCTGGACTGTTGGTCTACTGATCTGTCTGTAACTTCTCTATACTATCTTTTTGTACTATGCATGTCTGGATGTAGTATGTACACATGTCATAGAACATATATCTGAATGCGCATACTCTAATTTGATCTCTTGCATGTGTGCTGATCGTTGAATATCTTTGTCTGCCATGTTTCCATACTTAGTCATTTTATCTTCTGAGTTATCTTTGACAGAAACTTAGTATGAATTTGTTTCCATGATGAAAACACAAAATGAGTCATGCATCCTCAGGAAGTAAACTTGCCAACAGTTGACTCTTCTTTGTCCATCCATAAAATCATCCATTCTTTTTGTACTTTCTTCAACTTTCTTGATCATATCACTATGTTGTTTCTGAATCCTTACTTCATGCTTTAGTTTTTCATTTTCTTCTCTTAGCTCACCAATGACTTCCAATTTCCCATTGAGTTCTATGCTCACTCGGTTTGCCTCATGACTCATAAGAACTATTTGATTGGTGATCTCATGATGATGTTCAGTAAGTCTTTGTATTTTAGACTCTCTTTCTTGTATCTTTTCAGTGATCTTCCTCCTGTCGTCAATAGCTAGTGTTATTTCTTATTCAGCTTGTCTAGAATTATTCATAACCTCAATCATCCTTACCATCTGTGTCTCTTGACTAATTTTTAGTGATTTAAATTGTCCATCCAGATGTTGATTGATTTCATTTAGACTTATAATGCTTCCTCCATATGTGTCTGATGTATTGCTAGATGTAGATCCTTCTAACTCAAACAAATCAGGTATCTCTTCTTCCTAATAATCTATTTTATTACAATGATATTTCATAAAATTTTGTTCATCCAGTATCTCTCTCATCTTGATTCTCTCTTCTTTATATTTCTCATAGAAGAACTGTATCTGCAACTTTTGATTCTCAATATTCTTGTCTAGCTTATACCTTTCCATTGTATGATCTTTTGTCTCAATTGATTTAATTTTTTCCAAGTAAGAGATCTAGCTCTGATACCAATGTTAGAATAATGGAATGTTGTGTACTGAGAGGGGAGGAGTGAATCAGTACCCTTAAAAATTTTAATCAATTAATCTTTAATCCTTTAGTAATCAATTATTTGTATTACCGACCATAGTGCTATTTTACCTTATGCATGTAATATCAAATCATAAACTTAATTACATGTAAACGTTCATAGAAACATTCATGAAATGTATTGACACATGACACAAGATTTGGTAATGAAAAAAACCCATGTTAAAAGGTAAAAACTATGGTGGGGATGAGACCCACAAATACTTCACTATCTATAGAATGGAAGGGGTTGGTTAAGGCTTACAAGTTTGATCACTTCTGAAGATCTTACCCTGTTAAGAGTAAAATTTTGAGTTTGGTTAAAGTCCACTCTGTTAAGAGATTTAGCAACACAATTAAGTGTGCACTCAGTTAAGATATTTACAAAAGGATTGTTAAATCCACCTTCTCAAAGGATTTATTCTATTTGATACACTTGTTATAATGTAGTCAAAAATACTTATTGACTTGAGTATGTGCAATCTTGAATTGCTGAGTATAGATCCTTTAAGTTCACAATGCATGAATATCACCTATAGTGATTGATCAATACCTTTTTCCTACTCGGTAGCCCTGGATCTTGTTCTTGATAACTGATTCCATCTTTTGTTGTCCTTCTACATAAAACTCTATTTGATCCTTTAAATGTGCTCCTAGGCTACAATCATCATCACATTATCTTGTTCGGATTTTTAATACATCTATTTATACATTGTATTTGACCTATTTTATTTTCATGCTTTACATTGAAAACTCTATGATCAAAGGTTTACAACTTGACCTTGATCTCCTAGATTTCATGTTTTCAATGAGTTAGACTAATTAAAACAATTACATATGTTTTTCTTATCCCTCAAGAAATGAATTTAAAGAAAATGAAAAATCTAAATATAAAACACAAGTTTGTTAGTTGACGTGTAAGTCAGATCAACATTTCTCAGGATTAAAGTTGTCTCTTGGTAGACTGGTGCTTTGGTTTCTCTGTAGTCTTTCCTCTCAGGTTTCTTTGTAGACTATTTGTCAGTTTTCTCTGTTGAGTTACATTGTAAACTTCTTTCGAGTTACTCTATGAGTTGTATTGTCAGTTTACACTGTAACCTGACTATCGGGTTCCTTTGTCAAGTTCCTCTATGCTTAACATTTTTGGTGACCTCTGTGAACTAATGTGTCAGGTTGCACTGAAACCTGTCTTTCGGTGATTATGTTGCTAACGGTTCAAAACTTGTTTCCTTTACATACTAATGAAAAAATATGATCATCAAACAAAAGTAAGGAATCAACTCTCCTCAATAGGTCACATTTATGATAAAAAGGAGTTAACTATGATAACTCTAAATGGGCTCCCTATCTCATGGGAAAAGTTTAGACAAGGAATAAGTTCTCACTCCAAACTTCCCAAGTTTGACTGACTAAAAGCTGATTGCATTCAAGAAGAATGTAATCTAATATCTAGAGGAATAAATATGGAATCCACAAATGAAGACATTCAGATTCTCATTGCTAAATTGAAAAGAAAAAAGGGCAAGAACTCAAATGGTAAGCATTCATTCAAGAAATCTAGAGGCGTCTCCATAATACAATGTTATAGATGCGATAAATATGGTCACACTACATTTAAATGTCCCGATGGGCTTAAAATTCAAGCTTCCCTTCCTGAATTCAATAATTCAGATTTGCATTAAGAGAAACTTGTATTCTAAATAACTTTAGATATCTTGTGATTAAGAGGGAGTTCACTGATGAAGTTGGAACACTTCTGAGGTAATCTTGATATGATTGTAATAATTGATTATTGTATTAATAAAAATATTTATGTTATTTTTAGGCCCTGTGTAAATCATGAGGAAGTGATGACTTCCAAATGATTATCACTTGTATTTGTTAAATTTATTAAAAGGTGACGATCTTACAATAACTTGATCTTATATCATGATAGACATCTTATGATGGCTGAAATAGATCATGATAGATGATATGAATGTTCCTATGATAAGTGCACATTACCTATAAACATCTTTTGAGTACTTGGTGGAAATCATGTGACTTGATGTTGGTAGGCCATTACTCTGAGCACTTGGTGAATATCATGCAACTTGATATTCTACAGGCCAATGCTCCCAATATCATGAGATGATATCTTTGTAAACTTTTGAGTAATTGGTGGACATCATGTGACTTGATATTGGTAGGCCATTACTCTGAGCACTTGGTGAATATCACATGACTTGATATTCTGCAAGCCAATGTTGTTGATATCATGAGTTGATATCTTTGTAAAATTTTGAGTCCTTGGTGGACATCATGTGACTTGATTTTGGTAGGCCATTACTCTGAGTATTTGGAGAATATCATGCGACTTGATATTTTGTGACAAATACTTCCAATATCATGAGATGATATTTATAAATCTATGAGTTATGATGAATATCATGAGACTTGATATTCCTAGTCAGTCCATATCTCTGACATCACGATAATGTGATATCAAAATAAAATTTCACAATTAATGTTGTGTTTCTCTTTTAGATTGATGGCTTTTATCTTCCCGAGCTAAGAGGGAGTATTGGTGTTTATAGCTTTGATTAGATAAAATGATCATAATATTATGAGAAAATAAATAAATAAATTACACACACACACACACACACACATATATAATGGACATTACTAATATATATATATATATTAATATACATATTTAACATTATCTCTTTATAATATTGAATTAAATAAATATCGATTGATAATATTGTTATTGATCAAGATAAAATAATATCAGATGATATTATTCTACATTACATATACATATTAATATATATAATAATAATGGTATTATTATATATCAATATGCATATACAATGTATATTATAGTTGATAAATAATATTAATCTCATACAGCATACCGATAACATTATATATCAATGAAACCAATTAATATCCTACAATTATCGATCGTTCAAATCCATGCCGACGTATTTGGTTATACACATCACTAACGTATTTGGCCATACCAATTACTATTGGTTTTAATGGATGAAAATTTATATACGTTGAGTATTAATCAATGATCAGGTTATGAATATGTTATCACCTGCAAATTATATCAGGTTGAATGGATGTATAAATAAACCTACGTAAAGGGGTTAAATTTGTTGATCGTTAATATGTTATGATTGGTCTGCATAAATAAGTTGTTAAATAATGATCAGTTATATGTTATGATCATTTGCATAAATAGGTTATTTTGGGAGAGACATGATGGTATATAGTCATGTCTCATCTTTGAGGAGTCCATTATAAATGTTCACTACTTGATCTTTTAGAGAAATGTATATACAACAAATAATACAAGTCTCTCTTATCCAATCTGTAGAACATTGATATTAACATATATATATGTTACTATATATATATA
>MU223064.1:668878-693866 GCA_018584345.1 Thuja plicata | reverse complement strand
AACTCACTCCCATCATTGCTCTCTTCTTCCCATGTTGCATCAGACTCATAGGAAGATGGAAAAACACTTTCATTGTCCTCACCTTCACTTGGATAACAAGTTTCAGCCTCATCATCATCACTAGACTGTGATACATACTGATCACTTTCAATTTCATTTGATTCCCCTTCATTCCATGACAGATCAACACTGTTGTTCTCATCAGTTGAAACACAACATTCAGCTTCTTCATTCCTATAAGACTCTTGCATTTGGGAAACATCAAGTGAATCAACTTTATCACCTACTGCTGTAACATTACAAACACGTGTTCTTTTCAACAAAAACAGAATCAACTCTTTGTGACAAAGAAACTTCAATATCACATGTTCTTAAGTCTAAAATTTCAACAACATTATTTGTAATAGTAGGGCATACTACATGCTGATATGAATTTGAAACTTCAACATGACATGCTCTTCCACTTTCAAATGCATCTTGCTGGCAAACACCTCTAGAGAAATGGTTCTTTGTCAGTCTGTACTTCATGTTATTTTCAATCTCTATGGCTGTCATGAATGCTTGATGCAAAGTCTTAGGTTCTTTATCCCGCAACAAATAGCTCATGTCCTTATCAAATACATCAAATTAGATAACTACACACACTTGATCATTGGGTCTACAATTTTCAGGGATATCATTAAAAACCTTTCTGAATCTGATGTTAAAATTAGGAACTAGTTCTTCATTCTCAATCCTAATTTGTAACAACTTAGTAAATGCATCATGTGCACTTACTCTTTCACCGAATTGCAACATGAAGGCTGAATGCAAGTCACTCCAAGAGGATACCAAACATGCTGGTAAAAAAGAAAACCACTCACGAGCATCATCTCTTAAAGTCTGAACAAACAATTTCATATGAACATCTTCATGTGCAATCTCATAGTCACCCATCAAATCAACAAACAACTGAATATGCTGACTTGCTGAATCATGTCGTTTCCCATAAAATATTGGCAATTTATCTCTAATTGTATTTGGAATAACATTGGCAAAACCATGTATGACATTAAAACAAAATGGCATGTACCTTCTAGTAGAGATAGATCTATTGATACTACTGATGGGCTGCCCACTAGGTGAACTAAAATCCTCCATTCTTCACAGACTCGAGAATTTATTCACCAAAATGAAAATTAGACTTCTATTTTGCAGCAGTTCTATAATCTCTCCACTAACGTTTACAACAGCATAATTCAATACTTCACATCAATCATGCTAAAACCTTTTCTTACTGAAGTATGCGACCAAACTCAAAAATTCTCCTACTTTGTGCTGAAACCACTTAATGGAGAACAACCATTTGTGTAACTTTCTTTCATGAAAAGATGAAGATTACCTGGACCAGAATTGTAGCAGCTGCTCCTTTTTCTTTTGACTGGAAATAAAGAGAATCTAGAGCATCTTTCACAGCTCCATTAGGTTCTTTTCTCACAGAATTGGCACTTCCTTGCAGAGGAAAATGTTTTACTTATTCTTGGATTTCTTTCCAGCCACCAAAAAACATCATCATGATCTTTAAAGACTGTCTATCAGAATTGCAAATTCCTCATATTTTCTTTCTAAGCATGCACTGATCAAACAGAAAACTCAGTTTCGCCACTCACACTTAGTGAGAATTTTATAACAATTTTTTAAATCTGACTCTATAGAAACAACCAAACTCTGGGATGACTCACCAAAGCAAGGAAATAACCATCTTAAACTTGTTGTCCTTTATTCCATTCCCCAGAAGAGTCACCAATTTTTTGGCGTACTCGGATGGGCAAACTCAACTGATTCTAATTATTTTTAAACTGTGGCACACCAGAGATTTATGAATACTTCAACAAGACTTTACAATCTCTTATCCCCAATAGAGTTGCCAATTTGTTAGCACTTTTTCTTGCAACACTTACCTAATAATGATAGTATACCTTGTATACTCGGATGCAACCTCATTTAGGCAAGAGAAAGGCTAATTGCTAAGGATTGGATAATATCCTTCTTCATTTTTGAGCTCCACAGACTCAGGCAGGTTTTACCTTTTAAAGATTATTGATATCTCAGTCTATGTATTTGGTGGATTGTTTCATTCACTGGGTATGAACCAAAAACCTCACTATAACAACTTATAAAACACTTTAGAGATTGCAATGATTAGTTTGAAATAGAGTATTATAAGCCAGGCTATGGTTTTGAGAACATAAACCAATGAGACAAGGATTTGCATCCTTCTTCCTTTTGTCTTTAGGAGGGATAACCTAATGATTCACTCTCTAAAGAATCAACAAAGTGGACACTGTCCTGCTGACATAAGTCCTTGATGAGTTTAGCTCATTTGTTCTGAAAACCAGATGAAATTGATTAATTTGTATATGACTGAATGGAGAAAACACTTGCTCAGCAAACTCTAGATTAGTGCCTATTCCTTGGGCAAAGATTCAATGAAAACATATGTCAACAATAAGAAACAAATGCAATACTGAAGAATTCCTTACAAACTTCATACAATTCAGATTGCATGCCTTAGAAACAATCTACTCAACTCAATACTTCTTCATCAGATCTTCACAACTATGTCCTGCTTTCTGAAATCATTTACAAAATTTAACTCTCTCCTTGAGAAAGACTCACAAATGATTAGACACACTACCTTGTAGTAGGTATACTTCAGATGCCTTACAAATGAACTATACTAGAGCATAAACTAAATTCAAAAGAGACAAGACAACAATGAGTAGGAACTGCACTATATTCTCATAAATCCAAGTTGTTTCCAGATATCCAGACAATAAACTCAAGAAGTAAACATGAAAAAGAAGTATTCTTTACAAATAACATCTCCAAACCAATGGTAACTTGTATTGAACCAAAAATATAGGAACCCGAACAAGACTAAGAACCTCCACAAGAACCAGAAATAGGAACCTGAAATCAGAACCCTCAAAAAAAAAAAGAGAAGAGAATAAATAAGAAGAGAAGAAACCCTAATCTTCCTAAGCAATTGACACCTGTCTCTGCTCAAATCTGATCTTTTACTCATCTTTCCAAGTCTTCAAAATATCTGAACCTTCTGGGTGACTTCACAAATCTGATTTTACCTTCAAAATATCTCTTTCATTCTTCCACTGAAAATTCCACCAAATCTGATTTCATCTGCAAAATATCATTAAAATCTGAGAAAATATCTGCTCACAAAACCTCCCAGAAAGCTCTAACAATCTTATTTTGCAAATAAAATACATGTGTGTTTTGTCTTATCCCCTTATGCAAATCTGATTTTTTTTCCCTGAGAAAATCTGACTTTATCTCTATCTCTGAAAAAATCTGAATATCCCTTGTGTTGAAAAATCTCCTAGAATGCAACTCATAAAATTTGAAATAAAATACCCTTGCCAAGTATGCACTTACCTTTTAAAATCTGCATATTAATTAAATCATTTTGAAATCTTTATTTCCTGCCTATTTTTCCTAGAAACCACCAGAAATTGACATGTGGCACCCTCTTATTCATTGTCATAAACAGTGCCTTTTAACTATGCCTTTAACCCTGGTTACCTTTTTCCTCCTTGGTCTCTAAGTCTCACAAAATTTTCACTAACCATGATCACATCCGGTGACCACGCGACAACCACAGTCTCACAGTCACAAGCAATTTTTACCTCATCCATCAACCCTGGGTGACCTCACGACTGGCATTCAGTGGCTAACTCCATCTGGCGACCATGCAACCAGTGGCTACCTCCTCGTCACAGTAGTCATCTCTGGCACTCGGCTACTTTGTGACTAACTACTAGCGGTTAGTCTCCAAGTCTTGATGGTTATCTCCTTGGGCAGCTAACATCTCATGACTGTGTGACTAACCACTAGCAGTCAGTCACCAAGTCTCAGAATCCTGGCGGTCATCTTCAATTTGTCTCCCGACTGAGCGACTGGGTCCTTCTCGCGACCATGCGACCAGCATCAAGTGTCCATTTTCATCAAAATTTGTTTACCTCTATTTTCAGGCATGGAAACCAAGACAATTAGATGACTGGGTGCGCATGGATAGCCTCCTCACCTTTCTTCAAATTACTATGTTTGTGTTTTTGCATATAAACATTCCAGATTCACTTGCAGGATGAATGTGGGATAATTCATTTCATGGTTTTAAAGCCATTTTCGAAATTTGTCTCAAAATACTATGTACAGCCCATGCATTTTGACCTCTAGCCCTCAAAGACCCACCAAGAGCCTCTGGGCTCTCTTATTTACATATAAAGAATTTTTTTTGGTATATAAAGACCAAAAACGCCCTTTGCAGAGTAAATGTGCGATAAAAGAAATGCACTGTTTCTCCACTTTGCTGAAAGCTTTGAGTAAACTGCTCATAAATTGCATTCTATTTCTTCTAATGAAGACCATGAATCTATTCCATGGGTCAAAATGCCCCTCCCTATGGTTTTACTTCTGTAAATTTAACTTCAAAATCTCCACAAACTTCAAACTATTCCTCCATATGCTCATCGCAGCATTCTGTGCAATTTATTTTGCAATGTCTGTGTTTCAAACTGTCTGTGCAACCTGGAATTCCTTTTCTGACCTCCATTGTACTTAGTTTGCATTGTATACTATGTAAGATGCCCCTCAATCTGCTGCGCAGCTTTCCTCTATATGGTTGGCATTGATAAATTTCCTTTAAACTTTACACAGTCTGTAAACTAGTGCAGACTTCAATGCATTTTGCAAGTTTTAGTTTTTCTTTTAAACTCCACTGACAACTCTTCAATATGCTACGCAGCCAGCTAGAAATGATATTTGCAAAGTAGTTTTTACTCAATGTTTAAAAATCTCCAATTTCCCTCCATTCACAACTCTGCGCAAGTCATGGCTGGGAACTTGGCTTTGTATTTTATTGATATTCCCCAACCCCCAAAAAAAAAAAATAGCGTGGGCTCTCCATGATAAGTCTGCTAAAAAATCTGTGAAGCTGCTTATGGTTTTGTCTACTGCCATTCTCATTAAAACTTTCAAAATGTTAAGGCTGCGTGAGGCATTGGTTGAAATGCAGCATCCCCTTCCTTCATGCGTGGGATACATGAATGCGTAGATGTTTGGAATGTTTAGAGTTTCAATTAAAAAATTTAAAATACTTTGCAATACCCTATTTTTCTGTGCAATACATTATGATTTTGATGTAGTTGTAGCTTCCTTTTCATTATGTTTGCAGAGACATGAATGCAATAATAATTGCCTTTAAAACACTACCTTTTCCCTTTTCAAAATCAATACAAATACTGAATTTAGCTTGGTAGTGTATTTGTCTATGCTACTGGATTCATCTCTATGCTTCTCACAATATGATTTGATATTGCGACTCCACACAATCCCCTAACAATAAATATACAGGTAGCCTATATAGTTCGATTAATTAACTACCATTGTATCCGCAATACACCATGTTTTTCAATCCTTTATACACTATTAAAGTTAACTCTTCTCCATTTTTATACTCCATGGTGTTTCAATTTATAGTTCCAATGGCTTGAATATGTAATCACCTCTTTTAAATGGAAAATACTATGCCAATTATCTCAAGACATCAAACAAGCAACTTTGCAATCACTTTCACAAACTGAACCTTTAAATGGCAACTGGCTCCCGGGACTGGTCTCAAAAATTTACTGAAACAAGTAATCTGACCCCGTCACTTGGCAAGAAGATTCACTCATGTACAATGACTATGCATGCAAGGGGAACTTCACCAAATTTCATCATCCAGTACAAGATATAATAGTGCAAACTCGGCCTTTCAGAAAACTACATAGGTGGAAATGTTGGAACAACATAAATCCCCATCCGGATCGACCATTGCGAAAACATTGAAACAAGCTCTGAAATTTCACCATTAGGTCACATAGTAGTTTCATATGCAATAAGCATGTTCCCATAATCAGATCCTGAAAACATATTTCAGATAGAAAGATATCAATCTTGCAAAATGGCCATTCTGGAAACTTAATTCTGCTTCGCACTGCAAACTGAATAAATTGCCTTTGAAACTGAATTCATAGGGTCATCAAAAAGATCTTTTAGAAACTCAACCTCTGGAGCCTGATTGAATGTCACATGTAGAACATGACCCCTCAATTAACTTATTCTGAAAATAAACAGTTCAACTGATACCAATCTGCAAAGTTAGCACCTTAAACACTTTATGAACCGAAGCACAACAAATAAGTAGAAATTGGGTTTGGAATCGGCAAGGAAAAGTGATCTACCAGATTGGTAGAAGTCTGCAAATCTACAAAAGAGTCCATTCCTAGGTCTACAATGCAGATCAAATTTCAATTATGTCCGATCTCAAACTGGGTGCAAATAAGGAAAGCACAAAGTATGCCACTTAATTCTAAATTCTGCATTTTCAGTGACACTTTTAATAAATCAGAAATGGAAAGGCTCTGGCAAAGTGGATAAATGGATTGGCAAGAATCTGTAAATCTTCAAAAAGGTGTACTCCTATGTTTACAATATGAGGGACAAGTCAATTATCCAAAATTTTCACCCGGGTATAGATTTTGAAAAGCTCAAAGTGGACAACTTAGCAATTCTGTACTTGAAAACACAGGAAATTAGAATTAATCACCAATGGAATGGTTCTAGAAAACTTGTCATCTGATTTCGTAAAGTTCTACAAACTAGAAATATTGGAGTGTGTGACCACTGGAAAATAGTACAAAAGGAATTTTCTCAATTGAAACAACTGGTCAAAAGTTATAACGTGTCAAACTGGGCTATTCAGATTTCTAGGCAGAACCAAGATGCAAACAGTTCTAAGAAACCAACTTTGGGGAGTATGAAAACCTATCAAATGGATTTGGAATGGGATGGGATCTAAAACATAGGTTCTCTAATATGCATACTCAACATCCCCAAAGTGGTGGGTCATGACATATTTCTATGTGCAAGATATTCAGAAGCAAAGTAGGCTCTGGACAGCAAAATGACACTTCAGAAAAATACAGATTTAGGTGACCCCCTCAAAATGTCCATAAATGTGTCAAAATTGGAATTCAAGAGTTGGGACCCACTGCATACATCAAATTAAAGGCATTAAAGCCTCTTCCCAATTTGTACCTCATGAAAATCATCCGGGCACCCTTTTCAATCATTCTAATTGAGCCTTCTCACACAAAATTTCAAGGGTACTTTCTTTGCTCAACTGAAAAACTTAACATGGTCACTCCAAATTTGTTCCAAATTTAGGAGTACCAACACATATATCTCTAATTCATCGAAATAATACTTCCTCTTTGCATCACTGAGCTTCTCACTGTGAAAATCCATTGTTCTCCTTTCTTGGCTTAAAACTACCCCAATAGCAACATTGCTAGCATCACACTCAACTGTGAAAAGTTTCTCGAACCTTGGTAATGTCAAGATGGGTTGAGTGGAAATCTTCTTCTTTACCATCTCAAATCATTGATTAGTTTTCTCATTCCATACAAACTTTGTTTTCATCCCACTTTTTATGGTGTCTAGCATAGGAGCACAAATAACACTAAACTCCTTAATGAACTTCCCATAATATTGAGATAAACCATGAAATCTTCTCACCTTTGTTGCATTTTTGGGGGTAGGCCAGTTAATGATGGCTTCCAAATTGCTTGGATCCATCTTAAGGTTTCCATGAGACAACACAAAACCAAGATACACTAGCTCCTACTTTAGGAATTCACACTTATCCAAATTGATCATCAACTTTTCTTCATGCAGTCTCTTAAACACAATTTGCAGATTCTTTAAGTTTTCTTCTTTAGTTCTACTAAAGATTGGGATATCATCCAAATACACTACAAAAAACTTACCAATGTAGTCCTTGAGTACATTCAAAATCCTCATGAATGTGGATGGGGTATTTGATAGCCCAAATGGCATCACAAGCAATTCATACAAACCTTCTGTGGTTTTGAAGGCAGTATTCCATTCATCTCCGCCATTGACCCTAATTTGATGATAACCACTCTTTAGGTCAATCTTTGTAAATTACTTTTCTCCTCCTAAATAGTCCATTAGGTCTTCTATCCTCGGAATAGGAAACCTATATGTAATGGTGATTCAGTTAATGGCACTGGAATCAGTGCATAGCCTACAGTTTCCTCCTGTTTTGGGTGCTAGGACAGTGGGTACGACACATGGGCTTATACTTTTCCAAGGCCTTGGTATAGGAGCTCTGGATTTATTTGGTAATTTCCTTATTTTTTTGAGGGGTCATCTTATAAGCTGCCTTGTTAGGAAGGGTAGCTCCTGGGATAAATTCAATTTGGTGACTAATAGCTCTCTTAGGGGGTAGGCTTGCTAGTTTTCTATCACTAACCATGTCCTCATACTCCTCAAGTAATTCTTGTATTTCTATAGGAATTTGTGTCTTCTTGACTTTCTTTTCTATAGCTTCTTCCTTTGGCTTCAAAACCAAATCATATGCTACTCCCTCTCCTTCTTTTAGAGATTCTAGGAACTCCTCACTTGCCAGTAGGACATTAGGGCCTGAGGATTTCACTTCTCCTTCTTCCAATAGCAACTAGATTTTGAAAGTCACACCATCCTTCTTGAAGGAATATGCATTCTTATTTCCATCATGCATGGATTTTTTATCAAATTTTCATGGCCTTCCAAGTAAAATTTGACATGCATCCATAGGTAGGATATCACACAATACCTTATGTTTATACCAATTGAGAAGTCCACACATGCTTGTTCATTCACAAGGACATGTTGTCCTTTATTCAACCAAGTAACCTTGTATGGGTTAATATGTGGAATCCTCTTCATCTTCAGTTTACTAACTACATCCTTTGACACAATGTTGTCAGTAGACCCCGAGTCTATTATTACTCTACATACTTTACCCATTATCTTGCACTTTACTCTGAATAGTGCTCTTCTTTGGCTTGGCTCCTCTCTCGCTAGTTCTTTGATCAGTGTCCTCCTTATCATTATATTTTCTCCTTCCTCTGATTCTAAGGGTACCTCAGAGTGTTTGTTTCCACCACTAGACTCCTCTTGCAGAAAGTTTACTCTCTTGTCACTTCCTTGAGAAGTAGAGCCTTTCTCCGGACACTTATAGGTAGGATGTCCCATTTGGTTACAATGATACCATTTCATAGTTGCAAAGTAGGAACATCTTCCTTGACTATTTCCTCTTCCTCTCCAATTAGTATTAGATCCTCTTCCTCTATTCAATCTTCATCTGCTTGAACTTACCTCTTGTTGTTCAGTCAGCTTGGTCTCTCCTTGAGTCTTGGATTCTAAACTTCTACCACCATATCCACTCCTTTGATCTTTTCCATCTCTTCCTCTACCTCTACCTCTTGTATTACTTGAGTCTTGTTTCTTTCTCAATTAATCTTCCACCTTTACTGCAAGTTGGTGGAATCTCTGAACAGTGGTAGTAGTAAGTAGACTCAATTCAACTTAGATAGTCCATTTTAGACCATTAAGGTATCTATCTACCTTCACACTTTCCTCTTTTGAAATTCTTGATCTCATGCATAGCCTTTGAAACTCTTCATTGTAATGGTTAACATCCAAGTCTTTTTTCTAAGACTTTGTCTCCTTTTATGAAACTAAATTTCATAGTCTTCAGGTACATATGTTTCTCTGATTTTGGTTACCATAGCTTTCCAAGTGGCTATGGGTTTCTTTACTTCTTTCTCCCTCTCATCTTGGATGAATTTCCACAAAGTGAGTGCAGGCCCTTTAATTCTAGCCTTTTCTACCTTTACATTTTGAGCTTTAGTTATGCCATCACATTCAAAGTGATTCTCAAGTCCTTCAATCAAATCTAGGACTATCTCTGGTTCCATCTTTCCACAAAAGATAGGAACTCCTTCCAATGCATTTCCACTCAAGGTTTTTAATTCTTTCAATAAGGGTTCTTCAGTGAGGACAAGGTTTGCTTTAGGGACTTTATCATCTAAGTCTATCTATTTTCTCTTTCCTTCAACTTTATCTTTGACTTCCTCAGTCTTCTCTTCCACTTGGTCCACTTTGTGTTCTAGTTGGGTCAATCTCTCTCCAAGAAATCTATTGTCTTCTTCTTTCTCATCCACTTTCTTGGCAATCTCTACATTTTCCACCATTGTAGACTCTCCTACTGACTCTGTTGGTTGAAACATTCACCACAAGCCAAATCTTAGTGGCTCTGATAGCTACTCTCAAGTGTGCTTGCACAAGCCTATCTAGGACACTTTCTGTTCCTAGCCTTCACAAGATCCTACCCTCTCTTCTAGTATATTTCAAGCCCTTGCTTAGATATCCTAAGAATTCTCCAAAACCACTCTATGAGTTGGTAACCTTTGTGCTTCACCTTGGGGTGTCTATTAACAAAGTGCTCTACAATCCCTTACTCCTTCTTGGAAGACTCCAAGTGCATTTTCAACTTCTCTTCAATCACAAGTGTTGCAGGGGGTGTATTCCATGTTTGGGAAGCTTCTTTAACTTCGTATGATCCCATTTAGTCAGGGCATCAATACTATACCAAATGACCTCAAGACAATCAATGGATTTTGTCTTTTAGGCCTAATAGGCCAATTATCCCTAATCAGTGAGTTTTTCCCATTTCTTTCACAATTCTCCCAAATAACCTCAAAAACAAATTATATATTCTGACACCCTTTTCCAAGACACTAAAAAATTTGGTGGTCTTAGGGTTCTATGGCCTCCATACAGTGGGTTCTTAGAATTCAGGGCTAATAGGGCTATTTTTGTGCAGTCTGATGATTTCTACTTAGAAATGTATCTTACTGGATTGGTCAATGCCTAATATTTCTAGAAGGTATCTATAGGACCTCTATTCTTGTGAAACCATGCTTGATTCCATTATTCCAATCGTTCCCCTGCAATCAAACACCATTAAATCTCTGGAAAACACCTAGCCAGGTGCATAGGACTCGTCTAGGGCTTGCCTTTAAAAATGGATGCCTTTATCTTATGGAATCCTACACTCATATATATACTATAAAAATGCTCCCCTACCATATTAATCCAGACCATGATGAAATGCACAGTTGGATTCTATGGGGGAGCCATTTTTCTCAAATTTGTCCTGTCAACAACAACAACTGTGCAACTAACAAAATAATTTACAAGACTATTCTAATGAACCCACAGAAACTTCAAAGATAAACAAAATATTCTTAAAACTAACTCTAATACACTAATATAACATTGGATCTCACTATTCAATCCATCTACTAACACTCAAACATAAAAGTAGTCAGTTGTAAGCAAAAACAGTAAAACAAAGCTTCTTTGCAATTCAAAAATCCCACATTACATTGTCACACCTCGGGAAATGGGATCCCTCATGTATAAATATTATTTTCCCATGATTATAGGTATTTAAAAAAACTACCCATCATCCCACATTGAAAGGAATCCAATACTGCAAATGTTGTCATGCAACTTTTAAAAGTTGCAAATGTTGTCATGCAACATTTTGACAACTTTTTGATATTTGCATCTAACTTAATTCTATGACCCCTAACGTATCAAAAATTATGTAAAAAAATCATAGAGTACATATCAGGCCCAAAAATAATCCTTTCTAAGCCTTCTAGACTTTTAGACCCCAAATTCCCATTTTGGCTAAAAAACACTATACACACTCAAAAAATAAAACCAATAGGTTGAATTGTCCTAGTCAAATCCACCTAGGGAAAAAATTGCAAGACCTCATAAGGCCTAAATTAAACACTACTGACTTGGCTAAGGTGAGTACAAGCCACATCCAAAATTGTAACTAGGGATTAGCCTAGGTGCTCCTGCACTAGGCTCTATACATAGGAAATTTCATTTGGACTTTTGTTTAATTGTTTAGTTAGACCCAATTATACCTATTAGGACCTAATTAGACCTAATTATACCTATCAGGACCTATGATAGGTTATATGAACCCTTAAGACCCCATTAGACCCACTAAGAGTAATATGACCCCTTATGACATAATTAAATAGCCAATTAAACCTATTATGACCTAATTAGATCTAATTATACCTATTAGGACCTAATATAAGTAATAGACCCAATTAGACCTAGTAAGACCCAATTATATCTATTATGACCTATGATAGGTTATACCCATGACCTATTGGGAGTTATCTTACAATTAATAGGACTCTATACATAGGAAATTTCATTCATACTTTTGTTTAAAATAATTTTATCTTCGTATGCATGAAATTCTCAAGAAGCACAACCTTCTGAGTTAGAGAAGGGTCATCACAAGGTCAACAAGCCCAACCTTTAGAAGTTGGAGAAGTTTCATCACAAGCCCAACAAGTACAACCTTCAAAATCCTAAACAAGTACACATCCCTCTCTCTCTCTCTCTCTGACTCTCCCTTACTATCTCAATTTAGTATGTTTGTGGTTAATATTCATTTTGTGTCTTTCCCCTTAAGACTATTATTTTTGTTGTGTACATAGCCTTTGTTAAAGAAAATGTTGGACAAGGGGCATCCCAAGTTGAAGTAATGGAATTTTTAGAAGGTTCATCACAAGGTCAAATAAATATGTGGCTCTAGATCATTAGTTTATTAATTATTCCCTTTGACATGAGCCTATTTCTACTTATTTTATCAAGGTTAAGATGAGCTATTAAGAGAATTTTTTAATTTTGTTTGCAGCCCAAGTACAAGAAATAGATGAGAATGTTATTCTAGCCCAAAAGTTGAAGAGAAAAATTAATCATAAAAGCATAGATCATTTAAATGAAATGGATCTGGAAAAATTGAGAGATTATGCTAAACAACCCATAAATACTACGAAGAGGGAATTGAATAAAAAGTCTAAGAAAATAATTGCACAATTTGAGAATTTTGATACACTTGAAAAAAACCAACTATTATCAATTACACTTCTTAAATATGAGTTAAAAGAGACATTAAATTTGTTGGGTGTAGATGCAAGCTTGAAAAAGACAAAAGCCTTTAACGTACAAAAAAATATTGTTGAAAGTGTCAAGGAAGTTTTGCATTCCATTGGGAAAACAACTAGATCTACAAATAAGTCCATTTCAAGAAGAGTGATACTAACATCTATTTTAAATAAAAATATGTCCCAAAAAAGACAAATTTCTTCATTTTCATCTCATATGACATATAATAGGAAGATAATAACACATTATTTGAAAATGAGAATCAATTTGGATGATACTACATTGGAAGGTAATTGGGCACTAATGTGTAGAGCTTTTCGCTCTGATAGGATTAAGGAAACAGTTAGGAACTTGGTTACAAAATTTTGGAGTGATCATACTGGTCCTTCACCAAATACAAGAGATGTTATCAAGAAGAGTACTGGGCCAAAGGAACATTTGTAGCACACAAAAAATTGGTTGGAAAACACACAACATGAATTGTATCTCTCATTTTGTAATTCAAATCCTGACATTAAGATTGAACAAACAATGTTTGAAAGATTAAAGCCATATTTTGTAAAGATAAATAGATCTTTTGAAACTTGTTGTTGTCAATATAATATTTAATTTGATCTCTACTATCAATGGTTTAGAAAGGTGATAGAATAAAGTGGTGGTTCTCAAAATTCTTTTCCTAAACGTCCAAGCCAATTCATAGTATCAATCTTATGTAAAAAATCAATTGATCATGAGAGACCTAAAATAGATTGCATAAGAGGAACTTTTAAAACATGCAGGGATTTGGATAATTTTCCTTTGAGACTTGAAGATATTAACATGACAACTATGGTAAAATGTAAGGTTTACAAGTACATAAAGTCTGAAACAAAAGTTGGAAAAGAATCAAAAAGGTTGGAATATGTTGAGGAGGAGATACTTGTTGTAACATTTATGGATAATTTTCATAAATTGATACAACCATATATACGTCATGCTTTTTTTTCTTAATGGAAAGAAAAACAGTTCCAACTACTAAGAGAAAATTTCCTAGTTGGAACAATTTTATCGATTGTTGACTTTGCAGAGAATTACTCTTTTGTTTCTCAAAAATAACTTCAAGCATAATACTAATATACAAAGCATGTCACTATCATGGTACATGTTTCTTATCGACATACACAATTAGATTTGGATGGTTTTGAAAGTACATATCAAATACAGGTCATAAAGAAAGAATGTCACTCTTACATTAGTGATAATAAAGAGCATGACATACATTTTGTTGAGAATTTATTTAGGACATTTTTTGGATATTTGGAAAACAAAGGCATCAAAATTGAAAAGCATTTTGTTTGGTCAGATGGATGTGCAACACAATTTAAATCAGCAAGGCCATTTTATGCACTATGTAGATATCATCATTACCAAAAGATACCATATATTTTGAGTTTCTTTGAGAGTGGAAATGGAAAGGGAGAGAATGATGGTGCAAGAGCATGTATCAAACTTTCTTTAAGAAATTAGCAACTGGACTATCATGGATATCATATAAATAATTCTCATGATGTAGTTGAGTGGTGCAAGATGCATTTTGTGGTTCTAAATCAGGATAACACAACATCACGATTGGATCGAGTCATACCACTCAAATTATTCTAGGATATATCAGGTATAAATGCAACATCACTTGTTTTGAAGTTTAAATTTATGTATGTAATTTAAATTTATTGATCATTGAGTAACATGCATATATATATATATATATATATATATATATATATATATATGATTTTAACTTATCTTAAATTTTTACATGTGGCTTGTTCAGATGTTGATAGAAGATCAATCCAGGGATGAAAGAGGGTAGAATAAACAAGATCCCTACATTCAGTTATGAGTACAAATAGTAATATGTGATTGTACACTATATATTACTCATGCTTTTTTAATGACTGCATTTCTAAAAACTATGGTGTATGTATCAACCAAAAATGTGGATATGTTAGTGACTGGAATTTGGTTCCTCTAGATGTTACTAATACAAATTATGAAGTTAAGGATGAAAAATTTGATGACATTTCGTTGATTTCAACCAATTATGACCATATTTCAGGTTTGATCAAAATTGGTACGTGTATATATAATTTTAAAGGATTCATAAACTCAATCCATAAATAGTGAGCATGTACACATGTTCTTATTTACTATTCAATTAGATCCACTAGACATATATCTAGTAAAATATACAAGTCTGTTTATATAATTTTAAAGGATTCATAGACTCAATCTATATATAGCAACCATGTACACATACATGATCTTATTTACAATTAAATTAGATCCACTAGACATATATCTAGTAAAATATACAAGTCTGTTTAATTTATATTTACATCTCAATTTGAATGCATATTTTGTAGGACATGTTTTTGCAGTAAGAGCAAAGCCTGGAAATGTGGAAGGTGTTAGTTATTATTAATTACCTTACACCAAGGAGATGATGAAGCTAACAAAAAATGAAACAAGCGATCAAATTATTTTTCCCATAGGTTAGTAGTATATTTTTGTTTAATTTATTATAATTGAGGTTCAACTTGCGATGGAATTATGTGTGTTTATGGTTAATTTCACATCTAGATATATGTTGTTGAACTTGTCTATTCAGGTTCAGTTTTTGTGCAAGGAGCGTATTTCAAGAAAATTAAAATATTTAAGCATGGGATTTATTTTATTGATTATCAACCTAACAACTAGGTTTATCAGTATACTCATCTTGTAATTGCCACTATCTTATCTCTTCATCCAGTGACATGACGTGGGGTTCGTAAGTGGAGACTTGATATTGATGACCATGAGTGAATATTAAGTGTTATCCAAGAGCGAGCCGAACCACTTGATGCAGACTAACACACATATGAAATATGGTCTGTACTAAATTTTTCATGGGAAAGATCAAAGGTTTTCTTAGCTCCATTCTTTCCTACCAGTGCCCGTAGTTAATGGAGCATTTTTTTAAATTTATAATATCTTGAAAATGTCTTAGGATGTGTATCATGCATGTTGAAATACTTTAGTTTTATCTAGTTGATTAATTAGATCATGTGGATACTTATTTAGTTGGAATATGAATGTGTATCATGCATGTTGTAATACTTAATTAAGATAATTTAGTTTTATAGAACTGAATAAATTTTATGGTGCAATACTTAATTAGGATCATTCATAGAATAAACTTACATATATAACTTAGATCATCAAACATATTTAACTTGGATTGATCAAACATGTATATATTAAACACATACATCAAACATGTATAATCATGAACTACATCATCAAATCATAGGTCAAGTATTTAATCATCAAATGTCTAGGTATTTAGTATAACACAAACATGTCAAACATAAATCACCAGATTAAGTATATAACACATGTACATGTCAAGATCAATGAATCATAGATTGAAAATATGTAAACATAATATACATGTATGGAGTGAAAGTATATAACACGTGTGAAACATCAATCATAGATCACGTATATAAAGATCAATCATAGATCAAGTATGTAAACATAAAATATAGAGATTAAGTACTGTAAGAATGAAACATGTTTCAATCATGTCAAACATAGACCAAAATTCTACAAATCAAAAAATATCAAAGTACAATGTATGTCAATTTTCTATAGTCTAGAGATGAAATATAACAGATCAAATACATGTGTAATATGTCTAAATCAAATATGAAATTTCCTAGGACTCATCATGATGAGTCCTGACTAAGCGGTCCCCAGAGTGACTATCATGCTATGAGAGATGTGCAGAGCCCTAAGGAGAAAGCATGATATAAATTTTAATATATATGTACATCAAATTTTAAGAACTCACTTGCACATAAATTAAATAAATTAAATAGATACATATACATCGATAAATTTAAAACTCACCTATCCACTACTGATGTCATCACCAAGTGAGTCTTGTTGATGTACACGATTAGTCCTTAAAGGAGTAACAAGAGGCATCGCCTGCTAGAGAAATTGAATTTTTTTTGTTTTTTAAAGGAAATTTACATGCCATGAAATATTTCAAATTTAACTTAAATTGTAACATTGAAAATAAGATTTATACTTGTGTACATGGTGGAACATGATAGTAATCAAGCTCCCTAGCCTTGATCCTATCAACCAAGATATCAATATTTTGTTGTGCTTGGTCCAAGCTCAACTTTGCATCTGCAACATGAGTAGTCGACACCCATCCCTCAAATGATGAATGTAATGGATTGACCAAATGAGAAGTCATGGAATTCATATCATCATGTGTTAGAAAATATAGGTTACCCATAGTGGCCATGTTTAATTTAACATCCTCAAGACCACCATCAGAGAATTGGTGCCTTGCACTCACTGATAGGTTTGTACGTTGTGCCTCTCCCTCTGTAGCAATAGAGTGGTCAGTAGGTGGATCATCGTGGGCACTAACACTATGGACACAGTTTGGGTGATGTGAAGGATATGGTTGAGCATGTCTCACGCTACACACATGAGCTCTAACATGTGATATGGGGATATCATGGTTTTCTTCTATAAATGCATATGCATCCAGAAGATCCTTAGCCAAACTAGTCAATGTGACTTGTGTCATCTGTCCTATAAGTCCCTCTAGGCTGGAAACTAAAGGGATGTCTGCTACACCATACATGTCATTTGAGGTCCTTCTAGAGGATGCTCCACCTGATGATCTATAGTGTTGTGAGGCCTACTTTTGACTATTATAGTTTTACTATTTTGTTCTCATGCTTTCAGTAGTTTATGCTTTGACATACTTTGACTATCAGAGACTTTTTATACATTTGAGGATCGGTGGAATCCTGTGTTATATATTCAACACCTGATTTTGTAATCAGGGTACTTTTGAGATGCTTTATGTTCTGATTCAGTTTCAGCTTATGTTGATGTCTTATGTGGACTTACATGTATGAATATAATATGATGAAATTAGTTTAGGAAACCGATGCTAGGATATTTCAGTTCTAATGCAATGTGGTTTATATGCTTACATATATTATTGATGTTATGTTATGTTTCATATCATGTTGTTTTGGATCTACTGATGTGTGCATTGACTGTGCAGGAAAAGTTGACCATGGATCTAAATCGGGGACCCAATACTAGAGCCTATATAAATACCTGTGCTTTCCAAGGTCCTGTCTATATAAAGAGACATGGACCTCATTGTTATGTGTTTATTTCATAAATGTGGTTTGCATGTGTGTTATTAAATTAGTAAATGTTTATGTGAATAAGTCATGTCAATTGTTTTAATTTAATGTGCCAAGTTTGGAAATTGTGGTAATTTATTTATTGACATGGCTAGTTAAAAGGAAACCAAGGTTAGTCAAGGGTTAACTAAGGTCATCTAGGAGTAGTACCCAAGCTTATCCCAGGGTTAGAATTTTCTAGAATTTTTTTGACTTAGAAATCCGTAGGTTAACTTAAGGGTGAGTTTTAGAGGGTCTTTTGGGCTCCTAGGGGGTAACCGGGGTTAGTTTTAGTCACCCAAATTGGTGCCCTATGGGTTAGGGGTCATTTTCTATCATTAATAAACATCTAAACTCATTTATTACTCCCTTTAAGTGTCATTTTCAGCTTTGAGCGAATTTGGAAGAGGAGTGTAACTTTGGCTAACCTCACTCTCTCTTCTACCCAAGTTTCATTTGACTTCACCCTTGGAGAGTTAGGATGTGGTTTAGTTTAGGATTGGTTAGAGTTACCTCACCCTTGGGTAAGCCTTTCTCATGTTGGAGGTTTGCCTATTTAGGGAAGGATTTAGGATGAGTTGAGTGTTCACCCACTCTCTACCCTTAGAGACAGAATTCAGTTTGAAGGAGCCTTTGGAGAAGGAGCTTAGGAAGGATAGCTCAACACCATTCCTCTTCACACCTTAGCTTGGATTAAGGTTGGATTTATTTAAATTTAATTGTTGGTGTTTATGTGTGTTCTTGAGCTCAAGGACTCCATTAATGGAGTCTTATCAATTTTGAAGCTTTTATTTTCTGTTGGAAATTTTTATGTTTGTTTCTCAATGTCTTTACTTTGTGATTGATTTTGAATGGGTCTTCAAGGTACACTCACCCTTGGAAGGGAAGAATAGCCTTGGAGGGGTAGATGAAAATGATTCTTGTTAAGTGTAGAGTCTCCCATGTGAGGAGGGAAAAACTTGGGATAACATGATACCCATGAAGCCAAGAAGGGCCTGAGGGCATCTAGGAGGTATAAGGAGGTTAATCAGGACAACATCTTGTAAAGATGGTCCTTTTCAAGTCCATGTGAGGCTTGTGTATCCTATGTTTATTCTTGGCTTTCTCCTTCAGTGAGGTCTATCACTACCCCTATTTCTGGAATGTCTTTTGGAGATACTTCCTCTTGTCCATCCTGATATTGGGAAGCTTTCTTGTGTTTGAGTCCTCTAATTTATTTCCTACTTGTTGGACATTTTTGTTTGTAACCCATCCCAGATTGGATCCACAAGCTTTGGGGTGGCCTTGTAAAGGCCTAGGTTGGGAGGTGAGCCTCCATGGTCAACCTCAATGTTTATCAGGTTCTTGAAGGGATATCAAAGATGAATAATACCCTTATGAGGGAGATGAGTATGACTAGAAAACTTCATTGTAATATGTCCTGTCACCGTATCAAAAGTTTGTACAAGGTCTTGATCTAGAAATTTGATTGTAATCTTTTATTATTATTTAAAATGTTGTTGTACCCTTAGTATGCCAATCTTAAGTTTGGTATCCATTGTATTTTGGAGGTTCCAGTATTTCTATATTATAGACTAAATAAGGCCTTAAGGAATTTGTAAAATTCTTATATTGTTGTCAAATTTAAATTTTGAGGGAACTTTTATGGGATTGTACTCATAAGATTTTTCATGATCAAAGGAGGAGATTATTGAACTTTATACTATGTTTATTGTGAAATTTGAATTTATAAGATTGTATCTTAACCAAGTTCATATATGTCTATTTAGAATTCTCATGCTTGTTTAGAAATATTTAAGTAAATGGGTTAAGGTGAAAGTAGGAACTTTATCAATCTTATCTTTAATATCTTTATGGAAACTCTTAAATTATTTTAGTAGCTTAAAGGTTTTAAGAAAAATATTTATGTTCATCTACACAATATAAAAAAAAAAAAAATTCTAGAAAATTATGTCAATTTTTTTTTTTGTTCGTGTGTTTATGCCCAACTTTTGGGCATGACAAGTGTCATTAAGACATCAAATACTAGCCAACATGATCACTAGATATGGATGTGGCATTTGGTGTGGTGCAGGAGCACACCTAGC
Source organism: Thuja plicata (assembly GCA_018584345.1). Lineage (NCBI taxonomy): Eukaryota > Viridiplantae > Streptophyta > Pinopsida > Cupressales > Cupressaceae > Thuja > Thuja plicata. The sequence goes on along the minus strand of MU223064.1, from coordinate 673,591 downwards.
TCAAACCCCTAGCTCCTTATTTCTGGCATGTACTGACTCTAGCCAAGTCAGGAGAGTGTATGTGGGCCTTAGAAGGTCATTTTATTTGTTTTATTTCCCTAAGATGGATGTGACTAGGTCAATTCATGTTTAGCTAGGTTTTTTGTGTGTGAGGTAGGTTCTTTAGCCTCTGGAAATCCAACCAAGGCATCAGGAACCTTGGATAAGCTGTTCTGTTAACACTGTGCCGAGTTAACACTGTAGTGTTAACACTATGTCGAGTTAACACTGCAGTGTCGAGTTAACACTATAGTGCCAAGTTAACACTGGAGCTCGGCCAACATTGCATTACTATCACTCGGCAATCTTCAGTTGTAATGGCCTGTGAAAAGAAAATATTGTCTTTTATGGACAGTATGGTCAATGTAACGATTCCTGAAGAGATTCTTGCAGATGAATGGACCATTAGGGTTGTTTCCTATGAGAGGATGGTTACTAATAGCATCCAAAAGGATTCATTAGAGAGAGTTGGAGAGTAGAGATTGTAGAAGAAAAGAGAAGCTACAGGAAATCACAGAGTTGCAGATTATTGTACTATTTTGTTTTGTTTCCAGTAATGAGAAGTTGCAGATAGTGTGTTTAGTGTTTATCTAACTTCATTGTTCATTTTGCATGCAAGTAGATTAGTTACTTTATTTTCTATTTTGTAAGTTTTCATTTCTTCACCCATTCTAGGTTGTAAACAGTAATGGCCCCTTGAGATTCATGAATCCATGGTGAGATTCATGTGTTGGGATGGAACTCGAGAGGAGCCCTTGTACATAGTTCCCTTTTTGTTTTATGTAGGAGAAGCAATAGCAAAGAGTCTGGAGATCTTACCCTAGGCGAGCTTGGTACTAGTCTGGCTAGGGAAGAGAATGAAAATAATGTTCTGAACACATTGATTGAGTGAGAAGAATGAATCTATTTGTGTAGGTTCAGCAAGAAGAAGGTGAAAATCATTTCGATGGGGACTAAGTCTTGAAGAGGAGGTGAAGGGTAGAGTGACTTACCTCGGTTTAGGGCTGTGAATACCCTAAGAGGTCTAGGAGAAAGATCTCAAAATAGAGCCAAGCTAGTTCTATAGTAGAAACAAGACTTTTGTCCACATCATGGTGCAATGTCCCCCACACTATCAATCGCACCTTGAAGCTGGGTGTTGTGAAAAAAATCATCTTGCATAGGACCCAATGAAGGAGCTATAGTAGGTGCCCTCTAACCAACAATGGCTCTATGTACTAGCATCAGGCAATCATCTCGATCAAAATCATCTCTATCAGCAAGCCTACCATGCCTCTATCCTAGATTTTCTGGCAATCAGTGTAATCAACGACCCTCCCTAAACAAACCTCAGCAAAAATTTGTTGTGCAAAATACAATGGAATTTGGTCGTTATTTGGATAATGACCATGGGTAGCTAGAAATTGTGGGTATATCAATGTTGATATACTAGGATCCTAACACCTGGTAAACTAATATCCCTTCACATACTATAAGTCTACATATGCTAGGAAAAATTCCCTTTTTAGGGTCTCTTTAGGCACTAAAGCCTATACCTTTTGAAGAGAAAGACCAGAGCCAACCTCTTATCTCTTCCTCTTAAGTATGGCCTCTATAATATCTAGTGCATAGGGAGTGATACCATTAATGTCATCTCTGACACTAATAAAACTAGAGAGTATGGACTAACATGTGCTCTTATAGACATTAGAGTTGGTCGAACTGTTTAGGGAATCTTGCATTCGTTCAATTTCCCTATTAGTCTATGCAAATAGTTCCTCAGGAGGAATCAGTGCATTTTCCATGATGTCTAATAATATCTATATATCTATATATATGTGTGTACCTAAAAGATTTTATTTACACTCAAATGAAGTCTATATATGTGTGTGTGTGTTTTCCAAATTTAATTGAAAATAAAATTAAAGTAAATTTAGCTAGATTATTGAACTAAAAAAAATTACAGAAGTCACATTTAAATATGTGCATGGACATTCATACATACACACACATGTGTAAACATACATACACATACATACATACATGCATATACACATACACATACATACACACACATGTACACATATGTACACATACATACACATACACATACACATACATACATGTACATATACACACATGTACACATATGTACACATGCATACACATACATACACACACATACAAATACATACACATACACATACAGACATACGTGCATGTACACACATACATATATGGGCATGTACATACATACATAGAGACATACATACATACATACATACATACATACATACACATGCACATACATACATACACATACACATACACATACCCATACATGATGACATGTAACTGATTAAATGTTTGAAGATGTTAAGTTGATAATCATACAAGGCATTAAATCAGTTAATGTATTGTATTGTCATTAATGTCAACTTGATATGATTTGTATGGTCATGGAAATACTGCCAAAGACTTCAAAGAACTGATGAATCAAATGCTATGCTATTAGTAATGCATATGAGTCAAGTATTCACAAAGTGACTACATACACCGATGGAGTGCACACTAACGGTCAGAGTAAATGAGAAAAGTCACAGTGTTACCTGACGAGAAAATGCACAACATTATCGATGAGAAAAGTCACAGTGTTGCCTGATGAGAAAAGCAAAGAGTAACCCGACAGATAGAATTACAGTGTTTCCCAACGGATGAAGATCCCAAAGACAACTAAAGTCACACTGATGGAACAGTCAGTTATCACAGATAACTAACTAAAGTGTTGACTGATAGAACAGAGAGTTCAGAAATGACAAAATGCTTAGTTGTTAAGAGCTATATATAGAGTTAAATTATACTTATCATTTTTTTAATCATCTAGATAAAGTCAAAGATAATTAATTGATTTAAAGCTTCTTTGTCCAGTTGGCAAGAAGATCTCTATGAGATAAGACTGGAGATTTACTTTAAATCTATTGGCAAGAATTGTTGAACACGCCAAGGATCAAGAAAGCCAAGAAAAGGTAAAATCATGTCTATAAAGAGACAAACCCAATTCATTTTGAATGGTGGGTGAACAAGAGAGAAGAGGGAAGATGCTAAAGATAATCTAAAGACTAAGAAAGTCTTCATTCAGTTTTGATCAACAAGCTAAGGAAAGAGCTAGATTTTTCTGACACCGAGAAACATTGAGACATCATCATCGAGTAGAACAATGTGGATCAAAGGTATTGAATTGACAATATTGATCAAAGAGGTAATGCACTTACAATAGATCTAAAAATATGCAATTGAGTTGTATGTATGAACAAATCATTAGTGTTTCAATTTAACCATTGAAGCATCAAGTCTCTTAACCGAGAAGGACTTAAAAGTCTCTACAATTGAGATACATCCCAAGGAGTATCAAAAATTTTGATCATAGAAAGTAGCATTGGATATGCTCAATACCTATTGATAGGCCAAGTGAGTGTTTGATCAAGGATGGTAGCATTAGATGCCAGATACTAGGTGACAAACTATCTTTTAAATCCTGTAACAAGGTCACACCTAACAGTGTGTTTGTAACCTTTAATAGGGTTGGCTCCTAATAGGGCTCACTTCAGAAGCGTGAAAATTTGGGGTACCAATCTGACTGGTTTTTCCCCTAATAGGGTTTCCACGTTAAAAATCCATGTGTCATGTGTTTATGTTTCATTGCTTTACTATTTTACATTTCACATATGCAATTCTGAATTGATCGGCATACTCTGTTTATTTACTATGTTTCTTAAATGAATGACTAATTATCGTTAAACATATAGAAGGGTTAGCATAGAAATCTGACAAGTAGTAAATGGTTATAACTATTTCAAGGCATTCATCTTGTAGGACATGTAGGTGCCCAAAAATGTTGAATTGAATTTCCTTTGGACTTGCCAATCCAATGATGGGAAATCCAATTATTTTTGGCCAACTAACGGGAATGATCGATTATGATCCTCTTCCCCTACGCTTCTAGCTCTGCATGACCAAGGCAGGTGAACCTTCACCTGAATAGGCTTTTTATAGAAGATAACCTGTGTATGGAACTTAAACTTCTGTCTCTCAAAGTATGGAAAGGAACTTGAAATAAATATAACTGAAATCAATATATCATGAACTGTAAACAGAAATACTTTAAGTAATTGAAATAATGTTTAGTAAATGTGTATATAATTTGAAATGAACAGATAGATAAGAAATCACAATACTATAAACAATGAACTAAATAACTATAATCCAAATAATGATTAGACCAGTGCCTTATTCTACCATGGGCAATAGAGTCAAGATCATTCCAATCTTATGTTCAACCTCAGAGATAGTTTTACAAGAAAACTTATCACTTCAAAGGTGTTATGGAATGTACATGTAACCTAAAACAAATTCAGAGATATTTCAAAAGGGTAATACTTCTCAAATGACAGACCAATTGACTAAGGCCTCAATCAATAGAATTTAACCATGCAAAATGAAAAAACCAATTGAAAATATAGACTATGAATCAAATCAGGAAGCATGCACATCAAACTATCACTTTGAATAAGTTATATTGGTTTATCCGAGGGACTAATTGTAAAATGATAATGAAACTATTACACATGTGAAAGAAAAGGGACTTATCTTTATTGATTTTGAAAAAATAGTACATCCAGGTCCATGTTTATACTT